>JAJTTV010000001.1:3597097-3919176 GCA_036971225.1 Arthrobotrys sinensis | reverse complement strand
AAAAAAAAAAAAAAAAAAAAAAAAAAAAAAAATATCTCAAACCAAAAGCTTCCCACATATTAAACTAAGATTATCAAATTTCTAAGAAAAAAGATTTGTTATACAAATTTTTTTAAGTTAGCTATTATATTTATATTTATAAGAAGCAGTTTTTATACATACCATTAACATAGATATTGACTATATTTTCAAAATCCACCAAAGCATAAATTTAAGCATAAATTTCCTACAATTAAGTATATTTTTAAACAAAAAAACTTCCTATTAGTAAAAATAATAAAAAAAATAAAAAAAAAAAGCTTCTACTCTAACAATAGGAGGAACCCATATAGGAAGAACAACATAATTTACCCCATACCACATAAAATAAATAATAGTAGTAGAAATTTATAAAAAATAAATAAGTAAATTAAAAAAAAGATAAATAAAAAAAAAATTTATACTTAATACCCTTAAAACAAAAAATATTTTTTTAACAAAATTGTAAATGAAATAAAGCAAAGTGTAAATTAAGTAAGTACTAATTATTATACTAAAAATTAGTTTATAAAAAAGATAAAATTATAATTAAATAAAATTATATACTGAAAATATAAGATATATTTATATAAGAGCAAAATTTATATTTTATTTTATGATTTTAAGAAGATTATATATAAATATAATTATAATAATTAGTAGTGAACTCATTAAGACATTTTTAATACAAAACAAAAACCTCATAACAGTTAGCGGAAGTTTTTATATAATATTTTAAAATCATATTATTTGTAAGAACATTAAAGAGATCCACAACAATTAAAGTAGTAATTCTATTAAAGAAAGTAAAAGCAAAACCAGGAGTAACAACCATATTATATAAAAGAAGTTTTAAAATTTAAGAAAAATATAAAGGATTTTTATAAAGTAATATATAGAGAAAAAAAAATAAAAAAGAAAAACAAAAATAGAAGAAAATATATATATACCCTCCATTATAAAGAAGAATATTTTAGAAAGCATGCTTATAGGTATTATAGAGTAAAGTTTTATAAACATCATATAAATTGTTTTAAAACCTTTACTTTATAATCAGTAAACTGAAAAATAAAAAATTTACCAGTCAAAAGGTACAGGTTCAACAAGTAGAAGTTTTATAATAAAGTATCTAAAGAAAGTATAATTTTTATAAAAAATATAATTATAAATTAAAATTATAAATATATTTTATAAAAACACTAATAGTACTACTTAAGAGATATAAGATTAACAAATATTATAAATGCAAATATAATATAAAATATAGCTTTATTACAAGTTTTATTATATACAACAAGTCCATACATAGGCAACAACAGAACTACAAACCAAAACTATAAAACAAAAAATTCTAAAATACAATCACATAAAAAAAGTTATTAATATAGTTAATAAAATAAGAAACTTTTAGGTACCATTATAATAAGAGTACAAAGCACTTATAGCAAAACCTCACTATAAAATATAATGCATTAATGAAAAGTTAACTCTATATAACCAGATGTAATACACAACTCCAACAAAAAATATCAAACTAAAATATACACAGAATACAAAATCCCCTTTATATATATAAAAATCCAACAAATAATGTAATAAAAACAAATAAAATTATAAAACCTTATAAAACCTAAATTAAACAATAGTATAAATTCTAAAACACAGTAAATTTTAAAATAAAATAAATATAAATTAAGCACAACTCTCCCCACAAAAATAATTACATCATAAAAAGAATTTAAACCTTTTATATATATTACCTACAACTATAATAAAAAAAGCTTTATATAACAATATCATTATTTTATTTTTAAATAATGCTTAAATTAGAATATTATTGCTATAATAGAACAACCATTCTCATAGGCAATCATAGCCAAATCATACCTTTTATAAAAAATAGATAATAATAAATACCTTAACACTCACTACCCCTATATCTGTCTCATAAAGGATATTTTATAAAAGTAAAATTTATCAACAAGATCAATAGATATAAACCTATATACTTTTCATAGTAGAGACTGCTCTATTATATACGCCCCATTAATAACATAAACAGAATATATTAATAACATTATAGAATAATACCTCTATACATATACTAACTACTAGCAAAATAATTAAATAAATTAGTTTTTTTTAACAAAATATTTTTACAATAATAAAATCTCAAACACCACCAGCATTTTTCCATTTACTACAAACTACAATTAAAACCTAGATATTTTTAAATTTCAAAAACTAAAGAAATTTGTTAAAAATTAATAAATAGGAATTTTTATATAACAAATAACAAACTTTTAAAAAATTCTTTATACAAAAATCAACCACATAAATACAATAAAAATAAATAAATAAGAAACAACACCTAACACCTAAATATAAAAAAAATAATCAAATTTGGTTAAATATACAAAATATAAAAACAACTCAACCCTATTTTAAATTATTTAATAAAATAGAAAATTTATTTCGAATTCTTAAATTTATCAACAAAAAAATATATAAATTAAAATTTCCCCCCTTAACAAAAATTTATTTTATTTTTTATATTAATTTTTTTTATTTTGTAAAAAATAATACATTTCCTAATTAAAATTATAAAGAAAGATTCCTACTGATTATTATTAATAATAAAGAAGAATATAAAGTTGAAAAAATTCTAAATTTGCAAATTTATTATTGTAAATTTTAATACTTTTTTTAATAAAAAAACTGGAATGAATTTATTTGGTAACCCACATCTAATATTATTTATGCTTAAAAATTGTTTAATGAATTTCATAAATTTCATCCTAATTAACCTAGTTTTTTCGCCTAATATAGTAAACCTTGTAATTTTATTCCCATATTAATTTAAAGAATTAAGCAAATTAATCAAAATTTTTCAATACCTTAATATTACTTAAGATATTTTTTTTATATTAAATTTTTTAATATTTAAATACCAAAATTTAGATATGTTAGTTTATATTATAAAATCTTATGGTTATAAATTGAGTTAGCCAAAGTTAGATAAAATATTTTAATAGAAATATTCTTTATAATTCCAAAGATAAAATAATTTAAGGATATTAGCAATAAGGAATTTATTTGTATAACAAATTAACCATTTAATAAAATTATAATTTTAAATGATATCTCTTAACCAGACTAAAGAATTAATTTGAAAGCTAATATTTCTAAGAAAGACTAAAAGATTTTAACTTTATATAATTAAGATCAGAATTTACTAAAATTAAAAAAATCAAAATTTAAAAATTTAAAATCTAAAATATTAGAAGAAAATTTAAGTATAAAAGATTTAGGAAAATTGTTTTTCATAAATACCTTATGCAAAAATAGTTATTAAAAATTTATACCACTTAAAATTAATAAAAGATATTATTATAATAAAAAATTTACCAAAATTCTAGATATTAGATTAGAATATTGACAAAACATCAATGTTAAAGGAGGAGATTATATAATAAAGCTTTTTTAGTATAATAAATTCTAAGTAGAAGTTTAGTTGGTTGAAAAAGTTTTCAAAATAATTATAAGAAACATCCAAACAATACTATAATTGGAAGAAAAATCATACAACACAACACAAACTATAAATCCAAAATAAAAGAATATTTAAATTCAAACCTCAAAATTTATAAAACCATATTAATATTATTATTTCAATATATACAGCAAAAAGCTTGTTTAAATCTTTACCCTACACAGACTCTTAAATTATTAAAAAATAATTTATATTTAATTTAGTATCTTATATATCTAAATATTCAATCCAAATTTATCTCCTATCCAATTCAACACTCTATACCCAAATATCTAATTTACAAATTTAATTTTTATTTAATTTAATATTTTATATTTAAATATTTAATTTATAAATTTAATTTTTATTCAATTTAATACTATATATTCAAATATTTAATTTATAAATTTATTTTCTATCCAATTCATTTTATTATTTTCTTTATTATTTATTTATTTAAACTATTATATTTATTATTATATATTTAAAAATTAAATAACAATTTAAATATCAATCTGTATATATATTAGTACACTCATCTTATTTTATAACATTTATGTATTACCTTGATACTTCAACTAGTCTCTATACGATTTCTTACAGTTTTGTTTAATCAGATAATTTTGTCTAACCCAGTATTATTGTTTGAATTGATAATTTTTTATTTTAAAAGAATTTTTTATATATATAATATATTTTATATATATATAATTTTTTTGATGATGATGGTTTTGGTTTTGAATTTTATTAGTTAATTTATTTATTTATTTATTATTTTGAATAATTAAAGTTATTTTATTTTTTATTATTGTTATATTTTTAATATAAATTATTTATTTATTTTTTGATTATATATTTTTTATTAAAAATTGAATAATTAAGTAGTTAGAATGGTTCAAATTTGGACTAACTGTTTTAGGAAATTCTATAAAGGTGACCTAGGACAGGTATAACAGAAGGGTTGAAAGTTTATTTTTATTGTTGATACAAATTTAAAAATATTTGTAAAATATGCACTATATTCAATAATAAATTATACAAATAACTAAATAAAATATTAAATTATGATAGTATCTAGATTTATTGAGGATATTTAAAAAATAATATAGTGTATATCTTAAGAAGCATATATTAATTTAGATTATTTAATAATAAATATTATTATTATTAATTAAGGGGATTATATACACATCTATTATATTATATATGAACTATAATTATAATATTTTATAATATAGTGATTTTTTTTGATACTACTTGTTGTATATGATATATAAACTTTCCTTATAAGGTAGTTTATATATTATTATGTGGTATTCTGTGCGTCGCGAATCTTCTCGTGATATTACGCATGGAAGGCGGGATAATACAAGGTTTAGTACTCCAGCTATCCTCACAGGGGGTTCCTATATCAATTCCCTAAAATAATACAAATTATATAATAATTTTTATTTTATTACTTGGTTTTAGAATTAACAATTTATGGTTTTTACATTTTGAAGTTCCAAAATGTTACATAAAGCTAGCCGCTCTACTACGCAGAGCTCTGCATACTGCGGAGTGGCACCCAGATACCACTTAAGCCGTAAGAGTAGATAACAGGTAACGGCAAAGCAATTGGCCAGAGAGTAGCACCAGCTGGATGCCATTGCGGCCAAACTGCCATTAAGTTGAAAACTTTATAGAATTTTCTTGGATATTTTGGGCTACGTCGTAGTTCCTTCGGTTGTTTTGGTGACAATAGAATGCTGTGTTGGGATTAGTGTCCGCTTTGCTTGGTTTGATTCTGTGTTGTCTCTAATGAAACTGGCTTTGCTCGAAACCCAACATCAACTTCTTCTCGCGTACTTGCCACCTCATAACAACTCGCCATTGATCCATCATCGCTAGAACTCACAAACATCAGTCTACATACGACCGGAACTTTGTCTCATCCGCCCCAATTTTGTCAAATCGAACCAGGTACGCGCGGCTTTGTTCTCTATTGACAGGCTTCCTGTACGGATACAGTTTCGCTGATTTATTAACGTCAGGTCACAGCTCCATTGAAGCCTGGCACCATGTCGGAACACGAAGAGGATCTTATTGATTACTCCGACGACGAAATCGGAAACGAAGCCAACGCGCCCGCCGAAGCGACAGGAATCTCCGGCAACGGAGACGCGCAAAAGAACGAGACTGCATCATCAAACCAAGCCGATAAAAAGGGCTCATACGTCGGAATACATAGCACTGGTTTCCGCGACTTCCTCTTGAAACCCGAACTCCTACGAGCAATCGTCGACTGCGGCTTCGAACATCCTTCCGAGGGTCAGTCTACTTCTCCTGCTATGTCCGCTCCCCTATTGTCCTTTGCACCAAGATAGATTTCGTCCGATGGGCTTCCAGGAGGCCGATAGCACTCTGTGATTTCCCGAACGGAATGAGAAAGATATACCAACACCTGTTCGACCTAGTCAGTATCTGTGGGAAACGGGTGGCACAGCCACGGTAGCGCTGGATCGGGCTACACCTGCCGCCTAACATAGGCTGATCGGGTGGATGAAGCAACCACTGGTCTTACGACTGCACGAGTCGCTTGATACTGCACGCAAAGCCAATCGTTGGAGGAAGGATATATCCGCGACGGAAAGGACCCATCGTATTATCATCAACATCCTAAAATGGACGTACTGGACCACACGGCTCGCGGCTCCGATTTCGAGTATTTCCTTGCAGTGGCCGGAAGGATGGGATAGGTGTTAACGGCAGCGATGTTGTACACGAATTCTACGCTACATGTTTCCTTTTGATATTACCGGACGTCTGTTCAAAAGATATAACTCTCACTCTCACACTATTCTCCACACACCCCGCTTGCTTCGTTTGACCCTTCTGCTTTCGGCTCTCATGCACCGTTCCGAGCCAAGTCGTACTCTTTGATAATTTGCATCTAACACCAACTTTGCTTGTCACAGTCCAGCAAGTTTGCATTCCACAGGCTATTCTGGGCACGGATGTCCTCTGCCAGGCGAAGTCTGGGTTGGGGAAGACTGCGGTATTCGTGTTAACTACCCTTCAACAGCTTGATCCAGTGGCCGGGGAAACCTCCGTTCTGGTGATGTGCCATACACGCGAGCTAGCCTATCAGATCCGCAACGAATACACCCGGTTTTCGAAGTATATGCCTGAGGTCAAATGCAGCGTCTTTTACGGCGGTACACCTATGCAAAAGGATATCGAGGTCTTGAAGAACAAGGACACGCACCCTCACATCATTGTTGCGACACCGGGGAGGCTGAATGCGCTTGTCAGGGACAAACACTTGCGTCTTGGGAGCGTTAAAGCTTTTGTTTTAGACGAATGTGACAAGATGCTCGACCAGATCGGTTCGTACACCATCGAAATTCCTAGAAAAGCGCGCATCGCTCTTCTACCCGTCCGTGGAATACTAGTTGCTAAAATACGATGAAACTAGATATGCGTCGCGACGTCCAGGAAATATTCAGGGCGACTCCACAAAGCAAACAGGTCATGATGTTTTCCGCCACACTGTCCCAGGAAATCCGACCGATATGCAAGAAATTCATGCAGTCCCCGCTCGAAATCTTCGTCGACGACGAAACCAAACTCACGCTCCACGGTCTACAGCAATACTACATCAAGCTCGAAGAAAATGAGAAGAATAGGAAGTTGAACGATCTTCTGGATCAGCTCGAGTTCAACCAAGTCATCATTTTCGTCAAGTCCACCGTACGAGCCAATGAATTAAACAAATTGCTTGTCGAATGCAACTTTCCGTCCATCGCCGTGCACTCGGGTATATCGCAGGAGGAACGTATCAAACGCTACACATCTTTCAAGGAATTCAACAAGCGTATTTGTGTGGCAACAGATGTCTTTGGCCGTGGCATCGATATTGAACGTATCAATCTTGCCATAAATTACGATCTCCCCGCCGATCCAGACTCATACCTTCACAGAGTGGGCCGCGCTGGCCGGTTTGGTACCAAGGGATTGAGTATTAGTTTTGTGAGCAGCAAGGAGGATGCGGAGGTTTTGGACAAGATTATGGAACGGTTTGAAGTTCAACTGGAACAATTCCCGGAGGGCGGAATTGATGCTAGCCGGTAAGCATGCGGAAACTGTATTCCCTGTATAGTATGTACTAACCCCTCTGCTAGTTACATGAATACTTAGGTGCTAGGTGTTTGGTAGCTTAAGAAAAAACGAAGTCTACCGACTGTTGAGCCGGAACCTTATTTGCAAACATCATACCTCTCCTCCTGTGCATCCCAAACTTGCTTATCCGGTAGTGCATTTCTCACAGCACAGATTTGTGCTGTGACAGCCTGTATTATTCAATCAAAGTCTCGTTTGCTCCGGTCCAATAGCGTATATACGCCCCGTTCTCGTTATACAGGTTATATAAATGAGGAAGATGTTGTGCTCTTCCAGCTCGGGAAGCTAAATCAAGTTGATGGGTGGATAGTGATCTGTATTATCCTTTCATTGCCCAGAGTCTCCTGCGTTGGGAGAACTGTGTTAGAATTAGCCTATCTAAACGGGGAAGTATCAATCCATCGTTGTCTGCCCCTCGGCGGCTGAGTGTCGTGGTCAGTATCGGATTATTAGTTGGTTCATGACTAGAAGGTAGACCAGCGAGGGGATTTGCGCACCTGTAACCTTGAACATAGACGTAATGTGTCTAGTATATACACGAAGTGATCGTCGACCCTTGGGGGCCGTGGTGTCCCAATACACACCGAGACTGAGGAATTTCAGCAGTCCCGGGAAGAAAACTCGAGTTCGGATTTGGGAATGACACGTTGGTGCGTCTTCATATGTGTTGGTTGTCTACGGCATGAAGAGTTAAGACTGTGACAGGGTCCTTGGTAGGCCGAAGAACAAAAGTCCGATTACGAGACTGGGCCGAAGGTCATCTTCCAAGTCGTCTTTCAAGCGTTGCAACTCGTGATTTAAAACTGGATACGATTTCTTGTATACGGCGGATACGGTCGAACTCTAATTCTAGCTCATCGATCTGATGCAGTATTTCTTTGAACCGTTCGATTTCCGCGGTGGCTTTGTCAACAGCGGTCATGTGCTGTCGGTGGCTTTGTTGGGTGGACACTCGAGTTTGCTCTGAAAGCTGCGATCAGGGATGGGCAAAGAGTTAGAAGCGCTCGCGACAGGTATGTATGCGTTTAGAATGTGATGAAGAAAAAAGAATATATCAATGATGTAGTACAAACACTCTCGATCCTCCCTGCTATTGCAGCCAGCAATTGGTCAAAATGGGAAGAAAGGGCGCCGACGGTGGATGGGTCGAGCAACTGGCTGGATGCGGAGGAGGCGGATGGGGAGGCCAACCCCAACCGCCGCGAATGATCTCTTATAAGTTCGGCATCACTAGAGGAGATAGAATTTCGAGACGATCGCCGTCTTTCGTCATGAGAAGCCATTCACAGTACCAAGGTGAGGTGGTTTTGGATCCGAAGACTGGCGTAGGTTGGAAGGGGAGAGATGTAGATGGGTAAGTACTTATATGGCGCATATGGCTCGGGTCTCCGCGCGATGTTGTGTGATGGGGCGCCGGGTGTGGCGGGAGGATGCGGGTGTGGCGGTGTCAGATAAGTCAGGCAGCGCCACACCTGGGGAACTTTAACAAACAGCTATGAAAATTGGTAAGAAGTGGTGACTCCATTCATTCAACCACAACCAACCATAATTCACCCAACTCTAACGAAGCCTCGAGCGACCAAAAACAGGTATATCGAAATACCGACCCGGGAAAGTTTTGTGCCCATAGTCTAGACGATATCTACCCAGACGACGCCGACGTCGTAGAACCATCATGCCAAAGAACAAGGGAAAGGTCAGCTAGCCATTTAGAGGTGCGGTCGAGGTGGCCAACATGCACTGATGCACGTATACACTGGTATAGGGTGGTAAAAATCGTCGTAGGGGGAAGAATGAAAACGACAATGAGAAAAGAGAGCTTACTTTCAAAGAAGACGGCCAAGGTATCTATATGGATATACATAGACGCATAGGTCCCCAAACGAACATACCCATGGACTAACCTTCTTTTGTTCCTTCCAGAATATGCCCAAGTCACAAAAATGCTTGGTAATGGTAGGCTCGAAGCAATGTGCTTCGACGGAGAGAAAAGACTAGCTCATATTCGAGGGAAACTTCGGAAAAAGGTCAGGGTTCATTCTTTTCTCTTATTCTCTAGTCTACGGCCACGCACTTTTCTGACATTCAAGATTATCCCCTCCCGTGCTCTCTAGGTTTGGATAAATCAAGGCGATATTATCCTACTCTCCCTCCGGGATTATCAAGATGAAAAGGGTGATGTGATCCTCAAATATACGGCCGACGAGGCCAGAAACCTTAAGGCATATGGAGAATTACCAGAATCGGCGAAAATCAACGAAGGCACGTTCGATATTGAGGGCATGGATGATGGAGGTGTGGACTTTGGCATCGAAGGGGAGGATGATGATACGTCTGATGTCGACATCGATAGGATATGAGTATGTTTTGTAAAGGCATCCAGCACCCCTGCCTTTCTTGTCTCGATCAAAAATTGCCTGGTTGTTATTCCAGCTCATATTGTCTTCGAACCGCTGGATCACATTATTCCATGCTTTAATCTTGTCCGTTTGCCTCAATTCGATTCCAACTGAGAACTACGTGCGAACTACCATCTTCCTTCTGCAGACCAGCTCAATCTCACTAGGCGCAGAAAAGTCACAAGTAGCGATATGGTGTAAACCAGGCTCAATATGGCCCAATAACTTGTTCGTTTTGATGGTTATCCCTCGCCACACGCCTCTCATAAACCAGCGAACGTGCACCAAAATGCTTAAAATATACAATGTAACCAGATAGAACCAAAGCTTGCTAGAACACTGCCGTTATCTGAGCTAAAATTTTGTATAGAAGGAAATATGAAGTTCTTGGGGAAAGCTCAAGGAAAATTTTGTCGCAGCCGCCCAAACCGTAAGCAGGCCATAATAAAGCAATAATTAGATCAAGGAAGAGAAGGAAATGAACAGGATAAATAAGGAAAGAATCGTGTTCAGTTTTATTCTGCCGTATAGAGAAAACTTCTCCAATAATCAAGTAACGGAGTTTCACTCATGCTTAACACCAAGCGCCGTCTGGTTGAGGTGCTGCATGGAGTCAGGGTCGCAGACCATGTCAGTCATGGTTTGCTGCGGTAAAAACCAATTTTCCGCGAGGGTAGAGTTGTGAGGTATACCAGAAGCTCCCTTATTTGGGTCATTCCAAGTAAGATCGTAACTACCGTCTCCCGGGAATGCTTCCGTACCTTCGATAAATGGCTGGCTCGTTTGTACATCCATAGCCGCTTTGGTGGCATGCGAGAGAATATTTTCAATCGGTGGATCTGACCCAACAGAGAAAAGACCCGAATCCGCGTAGCTCTGAGCCATTGGCCCAACACCGTTATCGACCGAATTGAGGCGCTCATGTCTAACAGCTGCATCCTCTTGTAATGAGGGCATCCCTCCGAAATTGATATGTTGTGAAAGCGGTGAAAAATTGTTCGAAGCATTTTCTAGCCGCCAAAACGAGGATGTGGGGTCCTCAATACCAATCCCGATGGCCTTTGTACTACTTCCGAACCGCGACGCAAAGCTTGAAAACGTTTCCATATATGTCGGGGACGCATCTGATAATGAACGGAATTCCCGAGAAGGCAAAGGTGCTGTGAACATGTGAGCAAGACTTGGTCGGCGCGAACCAGAGTTTGAAAATGCTAAGGAGGCTCGACTACTGGAAGAAAGGCTTCGGTTCCTGTAGGTGTCGTCAAATGTGGACGTTGGCGTCTCACATTCGTAGTTTGGTGTGATTGGTAAAGATGACGGATACAAGCCGCCGTCGTATACCGGTGCCATGTTTATCTGATCGACACTAAGTCTAGGGGAGCGGGTTGGGGAAGATGGTGACGAGCAATTGTCCTGGAAGATTTGGGAAGATATTTCAGGCTTCGAGGCTGAGCGAGGCCGGCGATCTGCAGATTCGACCGGGTAGAAGCTGCATTCCTTTTTAAGTCGTATGCAATTAGAACAACGTCCACTTTCGTCCTTCGCAAGAATACACCTTATTTTCCGTCGTCGGCAGTGGCCTAAAATAGATAACACTCAAGGGATTAGATTGGATACAAATCTCACTGCAAGAACTGCTGTCTGTATGACACTTCCATTGGCTCCCACGGCTTCTTGCATCGCCCCGAATGTCCGTCGCCACACAGAACCGTGTATTGCCCCACGCCAAATAAAGCACACAATCTCTCAGGTTTCTGAATTTACTTCCTCTTTTGTCCCTTTCATAAAAGGAGAAGAAAAGGAAGAAAAGGACAAAAAAAAACACACACCGGGGAGTAGATAGAATGGATGAACCAAATCTAAACCGTAGCGACGACGACAAACAAGGGTCAACCACACCCCTCTAATTTAGAGTGGGCAGCGGTTTAGGGGATATATGAAGATGGAGCATACCGCATGCAACAGAAGTCCGATGGTATCCAAGTTTATTTCGCTTCTTATCGAGCTGATACGCGAGAGTAACAGGGGAGATGTCGTCCGTTGTACTTGCCGAAGGTATCGGGGGCGCGGAAACGGCGCTCGCTGCTGCTAACTGTGCCGCAAGCTGAACATTGGGAGTGGATTGTGACCGCTTGACCGATAACGGGGTCCGTCCTTTGTTTCCTCTCCTCCAGGTATTATGTTGACTCTTCGTTCCACTGGCTATTTGAGGGCTCTGCGTGTCTGTGTTTATCGGGGGTGGGACAATTTTCGAATTCGATCCAGATATGGTTGCGGCTTTACTAGAGTTCCCCGTAATAGCTGGATGAGGAGTTCTCTGGGGTGCTTCGTTCACAGGTTGCGCCTCTTCCTTTATAGAAATTTGGTTTGAGGGTGGAATGCTATTGGTACCAATTCCGGTACCATAGGAGGGGTCCGCGTGAGGGTTGAGCTTTGAACCGCCGTCGGAGTTCGGGAAGAATGCCATCACAGTGCCATGAGCATCTTCTGAAGTCCCTTGATTGTAGGCAATTGGAAGGACAGCGGGGTTGAAATCAAGGCCTGGAACACCGTAGCCGATGTGGTTGTCTAACGGGCTGGTGTATGTCTGGAATGAAAGGCTATCGTTGCTGCCATTGGCTTTGTTTAGATCCAGAGCCTGGGTATGTAGCCCGTGAAGGCCCAAACCATTGTCGGTACCGTCATGGGATGATAGATTAGAATGGAAAACCTCATCACCCAAGTTCGGCGACTGAAGAGCGGGGGTCGGGTTTAAACGAGGCTGTTCGCTTGGGAAAAGGACCCGGTCTCCATTGATCTGCTGTGAGCTGGGCATTGAATTTTTGAAAGGGGTCGGCATCTTTGTGATTCCGGAGGTTACTCGGAACCTATTTCCTCTATTCTTATTGGAGTGGAGAACAGTCGAAGGGTAAGAGTAAATAAACTAGAGGACTAAGAATCAAATGAGATAGAATAAGAAAAACGCTTTGGTAGTCAAGTCAGCACGTCAGTATAATTACTTCAGTAAGTATTCAGGAAGATATTTATCCTTTTGAAGGGGGGAGCAGGGGGAATGGGAAGCGAGGGAAAGGGACCAAGGACAGTGCAGATGCATGAGAGCCTCCATCATTGCCATCACCTTCGAATGCTGAATGATGGATTGCGTGAAGGTTTTCCGGCATGGAGGTTGACGGGAAGCTGTGTTACACTTGGAATCACAAAGAGACTCCAGAAACACCAGTGTCGCCTTGCATTGCTTCCGCCAAAATCGATAGACACTGCATCGAATTGCGATTGCAACAGCTGAGGAGGGGACAAGCGATATAATCGACGACAACGAAGGCACAAAAGAGAAATCACTTCTCACCTCAATGAATTCAACGATGAAACCAGCAGCAATGGGTTGGGAGATGGTGAAATCTCATTTAATGCACATTGCCTTTCGTTTCTTGCCAGCGGTTTAGTCGGCCAGAGTGAGAAAGGGGTTCAATTGACCAATCGAGTTGAAAGGTTCGCGCGAGTTGGCGTTTTTTTTTTTTTTTTTTTTTNTTTTGGTTTGGGGGGAAAGGGGATGTTTAGAACTCTTGAGCGGGGGTCTTTGGGTTAACCAAGCAGAACACCATGCAACAGAATACCCGAGCTTGATGTTGTGTGATTAATATGATTCTACGGATTTACTCGATATAGTTGTGTGACGGCCTGGGGATGGTCCTGATGCTGAAGCCAAGGTATATCAAGTCTGTACGGAGCATGTGCGGAGTGCGGGCTGGCGGCTGTAAAGAGATGTGGGAATGCTGAAGGTGATGGCGAGTTTTTGATGGAAGAGTGTGACAGCGCGTATAGACAATATGCAAGTTATTAAATACTTAGATAGTTGCGTAAGATAGGTAGATAAAATGTATATAACAACGAAGGTATATCAAGGAGGGAGGGGAGGGAAGCAGTGGCGGCGGTCGTTGGTGTTAACCACTTGGCGGTTGTGGTAGAGATAGGCGCAAGAATATACTTAGGCCGTATACTAGTATAGTAGCATGATAAAATGCAAGCCTTTTTTTAGTCAAAGAAGAAGGAGGTCCAAGGGAATCAAGGGGGTTCCAGACACCGTACGCAGACAGGCAATGCTGGGGTGGCCATGGAGTGGAGACGGGGGAGGAGAGGAATGGTCCAGCCCAGGTGTCGGTTGTAGCTGGTTTAGCGAGCGGAGACAGCCAGACAAAGTGCTCTTGTCAGGTCTCGTACTAGTCTTGGTTGGGTAAGGGGCATCAATTTGATAGTGGTATTCGGTGCTGGTCTCGAGACCGGGGTCTAATATAGGTATATACGTACCATATGCATAATATGCTCTAGATCTTCCGGCATCGTGTGAAGTACTTGGCCAAGCACTACCCACTAAGCACTTAAGCAGATGGTATATACTTAAGTACTTAATTATATTAAGAAGTCAAGAAGTACTCAAGCACTTGCAACTCTCTGTACTGCCTACTTAGTACTTGCGATGCATATATGCATATGTAATGTCGACTTGTTTAAAAATCCAACACGCAACACCCCGGTGTTACAGAGCCCCGAATACCAACCGCATGCCAGTGACTCCTAAGTGTATTACGAGACTATCATAAGTGCTCCTTAGATACTTAAGGACCGAGGAAGTTAGCTTTACGGTATATACCCCAGCACGGATCGAATCTACTAATGCCTATGCAACGGGGTACTACGCAGACCCCTCTTCCAAAACCAGCAAACAAGTAATCTACACAATATGATCAATCCGCCGACCGGGTCCGCGGCGCCTGCCAGCCAGCCATTGATACCAAATCATCACCGTCCAAAAGGAGCAGAATGTCCCCCCGAAAAACGGTCTCTGATGACTTCATAGAACCTAGTTACGCATGTCGGGGCGTCGGCCCACCTACACGTCAAACCCCAGTTTGACTTAAATGTTGTGTACTGCGTTAGCCATTGTCATTGTCGCGCAGAGATACCTGGTTCGGCTTACTCAGAAGTTGGTCCAGGGCATCAATGAGTCTCGCGTATTCATCACCGTCCGTCTTGAGTAACTCGGCCTTCGGCTCTTGGGGTACGTTGTTAGTATCCTGCGGTTCATCCAAAAACATATGTGCTGGAAGTGCTTCGAAGCGCATTCTAAACCGTTCTACATATACATCCGCGGAATATCAGCGGATGCGAAACTCAAAGCGATGTTATGGGAGGATCGAGTTAGCGTTACCACTCAAATAATATCGGATATCGTCAACAAGCTCTATTGTATCTGTTTCCTCTCTCCCTCGAATTCTACTTGCCGACTCACGGATAAGCTCTTCGAATTGGGACCTGATGAATTCGTCCTCTAGGCACCGCTCCAGGCGGTTTGCAAGGAACCTAGCGCAAAATGGGTCTATCTTAGGGAACGTCCCTGTAATCCATCCAGTTCTGGCAACATCGAAGATGGAGTATCCGAACTCTCCGGTAAGCAAATCATCCCTATCCTGGGTAGTCAACAGTAAACACGCCCTTGATTTTAGTCTTTCAATCAATAGCATGTCCGCAGCTTGTAGTAAATCAAGAGCACCCTCCGGCAGTATGTCCACAATATCGGTGTAAAACCATTTCAAAATAACCTCAATGATATCGGGTGACACATCAACAGACACCAAAACGGGTTGCTGTTTGTCATTCTTAGAGGACTGGAATTCCTCTTTGAACCGAATCGCGGTGCATAGAAAGTCGCTTTGAATCATGGCTCTATGGATGCCATAAAAGAAAACCTCGTCATCTAACTGGGACTCGACTCGTAAAATGACATCTGGTTGGAGCAGCTGGACCCGTGGGTCCAATCTGGAAACAGAGAATGCCTCATCACGGGGTAAGCGGAGTGGGGCGCTTAAGTATCTGTCCCAGAGCTGAAGAAAGTCCTGCTGGGCGGCTTCGACTACTGCCGTGCGTTTGCTCACACCAAACTTTCCTGGCTCTGGGTCCGTAGACTTGCGCAGGGCCGGGAGACCGAAATAGTTTGAAAGCCTCGTAGTGTCGACACCATTGCTATTTCCAATAACATCGTCTGGGTCGATAAGGTAGATGCACCTGAGGACCGCTAGGGCCGAGGCCCAATCTATATCGGCCGGAACCGGTAGACGGTTAACCCGTAGAGTTTCCGAGGATTCTATAAAGTCTCGGAAGTATTTGGAACGGGCGACTAGGACGAAAGTGTGGGAGGGGAGTTCACTTCCATCATTTTGTAGGCAGAGAAAGGCATCACCGTCTGGACGGGGTCTGACGATTCCCACCAGCGAGGCACAGCCAACCTCCTTCGACAGCAAAGACGACACCAACGTTACATATGGTTGTTTGTTGTCCACAGACACCGAATACTACTCAGAAGTCAGCGCTCCTCCATATGGGTTCGGAATGCCACGGCGGAGGGAGATCACGGACATCATATTTGAGGAGGAGATTTCGAATGCGGTCATTTAGTGCGCTATAAACCGCCCTGAATCGTACCGCCGATAATTAGTCTATCTTCAACCACTTACGTAGAGTTTTTCCTGCCGGGATTTTACCGTTCCCCTTGAAAAGTGTCCCTGTCGCATCGCGCCCCAAGTGACAGAAGGAGTTCGAGGATATCATAGTGGCCACAGAGGCTTGCCTGAATAGGGTGGTTACGCGTTTAGGAAGGCTCACTAGCATAGAGAGGTCTAAATTGGTGATATAGTCACATACCAGAACAATGGGAGAGTAGTCGAATTTGTCCACAGCGTTTAGATGATGCTTTGAGGTTACTAAGTGTTCCTGGACAGTTTGGATATCACCGACACGTATAGCATTCATGAGAGTCTCAAGGTCTGGGTTAGGCCTAGCTACCGGTTCAACTTGAACCCCAGCCATATCTTGCAGCATTGAAAGCAAAGGCTCTAAAATATTAATGGTGGAGTTGATAGTGGTCGAAAGACTTCCGAGTGTAACGAGTTATGTGCTTATACTTAGGCCCAGGGTCGGTCTTTGAACAATGGGGAAAAAAAGGGAACGAAAGAATCCCTATAAGTACTTATTCCTGCAAATCACAAAGCATAACACACTTGGCGGTAAAGGACTTGTTTACGGCACATTCGGATATTGAGTGTATACTTGTCGGCAAAGCGACGGCCTGATGCTACACATTTGCCCTTCTTGTTTTTCATCCCAATTCCTAACCAGACTTCGGGTAACAATTATGAGGTCACATGGCCTAGGTGCGGGGTTCGAAGTGATTAAAAAAAGACAGTACAGGAATGAGGTTACGGAATATGACTGCGGCGTCTAATAAAGCCTTAAAAGGGGCGGGAGAAACAAAGAGGAGCAAGATAAGCTTGGAGGGTGAACCTCCAATTATCGAATAATCGGACCTAAGTTTCTTCACATGTCCATGTACAGGCAGGGGAAGCGTAAGTATTGCGAAAAAGTAAGGAAAAGGAGAAGAAAAAGGAAGGGAAAGGAAAGAAAAGGCTAGAAAGACACCGCTGAAATCTCGGATCCTTAAGAGGGATTCCAGTGCTGAACCAAAATAATTCTCCATCCCCGGACGCGTTCTTCCGCGCCCCTCCCTCTCATACTCTTAGATCTCGGGCGCAATGTTGAGCTGGGTACCACCAGGATCACGTAAGGCTGGTTTAAATGCCCGACTAAGAGGACCGCGCAGGATGAGGTTGCTGCATATGTGTGGGGGGCATCCCGTATTGACTACGATGAGCCTGCTGTTGCTGCTGGGCGAGATATTGATATTCTTCAGGCGACATATTATAAGCCCCCGCGACTGGGACCTGTGGTGGGAGAGCGCGAGCTTGCTGAGGAATCTGCATATGGCTATGCTCCTCCGGGGATTCGGGTCTAGAGTAGTAACAGGTTTCAGCATAAAGTGGAAACTGGAAGGAGTTGCAGCAACTTACGCGTCGTCGGGTTCTGTATTCTCTTGCATGCCGGGAATGTTTGGTTCCGGGGCATTCAAACACGCCTGAATGAGGTTTTTACCTTCTGCCCGAGTTACAAGGGGTTGTAGCTTGGGAGTTGTAAATGTGTACACCAGCCCTGTCTCTGACACAACCAATAATAGGACTTGCGTGCCGGTAAGAACTGAAAGTTCATAGGCCTGTTTGTGTGATTTAATTAATATCGGGTTTTCGTAGTTGATAAAGACCCATCATCGTTTTGGGGCATACCTTTTTCATAATACCCGCCTTTCTCTTGGAGAAGGTAATATGCCGACGCGATTTGTCTTGGATGAACTTGATTTCGATCTTGCGTCTCTCGCGGCCGGGCTTCGAGTCATCATCGTCATCGTCTTCATCTTGGGTCGGTCGCATTCGCTTCATTCCCCGAGACTCATTAGGAACGCTGCCTGTGCCCTGGGCTAGACTTCCATTGCCCAAATTTGACGCGCCGACGAGGTCTTCATGAGCACCTGGGGAGCCTTGTCCATCGTTGTCCGACATGTTGCCTCGGAAGCTGGGATTTACCACTGTTAGGGATTTTCGGGTTGTGCGGTTTGTTGTTGTTTGTTGGTGGTGTGCGTGTTAGGTTTTTTTTTTTTTTTCCCTCCCTCTTCGTTGGGTGTCTATGTCGGGAGGTAGGTAGAGGATGTCAGGGAGACGCGATTTGGATGGAGATTCTCAGCGAGAGAGAAGAAAGGATTCGGCGTCGAGGAATACGAGTAAAGTGTAGCTGTGATTTGTTAGTGTGATGGTAATTGAATATTCGCGTAGTCATGACGCTGGGGAAGATCAACACGGGTGGGTTTCATGTTGGAAATGGTGGACATGGTGACTTTTTTTTTTTTTTGATGACCCCTTCGCTTGGGCCAGGAAAGGTGAATGAGAGATCGGCTGGGGGGTTTATTTCCTTCTGCGAATGTTGATGGTTTGTCTAGGGAGGAGAGGAGAGGCGAGGGCAGGAGGGCAGAGGAGAAAGAGAGAGGATTGTATTGTATTGTATTGCATTGATGGTGGAAGGGAGAAGAGAAAGATGATACTTACCGAAAGTAGACGAGGTGGAATATATTTTAGCAAAGGACGAGAGAAGTTCGTGCTGGAGCCTTTTTGCCGACTCGACTGGCCAGCCTGGGAACAGGATAGGATGGGATGGGATAGGATAGGATCGAATAGGATAGGATGGGACAGGACAGGACAGGATGGGACAGGATGGGATGGGAGCTGGTCCGAGTTGGGGGTTGTGTTCTTTTGGGAAAGCCGGTCAGGACAGAACAGAACAGGACAGAGCAGAGCAGAGTCGAGTCGGGTCGAGTCGAGTAGAGTAGAGTAGAGTAGAGTAGAGTAGTAGTAAGTACAACTAAAAAGTATAAGAGTAAAAGTAAGTCAGTCCGTGGGTTAAGTGAAGTAGCAAGGCAGTAATAAATGGTAAGGCAGTAAAGTAATAATGCAGTGGGACCATTAAATCGAATCAAATATGGAACAAGGTCGTTTGTTGTTTTTCAGGGGAGGGAAAGAGGAGAAGGGAAGTTTGTGTCCGTGCGGTGGAGACAAACCTTCCTAAGTACTGTATGTGGTACGATGTATATACTGCGCTCTGCGGACACTAACCAGCTGAATGAAGTAAGGGAAATGAGAAGGAAATAAATATATTAATTTTGATACGAGAAAGGAAAAAATTGAAATAAAAATTAGGCACAAGGAAATGGAAAAAGGGAAAGGGAAAGGAAAAAAAAAAAAAAAAAAAAAAAAAAAAAAAAAAAAAAAATAAAAAAAAAAAAAAAAAAAAAAAAAAAAAAAAAAAAAAAAAAAAAAAAAAAAAAAAAAAAAAAAAAAAAAAAAAAAAAAAAAAAAAAAAAANTTTAATAATTTGAAAATGAAAAAAATATATATATAGATATATATATACTCATATATAAAAAAAGGGTAGTAAAAAAAAATTAGGGACGACTGGGGGACTTACTTAGTACTATGCGCTAGTGTGGATACGGCGTGTTGTTGCGGCACAAACAAACAAACCAAATGCGTTGTGTTGCGTTGTGTTGGCCCACACAGATCTGCCTGGTCGAGACTGCTGAGGATGTGTTGGGACCGCGGGCTTCAGGACGTTGGTTGTGGAGAAAATTACCCTTTCCAAGGCCAGGCGGGACAGCGCCCTGCTTTATACGGCAATTTCTGCGGCCGGCAACTCAACTCAGAAACAAAAAAGGGCGCATGCACGCTCAGGCTACAACCTGCCTCCTTTGGCCACGTCTATTCCCCCTCATGGCTAAATTCCAAAAATACCGTGGCTCACTCCGTTTTGGGCCTGATGCAGCCTGCATTCGGCTGCACCTGCTGCTCTCGCCTCCCCCGAATTACCGTCCTAGGAAGTATTCAACCTCCCCCGAAACAACTGCTATGCACGCCTGCATGTCCCATTTAAATTATTAATTACACCCTCACTCATTCAAATCCTCAGACAATTCAATTCGTTCCTTCGTTCATTCCTCCATATACGTAAGCAATTACTGGTCTATTATATGTACAGGCTCCCGTACCAATGCTGGCTGGCTTTCCCGCCGTCGTTTGAAAAGAGAAGGGAAAAAAAAAAAAAAAAAGGAAGAATAAAATAATAAAATAGAAAAGCCAAATACCAAGACGAATAGATTTGATCCGCGGGAAGAAGCGAAAAAGAAAAGAAACGCGACGAACCAAAAGAAAAGATTGGAAAAGAAAAAATTTTTTAACAATGTAAGAAAGACACGTTTAGGTGTGAAGGGGAAAAATAAAATAAGATGGAATAAAATAAAGTACCTAAGTAAGCTCTCGGAAACAAAAAGGAAGAAACGCTAAGGTCGATCGATTACCTATCAACTAGTCAGAAGATGCCACAGATCCAGAAGAACCCCCCCACTCCCCTTGATGTAATTCCCCTCGTCATCATATCTCGCAGTGCTCTGGAAGAGATACCCGTATACAAATTCCTTCACTCTGTCCATCAACCCTGGGTGCTTGAGGAAGATGGCCTCGTCGTGGAGCACGACCAATTGTCTATCAGGTCCCTGTGACGCTACTTTCGCAGGCTCTGAAGTAGACTTGGCGGGTTTTCGGAGTACACCCGCTGCCCCAGCGTCACCCGACATCACCATCCATCGTGGCCTCTCGGCCGGGGCACTGCTTCTCGAACCCAGATCATCCGCTTCGTTCCATAGTGACACCTCCAGCGGGAACCCGTCGAAATGCACTCCATTCGAGTTCAGAGATCCCGCGGCCTGTGATTCAGTTTCGTACGTCATTTTAATCCAATCAGGTCCCATAACCACTTCATTCGCTCGTCTCAACATCTCGGGGTTGACCGGATACTCGGATTGCCTTGTGTCGCCGCTCGCAAGTATGTCCGCGGGTGTACCTGGCGGGAAACACGCCTTCAACCGAAACTTGGCTTTATGGTTGAACGGGTTTACGATCGTCCCGTGGTTTTGCATGTGCCCCAGGATGTGATTCCAAGTGTTGTTGTTTGCGATAAGAAGAGGGTGAGAAACTTTGACAGATGTGTAGGTATTGCTATCATTTGAAGATGTAGTGAGCAGAAGGCTACCTGTTTGTTTTTCAGATTCGTGTTTCTGGCTTTGCGAGATAGAGGTTCCCATGATAGAGCCAATTGCCGACGAAAACCCTTTATCTTCATGCGCCATTGAGATTGAGGTTCGTCTGTTCGTAGTACCATGCTTGTTGTAAGTTGATCGCCGAGTTAAATTTGGACTTGATGGGCGAGCCGAAGGAATATTCCATTTTAGTCTCATGTCATCCTCCACAGCGGCACGCCTACTTTCCGCTTCCTCTTCAGAAAGTGTATTCCAGAGGCATGCAGGCAATATTGGGGGGAAATTCGCAAGTTGGTGTTCTAGATCTCGTCGTTTTTGTTCTTCTTCGACTAGTGACACCGTGTCGGTGCGCCTACGGGCCTTAGACCCGAAGCTTGCCGTGCCTTTTGCAGTACTTTCCGCCCGATGGGTAGATCTAGGCATCGTAATTATAGGGTCAGCGGGGGTACGGCCACAGGCTAGAATTGGCCGTTACTTACGGTTCAGGGACCGCCATTTCTGCCTCCAAAGGGTCGAATCCCTAGTAAGGTCGAAGGTTAGAGAAAGAGGGTGTGAAAAAGGGGTGGGGACGATGAAGGGTTTGAGTGCGCGCAAGATACTCAAACCCGCAATCATACCTTGTATTTCATATGGGTTAGATGGCTGGGAATGGTCTTTCTTCCGTCCCGTGTAGCAGCAGCACCGGTATTCAGGCTTCCACCTTGACCAAATGTGCCTCCTTGTAATGCTTTTGATTTTTGGAATATCGATTTGGATGTAGTCCCTTCGGTGGGGTTTTGCATGCCGGCTTCGGCTCGCTGTCTAAGGGACGATGCATTGATAGGGTCATGATCCCTCCACCCTGGATTTGCGCGTTCGATGGGTGCTTCTATGACGCTCGTCACAAATTCACTCTGTGGCCAGAGCCTTTGCGACGGCTCCAGCTCCGAGGGGGACTGTAGCGAGGTTTGCATAGAGAAAAGGCCGTAGCCGGCGGTAGATGGTTGGTTGCTCTGGTCCACTGGTGGTTGATGTATTAAGGATTGTCGGTGGAACTCTGACATCATATGAGACATCTCCTCAGGATTTCGAGGGCCGTTAGGTCGAGAAGCCATCATGATAGTGGTCGTTGTCGGAGTGCTTTCGAGATTGCAGGGCAGGAGTGTGGCTGATAAGCCAGTTAGATTCAGTGAAGGGTGTCCCTTATTTCCGTAGCCTAGATGGGCGGGTGGATGTGGAGGCAGGCCGACAGGTTGGTTGCAAGAAACAAGGCGAAGATGAAGATGAAGATGAAGATGAAGATGAAGATGAAGATGAAGATGAAGATGAAGATGAAGATGAAGATGAAGATGAAGATGAAGATGAAGATGAAGATGAAGTTGAAGTTGAAGTTGAAGTTGAAGTTGCGAGGGCAAAGGGCGAGTGGAAGAAGCGCGCTCAGATGCGCTCCACCGCGACAACAACTGCAACCGCACGACAACTGCAACGACAACAACACGCCGCAACAACTTCCCCAGCCCGTCCCCATCGCATCCACCCTGTTCTTTAAGTATCGACTTCGACGCCCTCGACAGACAGTCCCGGTATCTGCATCCACCGCCCTCTGTTCTTAATCGCATTCGTCGAGTACACTTCACCTCGGCCGCACCGGACCTTCACCCTTACCCTCGACGTTTGTCACGATTTCATAGCTTCCTCAGTAGTAATGTTATATCCCTAAGTACCCTCGTTCATCCAGGATCGCTCAACTTTCTCCCTCTACTACCTCGATACGAGTTACATATATCGGTCCCTAAGATCAAACGAGTCTTTTAGACCATTCGAATAAATACTTTCGGCGTCGCTACCTGCGCTTCCATCGGCCTCTCTGGTCGAAACCCCCGAGGCCGAGCCTCCTGTCTAGTCTGCCCTCTTTTGGTCGATCTCGGTCTCTGGGTCCCCGTGCTTCTGACTCGCTAAGGCCGGCACCTGATATCACACGACTGGGGGCCTTCTTTCAACCTCACGAATGAAATTGTGTGATCTCAACGTCCGGTTTCTTTCGCCCGCCCAGTGCACAAGTTACTACTACCGCGAAAGAGTTGTTTGGCACCGGATTCGCTGTTGAATGCAGCCGCTTTCCCGGCGGCTGCTAGTTGATTCCCATAGGCCCATGGACCTATCCTCGCATGCTGCTATAGTAATTGGCATTTTCGTCGGAGTTATATCGACTTCAGTTCAATCACTCGGCCTTACACTCCAACGAAAGTCCCATTTACTTGAAGAGCAGCGACCAACCCAACGTCCACCGTACAGGCGGAGAAGATGGCAGGTGGGCACCCTCCTTTCTAGAACACATGGCAGGAAAGAATTGCATTAAAGGCTAAAAATTAAGGGACTGTTTTTTGTAGATCGGCATGGGACTCTTCATAACTTCCAATATCCTCGGGAGCTCGGTTCAAATTGGCACCCTACCACTTGTTATACTCTCTCCTTTACAAGCCGTAGGTCACATTCCTGACTAGCCAGCGCATTTTTAACCAAAACGCGGAAAACCCCTTCTCTTATGCATATTCGCTAATAGCTTGTTTAAAAATGCTGTAGTCCGGCTTAGTATTCAATTCTATCTGCGCTAGTGCTCTCTTAGGGGAACCCTTCACCCTTCTATCTCTCATCGGCACCGTTCTTGTTTGTGTAGGAGCTGGCCTCATTGCAATCTTTGGAACCATAAAAGAACCAGTACATAACCTGGACGAATTGATTTTGCTTCTATACCGGAGGGGTTTTCTGGTATGGCTTGTTGGCCAAGGTATAATTATACTATGTCTGCAATGCATTGCCCAGATGAGCAACAATTCAAGGCGATCAGGCGGTAGTGCCAGGTGGCGGATTATACGCGGCACAGCCTATGGGAGTATCAGGTAAGAATACTGTAGAGCATGTAAGCTTTCGGTATAATCGGGCATAGAAAAGGAAGTAAACAACTCGTTAACCTAGAATTTATCTAGTGGTATCCTCTCTGCAGATTCCCTCCTCCTGGCAAAGTCAGCCGTTGAATTATTGATACGGACCGTCATGACTGGAGAAAATCAGTTTACCAGCTGGCCGTCTTGGATAATTGTCATCAGCCTCGTTGCGGCGGCCCTATTCCAGCTTTTCTATCTCCACAAAGGGTTGAAGCTTTGCTCAACAAGCGTTCTATACCCACTCGTATTTTGCGTCTACAATATTTTCGCGATTTCGAATGGGCTTATATACTATAACCAAGCTGGGCGACTCTCTACCCTATCATCATCGCTTGTACGAACCCCCCTCTCTACACTCTACTAATTCCGGAAGCTAATGGCACTCTCGTTACTTATATAGATAGCGATAGGGGTCCTCGTATTATTGTCCGGCGTCCTCGCATTGTCGTGGAGGTTAGAACAAAGTAACCAGACGTTTGCGCAGGATGTGGATGACGGTCCACCCGTAGACCATGAGGAGTCCGAGCGCACCCACCTTCTTACAGAACCGCCTAGTTCTCCGAGTGTCTCAGAGGGGTGGCTGAGATATCTCAATGTCAAATCCGTTTCTTTTGTGCAACGCAAAGCTTCACCGACGTTGCCGACGAGATATGGGACGATATCCCGCCGCCGCACGTTGACAGAAACCCGGGAAATACTAGCGGAACTTGAATCGGAGTCCGATTCTTCCTCTCCACCAGGAGACCATCATAGGAGCAGCCAGCCTGAACACAGTAATGGCACCGAGCCATTATTGTTAGCATAGTATATCGTTCTTGGTTCTATTGGCCATCAGCCCGATATCTACACAGCGATGTAGCGTGGGCTCTCAAAGGAATGCACATATCTGATAGGCACGCTTACTCGCTGAGTATATACATCTTGGGTGATTTGGGGACCCGGTTACAGCTAATTTTATAGCAAGAATGTCTGACGAACTTATAATGGTGTTTGAGGTGTCCTTGTCCGGTGTAGCTTGAATTTCGGCCTGGGAAGATGGGGTGTTATTTTTGTATATAGCATGTTTCCTCAAGCTCCTCGATAGTATATATTTAAAGGTGTATTGTTAGCGAGTTGCAAATAATCCCTGCCATGATAAAATCCTTAAAGTCCTTCGGAGAAGTAGTTTCCTGCCTGATTAAGAAATAGGCGTCCCTCATTTCACTTCAGGATGCTTTTTGAGTCTGGGATGCCTGCCTTGGTGTCGCGAACAACCGACCTACGTCAACCGAAACCGACCACACACCAACAACCAACCTCCGACATCGAACACCCCAGATTATTTCACTTGAAACATCCGCAAAACCGTCAAGCTTGTAGATTGGGATTAAATTCACGATGTCGTTGACAGATGACCAGGTATACTCTAAGCACAGCGGATGGAGCGTATTCTCTGAGGATTTTTGGCTAACCGTGGCGTCTCGATGTTCCAATGACCAGGTAGCGGGGGAGTTGAAGAAGATGACGGCGTTCATTAAGCAGGAAGCACAGGAAAAGGCCCGCGAGATCCAGATAAAAGCAGACGAGGAATTCGCTATTGAGAAATCGAGGCTCGTACGCTCTGAAACCGTCTCCATCGATACACAGTTCGAGCGAAAACACAAGCAGGCCGAACTGTCACAGCAGATAGCCCGATCGAATGTCACAAATAAGACGAGGCTCAAGGTTTTGGGTGTTAGGCAGGAGCTATTAGAGAGCATCTTCGAAGATGCTAGGAAAAGTCTGGGTCAGATAGCCAATGATAAGGCTAGATACGCTCAGGTTCTTGAGGGGTTGATCTTGGAGGGTGCATATGCCCTTGCAGAACAGAGTATCTCGGTCAGAGCTAGGAAGGCTGATTTCGATCTGGTCAAAACTGCTGCCAACTCTGCTTCTTCGGCGTACACCGAGAAGACTGGTCAGAGTATCAAGATCACACTAGATGAAGCCGAGGAGCTACCAACGGACTGGTGAGGTCCTCCGCACACCGACACTCTGCCCCTGCTAACGTCATATTCTAGCGCCGGTGGTGTTTACGTAATCAGCGGCAGTGGCCGCATTGATATTAACAATACCTTTGAAGAGCGACTCAGCATACTCGAGGACGAAGCGCTACCAGCAGTCCGAAACACCTTATTCGGGCCCTCACCCAACCGCAAGTTTTACGATTAGAACCAAGGGGAGTCTACGGTACATTTTTTGTGAAAGGTTTTCTTGGGGAGGGTCTATCCTGAATTTGGTCGAAAGTATTTATCCATTATTGTCTGGTTGCTTCGCCGTCTTTGTCGAACGCTTTCAAGTCTCATGATGAGTTTTGCGAATGAATCCTTCGCGTTCGACTTGTCAATATTCAGGTCATTGCCCTCTTGGATAAACTCCTTGGAGTTCTTAAGGCGTAGAATCAGCTTTTCCAATAGATTCTCTGAAACCCCTTTCTCGTTTCTTTCCACGGTGTTTGCACACCATCGAGCATCATCTATCGCGATGTTGATAATATCGACGATATCTTGCACTTGAGTATGTGATTCACCCTTGGATATTCTTACTTCTTTACCTAGCAGTGTGCCGAAAATGCTGCCTATGAGAATACTCGGACTAGGCTCTACCCCAAGGTAGATCGGATTTCCCGAAAAGAATAACCGGGCAAGCCGTTTTCTAAAGTCATGAGAGAATCCACTTGTTGTTGGTAACAACCCGAGGAACTGCACTTGGAGCGTCCGATCAGTG
Source organism: Arthrobotrys sinensis (assembly GCA_036971225.1). Lineage (NCBI taxonomy): Eukaryota > Fungi > Ascomycota > Orbiliomycetes > Orbiliales > Orbiliaceae > Arthrobotrys > Arthrobotrys sinensis. Next base: position 3,891,876 of record JAJTTV010000001.1, on the reverse strand, counting down.
ACCGAAGCCCGGGTTTCTGATAAGATAGTCTGTTGAGGCAATCGTTAGCCTCTATTCAATGATCCGGGAGTTAGGGGTTATTTTCTTACTCTATTCAATGGATCCCTCCTACATTCGAGCTGTTCGAGAAGGGTTTCCATTAAAACAAATAGCTCGGGCTGATCGCTTCTCTCTTTCATCCTTCGCTCGTCCAGAGAGAGCCGCAATACTAAACCCCAAATAGTTTGTAGCTCGTCATCGCCTAGGCTATTGCGTATACGGACATTAGTTGAACCAATTACAACCCAACTTGTTCTAGATTGTAAGGAGAGTTAGAGATACCCTTGTAGAAGTTTGCCCAGCATTTTCAATACTAGGGATACATTCCACCAGTTCGGACTGTTCAAGACACCGCGTCCCGTGTCATCGAGCCCTGCTTCTATTTGAATTCCCTGTCACATTAGTTGCTGCTCGTGCATGTATCCAAGTGGAGGAGGGTCTGGTACCTCGAGAACCCATTTCCAGAGGTTTGCTGAGATCCAAAGCATCCTTGGATCCGCCGATCAATTCAAAGATGCGTTTTATTCTTTTCTGATCGAGGATGGATTCAAACTGTGTGTGAAGAGCCTGGTTTTGACGGTGTTCAGTATATCATTCAGGAGTGTATTATATCGGAATATACATACTGTGATTAAAGTGAAACATGAGAACGAGATATCCTGGTCGCCCTTCAAGCAGACTATACTGAAGCGTCAGATATCCACGGAATGTAAGGGGAGATTATTGGGTTCCGAGGAGTACCTGCATCGATGAGAAGGTGCCGGAGGGGCAGTTCCAGCTCTGGGGGGTTGCTCCCCAAACAGTCCACCATGGCACCAGAAACCAAGAAATCGTGAATATTTTCGACACCTTAGGACGTTAGCTTGATAATTTGGTTTCTCAGGTAGCCGTAATCTTGATTACCTGGCTCGCGGTTGTCGGGCCCTAGGAAAACACTAGTACAGGTGCTAGCCTTAATTAATGCGCATAATTCGTCCAGCGGAACTTGGTGTGCGAGCGCACCGCCGAAGAAGGACCACTTTGGAAGCTGGTCAGATTTCCCGCCACTCGGTTTTAACATGTTTAGGAGGGCCGGTGCCCCTTCTTGGGATTCAAGGTAAGAGTTGAGATTTGCAGTTGATGGCTGGGCTGGTTTTTGATGGGAAGCTTCGCTCTCTTCGAGAAGCTGCTGAGCGCGGCGGATTTCTTCGTCTCTGACTCTGTTTTTGGCGACTTGTTCGCGGATATCAGCCATAGTAAGCTTTGGCGCAGCTGCTTGTAGGCTGGTGAGAGCCGATGGACGTTTCGGCTGTAGAAATGCGAGAATGTCATCTTCGCTCTCATCCCCGCTGGACCCGTGGAGGGACAACGAGGAGGAGGAGGAGGAGGAGGAGGAGGAGGACAACGATGTCAATGATGTTTGGCAGGGATGTTTCCGTTTCGGCCGACGGGCAGACATGTTTCGAGAGTGATTTTCGAGCTCTATCTTGAAAGCTGCTTGTCGACTTTTGTGCCTGACGAGGTCGGATTCGTATGTGTAGTCGGAGTCGGAGTCGCCCTGGGAGTCTTCGACGATGGATGGACGGGTGGGAGCGAGCTGGATCTATTTGAAATGGGTGAGTACAAAGAATATGAAATGTAAACACGAATGACTAGGTGGCTTACCATTGTCGATGCAACGGGTTCTTTGTTCTCCGATGTGCATACAATGAATGAGTATCAGTTCCAAAGGTACATGTACATACATACATACATACATACATACAACCTTGCTTACCTAATACGGTAGTAGTTAACTAGTACTTAAGTACTTAGAAGTAGTTTTGAGTAAAAAGGAATAAAAGTAAAAAGGAATAATAAAAAAATAAGCAAGCGGTAATACGTAAGTGGTCAGTGGCACGAGCGCGAGTTAGAGCCGACGACAAGCCAAACGAGCTGGTCTAGGCAGTGGCAGGGGCGCCGGGATTGCTATTCTTGTCGTTCCGGAGAGGGTGGAGGATGGGGCTGCTCCTTTGAGGCCCAAGATTCTTGAAGAGTGATCTAAGAGTGATCTAAGAGTCCCTGGGCGGCATCAAACGGGAGCTGCAGGCTGTTCGCAGGCACTCGGACGCGACTTGCTTCCATTCGCCGGGCCCGCTGACATCCGTTGGATCAGAAGAAAACCCCCCCAGCCAGCGCCAACCAGCGCCAGTGCCAGGCTGTGGCCAGTCCGGGACGTATGTATGTAACGTACTTAGTAAGTAAGTAAGTATACATACATAGATGGCAGGCTGTGCCCCTTTCCCTTTTTCCCTTTTTCCCTTTTCCCTTCTTCCCCATTAAAATAGATCGGTGTATTTCCAAATTCCTCCCAGAATATATATATAATAATATATGTGTGTATGTTGTAAAATACATCCATCCATACACCTCCACACCACATCCCCATCCCCATCTCCACCTCCATCTCCCTCTCCCTCTCCCTCCAATCAATCAACCTCCCTTTCTTTCTCTTTCTCTCATGTCTCTCTCGACAACTCCTGCTCCTCCTCCTCCAACAACAACTACAACAACTACAACAACTACAACAACTACTGCTACTGCAACTACAACGACAGCTGCCTGCTAGCTAGCTCATCATCGCCAAATTCCAAAATCAACCAATTCCGTCCACTTCCGCGCTGTCCGCCCCGTGAGATTCCACTGGGCCTCCCCACAACCCCCCTTCATGCTTTCTCTCTCCTCCTCCTCCTCCTCCACTTCAAAGCGACGACAACCTCTTCGACTCTCGCATCGGAGCCTTGTTTTTCTGGAACCCTTCAACAACTAAAACCTGCTGGAGCCAGCCAGCCAGCCCTTCGCCAGTCTAATAATAACAACGCGATCACGACCTAATAATACATAAGTACATTTACGACCACGACAACAACAACCCTCTACCGTCTTCGCCTTCGCCTTTTTTACTACCAAACTCCCTCACAATTCACCTCTCTACACCCAATTTGGTCGCCGACTATTTGACAACAAAAAAAGGAACCTAATCCTCTTTCTTCTTCTTTCCCTTATCCGCCCCTCTCCGTTCTTATTCTTCATCCTTCCTCTCCTTCCTCTTTCTTTCTCTCTTTCTTTCTTTCTTTTTTTTTTTATTTTTTTTATTTTTTTTAAAAAAGGTAGAAAATAAAACCAAAAAAAAAAAAAAAAAAAAAAAGCCAGCTCGGGAGATTAAATAGCCGGAACGGCCCCGGATGGCTTCTCAGATGCCTGATGAGTCGGAAGGGAAGAAACGAAGGTCTCTCTGGGGTCGGAAGGAAGAGAAACCCCAACTCGACGGCGGTGAATCGGGGAAAATGACCGGCCCATCATCCTCCGACAGCGACGAAGGTGAAGAGGCCCGACAGATAGGTCGCAATGTCTACGTTAACCTACCACTCCCCCCCGAAGCCCAGGACGAAGATGGAAAACCCTTAGCTCAATATGCCAGAAACAAAATCAGAACCGCAAAGTATACTCCTCTGTCCTTCATCCCCAAAAACCTCTGGTTGCAATTCCACAATGTCGCCAACATCTATTTCCTCTTCATCACTATCCTCCAGGTAAGCCTCTCTCTCTCTCTCTCTCTCTCTCTTTTTTCTTCCCAACCACGATCAAATCCTTCTCCCTTTACTCACTCGTGCTAGATCTTTGCGATCTTTGGAGCTTCAAACCCTGAGCTTGGCTGCATACCCCTTGTCGCGATTCTTCTTATCACCGGAATAAAAGATGCCATCGAAGATTACCGGAGGACTGTCTTAGACCTCGAACTCAACAACACCCCCGTCCACATTCTCCTCGGAGTTCCCAACGTCAATGTTACCGACGACCAAGTGTCATTGTGGAGGCAGATCAAAAAAGCGACCACGCGTGGACTTCGGTACACCTTTCATTTCTTAAAATCTCTTAAGAACAAACGCAAGTCGGATCAGAGTGTAGATGGAGACCCGAAGCCTGGCAATTTGCAGAGAATGCAAACCAGAGCATCCATTTACACCATTGCGGATGAAGGGGAGGCCATCCAAATGACACCGGTGCCATCGCCGGCACCTACAAGTAATCACTTCTCCTTCACCCCAGGAGTCAACGAAAGGTCTGCAACTATCCCGCCACAAAACAAAACCCCAGCAAACGGAAAATTTTATGGTTCGGTGGTAGACCCTCATTACGACCCGAAAAACGAATCGCCCGCTAAGTTTAAGAGGGACAACTGGAAGAACGTCCGTGTTGGTGACTGGGTTCGGATCTACAATAACGAAGAGGTTCCTGCCGATGTGGTCATCCTCGCGACATCCGACGCCGATGGATCTTGCTACGTGGAAACGAAAAACCTGGACGGTGAAACAAACCTGAAAGTTCGACATTCTTTGCATTGTGGCTCTGCGATCAAACATGCCAGAGACTGCGAGAAGGCAAGATTCACGATCGAGAGCGAAGGGCCACATGCCAACCTCTATGCGTACACTGGTCTCGTTAGATGGGATCAAGTCGACGCTACGGATAAAAGCAAGCCACCTATGCCGATGACGGAGCCAATATCTGCCAACAATTTACTCCTCCGTGGCTGCTCGCTCAGGAACACCGATTGGGCGGTAGGAGTTGTTATATTCACAGGTAGCGAAACCAAAATTATGATGAACGCTGGTATCACGCCTACAAAGCGTAGTCGAATCCAACGGGAGCTCAATATCAACGTACGACCCCCCCTCCCCCCTTCTTCTCGATCTCTTGTATTAGATCACTCGCTGACCGGTTTTTCTTTTCTTTTCTTTCTAGGTTCTCATGAATTTCATCATCTTGTTTGCTATGTGTTTGCTCTCCGGGATTGTCCAAGGTGTCTTCTCCGGTAAAAAGGATGCATCTCAAAGCTTTTTTGAGTACGGCTCTATAGGTGGCTCTCCAGGAGTTGACGGACTCATCACTTTCTGGACAGTCGTAATCCTGTTCCAGACTCTCGTCCCGGTATCCTTGTATATCAGTCTCGAGATCATAAAAACCGCACAGGCATTCTTCATTTTCAGCGACATCCTGATGTACTACGAACCGCTCGACTACCCTTGTACGCCAAAGTCATGGAACATTTCGGACGACGTTGGTCAAATAGAATACATATTCTCTGACAAAACCGGCACACTAACGCAAAACGTCATGGAATTTAAAAAATGCACAATTAACGGGCGCCCTTACGGCGAAGCCTATACGGAAGCATTCGCTGGAATTCAAAAACGCCAGGGGGTCAATGTAGATATCGAAGGTCCAAAGGTTAAAGCCCAAATAGTGGAGGACAAAAAGAGGATGCTCGAAGCATTGAGGGAAATTGACGACAACGAATACCTTGACGGCGACAAAGTCACTTTCGTCGCGCCAGAATTTGTCAGGGATCTTACAGGTGCAGCCGGGGACGCCCAGGCGGCTGCTTGCCACCACTTCATGCTTGCGCTAGCTCTTTGTCACAGTGTCCTCCCGGACCGCGTATCCGATGAACCGCCGAGAATTGAGTTCAAAGCTCAGTCACCCGATGAGGCCGCACTCGTAGCTACTGCCAGGGATATGGGATTCAGTCTTGTGGAGCGTACTCAGTCTGGGGTCCGTCTGAATATTCATGGTAAACAGGTCGGTTATCAGGTGCTCAACACCCTTGAATTCAATTCCGCTCGCAAAAGGATGAGCGCTATCATTCGAATGCCTGACGATAGGATTGTATTGTTCTGCAAGGGTGCAGACAGTATTATCTATTCTCGGTTGACACCAGACCAACAATCGGAGCTGAGGAAAGTTACAGCTGAACACCTCGAGATATTTGCTAGAGAAGGGCTTCGGACGCTTTGTATCGCTGAGCGGGTTCTTTCAGAAGAGGAATACCGTGAGTGGATGGAGCTTTACGACGCAGCTGCTTCTGCCACTGTTGGGAGGGACGAAAAGATCGAGGAGGTGTCTGAGATGATTGAACAGAATCTCACATTACTTGGTGGAACTGCCATTGAGGATCGTCTACAAGACGGTGTTCCCGATTCAATCGCGCTGCTAGGCGAGGCCGGCATTAAACTATGGGTTTTGACCGGCGACAAAGTTGAAACTGCCATAAACATCGGGTTTTCGTGTAATCTTTTAAACAACGACATGGACTTAATCATCCTCCAATCGACAGAAAACACCATCGAAGCAGCACATGCAATGGTGCTAAGAAATCTGAGAGAGCACTTCGATATGCAAGGAGGGGCTGAGGAACTGGCTGTTGCGAAAAAGAACCACGACCCTCCGGCCCCAACCCACGCGGTTATAATCGATGGGGATACCCTTAGACTCGTTCTCGATGATGCGGTCAAAAACGACTTCTTACTTCTCTGCAAGCAGTGCAGAGCCGTCCTCTGTTGTCGTGTGAGTCCCAGTCAAAAGGCCGCAGTTGTGCGTTTAGTAAAAGTGGGACTTGATGTTATGACGCTGGCTATTGGCGATGGTAGGACCTTCTTGCCGCCTCTGTATATTTGGGCCCACGGTTCGCGCTGACACTGGTTACGTAGGTGCAAATGATGTTGCTATGATCCAAGAGGCCGATGTCGGTGTAGGCATCGCTGGAGAAGAAGGTCGACAGGCGGCAATGTCATCGGATTACGCGATAGGACAATTCCGTTTCCTTTGCAGATTGGTCTTGGTTCACGGTCGTTGGTCTTATCGTCGTCTAGCCGAAATGATTGCGAATTTCTTCTACAAAGTAAGTCCGCAACCCCATAAATTCGCCATTTGAACGTATCTAACATAGTTTCTACACGTCAGAATATCGTCTGGACGTTCGTATTGTTTTGGTACCAGATCTATTGCAGTTTTGATGGGTCCTACCTTTTCGACTACACGTAAGTCTTCTAAAAAATCCTCACATCTCTTGCCGCGAACACGATTGACAAGTATGCACAGGTATGTGTTGCTCTACAATTTGGCCTTTACTTCTCTGCCGGTCATCATTATGGGGATAATCGATCAAGACGTCGACGATAAGGTGTCACTCGCTGTTCCCCAGCTCTACCAACGCGGTATACTCAGGCTCGAATGGACGCAAACAAAATTCTGGTAAGACGATGGTTTTTCTTGCTTTCTCTCACATCACCAGGACATCGCTAATGTTTTTCAAATTGGCTAGGATTTACATGTTTGATGGAATTTACCAATCCGTTATCACGTTTTATATGACTTACCTTCTCTTCGCTGGCGGGGGTTTCACTTCAGCAAACGGCCGGATGCTTAATAACCGAGAGCAAATGGGTGTCTATGCCGCTAGCGCGTGTATAGTCGTTGTAAACGTTTACGTGCTCATGAACCAGTACCGGTGGGACTGGTTGTTCTTGGGTATCGTTTCTTTCAGTATCCTCTTGATTTGGTTTTGGACTGGGGTTTATTCCCAGTTTATGGATTCCATCAACTTTTACAAATCTGCCGAACAGGTCTACGGGGCACTGAGCTTCTGGGTGAACTTGCTCATCACGGTGGTAGTCTGCCTTCTACCCCGCTTTGCCTGCAAGGTGGTTCAGAAGTTATACTTCCCATATGACATAGATATCATACGGGAGCAGGTCCGGCAAGGCAAGTTTCGATATCTTTACGAAGATGAAGGTACGATGGCACTACCACGAAGTTCTATGAGTTCTGGCTTTTCCAACCTTCCCAAATCACGTCCGTCTAATCCATTTGCGAGCGAAGAAGATGACGAACGGCCAATATACCCCCCAAGCATCGCACCCACAGCCACAACAACCGGAAAACGAGAAAGCCACCATGGAAGCGATGGCGCCGAAAGTGATATTTTCTCACTTCCCGCCCACAGATTCTCCATGGATGAGCGACCCCGCAATAGCTTCGATCGGATTCGAGCCTCGATGGACCGCACACGCGCCAGCTTTGAGGCGAGTAATGACTTCACTTCGGCTGCCATGTTGGCAAGGGTTGAATCTCGAAACTCAATTGCGTTCGCAAGAAGGAGGAGCCAGTTGGCTACCGAATATTTCGGTTAATATATCTGCCAGTACAATCTTCTCTGTGGGTAAGCTTTGCGTGTTTACTTGCCCTATTCTATTTCGGAATGTATATAAAAAGCAACATGTTTATAATACCCTTTGTCGATACCATCATGGTTAGCTTGCTATTGTTGCTTAAGTTCCTCTTTGCCCCGCTTTCTTCTTCCTCTCCTTCATATTTTTTATTTTTATTTTTATTTTTATTTTTTGGTGGCGCAAGGGTGTTAGGTTTATGTATTTTCGAGCTACTGCTTGTCTCTGTTCAACCTCAAGAGTGTTCTTCTGTTGTAGACTAAAGGGGACCTTGTACTATTAACTCTATTACTATGGGAGAATGCTGGGCCGAATATATCTCGAGATGTCCCTAAGTAATCCTCTCGGTACGCCATAGAGCTACGGGAACTAGTAAGAAATCGGTTTAACCCAACGTCATGAATCGGTATATACTGTATCATCGGGTATCTGTACAAGTCAGATGCAGAGGGTTGGAGTAAGCGTTCCCAAATCCAGCAGCCACATCAGCTTATGTCGCCGTGTCTATATACATTTTCGGGTCACCGTCTTAGGACCATAGTTTCGCTATCGAAGAAGAGATGTATCCGTGTAGATGAGTTGCAGTCACAGTCTCCGAAACCATAACTAGCGCGTCTCGATCGATGCGATAGAAAGGCATCATACAAGATTAATTAATTATTTAAGAAAAGGGGGGATTTCTGGGGCATCTGCTTTTGTGAGCCTCATCCGTACCGACTAGGACGGTCGTCAACACTCGATGCACTCCTCGGCTCCGATACGCTTCTCCATTTCCTACCGGGCGTTACTCCAACGTTACCTTCGCCCCACATCGTTAATCTCTGTGTACGACGGAGTCTATGCAATCCGTAGCCAAATATCACAGCACTAAGAACTACAACCAGCCCACTAACGCCGAAGAAAGCCAGGTCTGATTCTTCAATAAAATTTTTCAGATTCATGCCATACAATGCGGCCAAGGCGGCCCCACACCCAGTACTCAAAGTCCCAATGGAAAACTATGGTTACGTTGATCAGCAACTCGCACGTCGAAGGGTTGTGGTGGAGTGTAGGTATACCTTAAGGTCGAGGAGCATGAGTGAGTTTCGGTTGGCGTCGAGTATTATATTGACTCTGAGAATCTGGTTAGTATGTTATCCCTTGAACTCAATGGCTTCTTCGGATCTAGCCGACATACATATCCTCGGTATTTTTAATGTTGGCGACGAGATTTCCAGATACCTGTACAATCTCGTCTGCCATCTTGTAGTATGACTCTAAAAGCAATTCTATTTCCGAGTGTTCTTCCGCGGGGCGCTCCGTGCCTTGTAATTTCTCTGTCAAGTACATTCCAGCAAGGTCCTCGTCCGCCTCCAGAACTTCTTCAATCGCCCCACATATCAATTGAGCTTTTTGCTCAAATGTGGAGAGCTTTTTAGAATAGATAAGTAAGAATCTGAGTTTGTCTCGATCTATGTTTTCCTCCAGCTCTTCAAGCAATCGTCCGACATTTTCCTGGAGGATTTTCAACTCAGCTTCCAGCGCACCCATTACGGATATTAGGATCGCCTCAAGGGCGCGCATCTCGTAAGGGAGGCCGCCCATCGGTTTCGAGGACCGCGATGATAGCTTGCCCTGTAGGTCGTAAAGGAACACGCTCTGTGTATAGGTGTCGGTAGAGCCATAAACGTCAAATAGGAGGACCGCATTTGCCTTTATTAGGGCCCGGATATGCAGGAGATTTACTAATATGGAATTTCTCCGTACTAAAATATGGGGTACGATAACTTTAGACTCGAGTTTCCGCAGATCACGAGGGAGGAGGCCGTGCTTGGTGCAAAGCTCGGTTTTCTTGAAATCCCTAGAAGTAGAAACAACGTTTCCTGAAATAAGAAACCGAGTCAGAATTAAGACGGTGTCATCTCAAGGCGGGGCCCTCGATAGTATACACACTCGGGGCGGAGGGACTTCGTGCTGCCGACCTTCAGAGTCAAACTCCGTACATCGCAAAATCATATCACCATGGGTCTGCAGAGTGAAACTCCTGTCCAAAATGCTCTTTTCTTTGGGAGAAAGTGGCTTGAGAGGAGTAGTAGCTATTTTTCTAATTGCATTCACCAGCGGCATCGTGGGCGCATTGACCGGTCCATCCCAAGGAGCCCTGGATGTGATGTTGCATCCATCACATCTTGTCGCCAATGCTAGTCGCGGATTTCGGTAGGAGACGGTATGAAGCTGTCGGGATTGGAATAGTGAGATATGTGCGACTGGTTTTCGGGGACATCGGGGGGTGGAAGTCAGGAGCAAGTCGTATATGGATGACAAAGGCAGCCTCGACATCGGCATGGCGCCTACAGTGGGATTTTCGCAGGTAGGCCCAGACCCAGATCGAGAGCTCGAGGTGTAGGAGGCAAAGGTCCTTTTTTGACAGGCACGGTTACCGCGGCTGAGACTTCATGGCGATTGGGAAAGAAGAGAAGCGCACTCTTCACGCTGGTGTCGAGAGTCTGGTATCGAAGAAATAATCCGAGACCTCGACTTCCTAATGGCAGGCAAAGCAGGCAAAGCAGGCAGCAGACGTCGGAATTTATTTTTAACGTTGACCAGGAATTTCCTTTTGAGGTAATTATTTCCTATTCGGGTAATTCGGGTCCACTAGACGCCGCCGAACCGAATTTATTATTATCACTCGCTCCGACGTCTCCCACGCCGGCCACTCCCGCGCATTCCACACCCCTCCATCGACGACCTTCATCCACCCTCCTCCATTGCAGCTCGACTTCCTGCTTCCAACTTCGAAATGGCTTCCCCTGCGGCAGTGGTATGTTTTTTCTTCCCCGGCCAATGGCTTCATTACGGACGTATCTCGAGGATCGGAGGTTGAAACCTCGGAACGACATCCAACTGTCTCAAGCTTTTATTGGAGCTCAGTACTGACAGAGATTGTCGGGTAACAGCGTAGCGCTGCGGTCAAGGTCGACTGGACCAGAATCATCTCCTCCCTTTCCCTCAAGGGCACGACGGTATCCCAACTTCAAGCATTCAAAAAGCGCAATGAAGAGGCCCGCCGGAAAGTCAACCTACTCCACGACCAACCCACCGAGGTCGATTTCTCACAGTACAGGTCCCTTCTGAAGAACCAGGCCGTGGTTGATGAGATCGAACGAGCCTACAAAGCGTTCAAACCCGTCTCCTATGATGTCTCCAAGCAAATCAAGACAATTGAAAATTTCGAAGCGGAGGCTGTGAAGAATGCCGAGAACACCAAAGCCTCTGTTGATGCTGAGCTTGCCGATCTAGCTGCGACGCTGAAGAACATTGAAGAGAGCCGCCCTCTAGAAGACCTGACTATCGTATGTTTCTTCCTTCTGACACCGCGTAATTTGAACGTTGTACTCATCTTGCGTCTTACAGGACGACGTGGCCAATGCGGCACCCGAGATTGACAAGAGAACCGAGCAAATGGTGTCCCGAGGCCGTTGGCAGGTACCCGGATACAAGGTAATTACCCAATTTTCGATCACGCCCATGCTTCCTTTTGGATCTTAAGCTAATTCCCATCAATAGGAGAAATTCGGTGAATTCTCCCTCATGTAAAAATAACCTGGGAGCCTACCTCTGGGAAGCCCTCTGCACTACCATCATGATTCAAAGTAGATGGAGTGCCTGCTGTAAATACCCGCCTTTGTTTCTTTTTGTGACTCATAAAATCTAAAATTCGAATTTTCATACAAATCAAATGTAATATTCCCCCGAGATGAATACTCTCAGTAGTATAGAACCGCAAGCACATAATATCTGCTACGAATTCTGGTAGACGCTTGTTTCAAAGAAGCCATGCACCCGTCTCGCCGCCTCAGATCCTAGAATACGTGTAAGGTCTTTCTCACTCATGTTGCCCAACTCCATTATAGTATCAATCTCCAGCACTATTTGCTTATAGTTCTGTTCATTTATGCCCGGTATCGCTTTTAGAATATCCGTGGGAGTCGGCGCATAGATACTATATCCGTCTTCTCCATCAGCAAGGCCGATCGACACCGCCTTCAGTGGATCTGGCTCCTGTTCATTTTTCTTCAGTTCTTCGAATATTTCTGCAGTTTGATACGGGCTCGAAGACCATATTATTCGCAGCTTCGGAAAATGGAGAGTAAGCAGAACAAGTTTGGCCTGAAGGTCATTCTGGGCTGCAGCATTTGTAGTGCTTAAATCTGTGAAGGGTTCGAGGCTGAATGATTTATCCTGATCGAACTCAACAAGCAGGACGGGTTCCTGGTACCCCGAAAGCATTGCTTCTGCTTGTGAATATAGCCTTCCATCTTTGAAGGACGATATAAGATCCTTTACCGACTTCCGCTCGACGCAAATGTTTGGGGATAAAATATAATCACCGACGGTTAACGAGCATGGAACAATTGTAATGTTTTTCCCATGTAGCAGAGAAGGGAGCGAGCTTCGGAACTCTCGAACATCAACAATCACCTATAGTTAGGCCAAGATAGTTAGCTCTAAAACTTAGAGAATAGCCTCTTAGGGTAGCATACTCGTGGGGGCTCCGCTGTTGCAACAAGTTTGCCCCCCCCAGCAATTCGGGTGTTCAGGGTCCTCAGAAACTTATCTTGTGGATCTTCCACTGATAGAGGATCCACGGTAAGAGTAACTGCCATGCTCTTTGATTTGGAGTGCGTTAGTATGTTCATTTTGCTCGCCCCCAGACCCTATTTAGTGCTATGCCTACCGATTTTTGTCGTATAAGATTTGTAAATGCATCCTTTTCTTTGCGTACTATGCTCAAGTACGTTTGCTCTTCGACCGAGCCACCATAATACATGAAGTATACTCGTGTATTGTTGCGTTTTGAATGGGAGCTTCGGTAAACTTCGATACGTCGTATGAAGCTAGCATTAGGGCTGTACATGATCACGTCTTGAGGCTCTATCTCCTCGAGAAGACCATCATCTAATGCGCTGTATGGGTGTATTACGAGTGCATCTTCAGGCTCGTGCATCTCAAAGTCTGCCCCTAGATACTCTCGTGCTACAAAAGATTCCTCCTCGAAAGGGATCCCAAAAGCATCTGTTGTCGCCGCTTCACCGGCATCGGTAAGATATTCTGGTAGGCCAGCGTCTATCGGTTTCCTATGATCACGATCCGTAGTGGCGAATTGCGCACCACCCCTTATTCTGCGTCTCTTGTTCGGTGGTGCCTTTCTAAGTGATGATGTTGTTGTTTCGGAGCTGGTCGCTTGACGCTCATGTAGAACCTTCGATGAGCGTGCACTGGAGAAAGCAGCTTTCCAGGCATGGAAGGCTGTGAACTTCCGTTGCATATATTTCAGAGAGTTAGCCCTCCTTGTCTGGTTGTGTCCATCCTTTCCCAGTGGTTCATTGCTGGCGAACTGTAAATATTCTGCTATTTGCGTACATGCCTGTCTATCATTGCACATAATCAATACGGGCCCACTTTTTTTCTGGTTCAGCCCGGCTTGACGGTTTTGGGAGATTTCATCTAAGATGTCCAATAAAACATCCCATTTTGGTAACTCTTCTAGCACCAGGCCGGTGTTATCGAGCGTCCCCGGGTTAAGAGACTTTGGTAGGTTACCAGTATAAACTCGGCGTCGAGCAAGAGAGAATAGGGTATCGGCGGCGTCTAGATAGAGCCATGGTGATTGCCCTAGGGTGTTAAAATTGTTAGTAGGCGCGTGCGAGGTTAGAACCGTTTCTAAGTATTGGTGGAATGATACAGCATCCAACGACAGAAGGTTTCTAGTATAAACGGAAAATGAAAGTGAAGACCGTTAGTGCACAATATCACCTAAATGAAAGGTTCAAATGATTAAAAACTCACAGGAGAATTGTGCGGAGTGTGGTAAGATCTGATGCGATTTGTCTTGTTCGCGGGCTAACTCGATGCCACACAGGGTCTAGCTGTCTCCGAATAAGGATATCAAATGATCGGTGCAGTGCGCTATCGACACTCCAATCTTCAATATCTAGACCAAGGTTCGCTTTTCGTAATTCACTAATCGATATTTCTATGCACTGGAGAACGGCATTTTGAATGGACTGCATTGCTGTAGTCATGCCTATCTCAAGTTCAATGACTTCGGCTTTCCGAGCCTCTAGGGATTGGGCGACTCGAACATGATATCTCGGCCACAAACTAGTCTTCTGGAGGAACAAGTTCCGCATTATGGTAGAGAGCGTAGAGAATCCGGAAGAGAATACCTCAGGGCTCTCTGAGAAGGCTTTCACGAAGCCCAATTTGTTCTTCTGTCGGAATATACGAACAATGAATGCTTCCAACGAGACGGCCGTGACTCTAAGTTGTTCAGAGTGACGAGTAAGAGTTAATAATAATCCGTTCCAAGGGTTCGAGTAGCGCCACAAAGAGCGTTAATACCTCTCAGCGTGAAGTATGACCAAGCCTGTGACCTTTGTCGGATTTAAAAGGCCTACATATACTTCTGAGCAAATGTGTATCCGCTGCATGTGGGGTGGTGTCAGGTACCGGCGAGTAGATCCACCACCAAGATACGAGATGTGATTGTGAACACCCCCCCTCTCGCGTACATGTTTTCCCTTGAAGAATTAAAGTCATTATGTCTTCTATTGTGGGCTATATCTTATAATAGACTTAAGTACCTTGATGCGACGCTTGAAACATTGGTGTTAATGACGAGCAACCCACGGGCGTTGGGGGCCCGGGAGATCGCGGCCTTCTCGGCGAGCTCTAAAAAGTGGCGGTGGAAAATGCGTCAGCAAGAGAGTATCTTTAAACCCGTATCATAGGCCATAGGAGCGACCCATTTAACGTACGCTCCCCAAGCCGCGTGTTTTCTAATTCTGAAGCACCAATAAGAAGAACGAGATTCCTTCCTGCTGCGTCGTATGAGTGCAACAGGTTTGCCACGATTTCTTGCATCCCAAGGCCTCTGGCCATGATGATGAGCGAATCATCGTGGTAAGCCTCGCGGAATATTTCTTGCTGATATGTCTAGATCAATGTAGTTGGAGTCAGTGATACGATATGTGATACAGGATCGAGCGACGCGTGGACCTCGAGCACTTGAGATCGACTTACGAGGGGAAGTGATATTTTAAGGGGAGATGCGGCACTGGAACTCTCTTCCATGATTGCGACTGGCTACTTGGGTGCCTGGTAATTAGATGTTGCCGTTATGAGCACCATATAAAATCGTCAAAGATGCATGATGAATACTAGTCTTGTCAATATTATGGAAATCAAATAATTGTTGCATCTTGGTTGTTGCAACAAAACGGCGCCAACCAGCCTGGCCTAAGCCAGTAGCACGAAACAACCATTCATTAACCTTAGCTTGGAGGCATTCAGAACCATAGAGTGGAACAATGGCAGTGACTACGGCCCGAGCAATTATCGTCCCAGCCGTGGAAAGTAAACTCTGGGATTCCACGATCATTTTCAGTCATGGGCTGGGTGATTCCGGCGCCGGGTAGGTGCCCGTATATCTATCTGATTGGCCTCCGAACGCGAACTCGAATACACGATTCATGCTGACTGGCTTGGGCACAGCTGGTCATTTCTAGCGGAAACCTGGCGAAGCAGGAAGCTGTTCCCGCGGACAGGTGCAAGACTTTCACACAAAAACCCGCCTAACGAATGGGGATACTGACCCTTGCGTTTACAGCGTTCATATTTCCACATGCGCCGACGATCCCCATTACCTGCAACGGTGGCATGCGAATGCCCGGATGGTGAGGCTAGCAATTGCAGAAATGCTATTAGCATTGTTTGGAAGAATCACTTTTCTAATGAGCGCATTTTCTAGGTATGATATCGTGGATTTCGGAAACCTGACGTCCAAAGAAGACGAGGCTGGGGTAGAAATATATGCTATCCCATAAATACATTGCGAATAGAGACTGATCGGACCGCTGCAACCAATACAGCTTAGATCCAGTGCTCGCATTCTACAGGGGATTATCACGGAGCAGGTTGACCGTGGAATACCATCGAAGAGGATTATCCTCGGAGGGTTTTCTCAGGTATGGAAGATGGATATATGAAGGAGCATTTTGAGAATGGGAGCACTGATGATTGTCGACTCGGTTATTGGTAGGGTGGAGTTATGAGTCTACTGACAGGCCTCACTTCGGAAATGTCGCTCGGCGGTAGGTGCTCTCTTATAGATATGATGTTATATTGGATATTCTTGCTATTTCCTTGAGGTATCAGCGGGTTATGCTCATGGATTCTATATTATAACTAGGTATTGTTGCACTGTCGAGCTACCTGCCGATGCGGAATCAAGTCTCGTCGATGATTACGGAGGCGAACCGCAAGACACCGATCTTCATGGGGCATGGAAAGGAGGATCCGGTGGTTCAGCACGCATGGGGAGCCATGAGCCGGGACCTGCTGTTGAAGCAAAAGTGTGAAGTCACTTGGCATGAATATGATGGGCTGGGCCACTCGGTGGATCCGGAAGAGATCAATGCTCTTGAGAAGTGGATTGCGAGCCGGCTTGAGCAGGAGGCGGCTCCGGCGGCGGCGGGTGGTTCGAAGAGCGAGCTGTAGATGGAATGAATTCTTCTTATTAATTATTTCGTACATATAATATGTGATATGATTAGATAGCACTTAGTCTGGATTATATACCCAAGAACTTAAGATTGGATATATATACATATATACACATATACACAATGTGCTTGCATATATGCCATATAGAGGGTAGGAGGGGATGGTGGCCATCGTCACGTGACAGCCAGACTGTGGCGGTGCCCCCAAAACGTTGGCTTGCGTAGCTTCTGCCTGCAGCCTGGCTTAGGCTCCTCCTCCACGGCACCGCACTGCTACTTGTACATACAACATCATCCACCATCCACCATCCACCATCTACAAGTACGTAAGTACTTACTCACTTTCGCACGTACCATCTATCGAATACATACACTCACACAGCACCCCCAAATCTCATCGTCATCACCGTCTTAAAGCCTTCAGTGAACGACCGTCAGTCCTCAATCTTAATCTCCCAAGCCTAAGCTAAGCTGCTGGTGACCAGCATGACCACCTGCTGACTGGTCCTCGTATCAGGCTGTGCTACTTCCATCCCTATCGGTACATAATCCTCGCTTCGCCAACCATCGCTTCTTTCTCCGTTCTACGGTGTCGTCGCCGCATCTACAGGAGCCCTCGAAGCGTCCGAGTGTTCAGCTGTGACCTTTGTTCAGCCCTCGGTAGCTTCTTGGTCTAGGGTTCGTCCTGGTCGGCCCCAACCACCCATCATGGCACCTTCCCTCAACAAGAACGACAGAGAACAAGTTAAACGGGTTGTTCCCTCTGCTACGAATGAGATTCTCGGGGAGGGCGTAGCTCGCCTCTACGTCAACTACCCAGATAGAAATCGGTGGAACTACACCGGTATCTCAGGTTGTCTTGTGCTTGCCAATGATAAAGTTGGCAAGACGCATTTTTTCAAAATTGTTGATATCTCGGTATGAAGACTTGATTCAATAACAGTTATTACTTCGGCTGGACTAACCTGCGTATTCCTCCCGTAGCCTGCTAATAGAGGCGTCTTATGGGACCAAGAATTATACGATGGCCTCCAGTACAACCAAGACCGGACCTTTTTCCACTCCTTCGAGATTGAAGAGTGCTCTGCCGGGTTCTCTTTCACTGATGAGAAAGAAGCTGAGGCATTCCGGAAGAGGGTCTTAAAAATCGCACCTCCTTTGCCCCCCAGCGCTCGTGTGCATCATTCTCAAGGCTCTGCTCAGAGATCCAAGGGCAGGGACAGTGGCCACTCCCACACTGCCGGGCAGCAGAACTCGTCCGCGCAGTGGGCAAAACCAGCCGAGGCCCCATCTACCGTTGTAGATGATATAGATCCGTCCTGGAAGCCTTTGCTGGCAGAGCTTTACGAATTAGGTATCACCGACGAGATGATTCGGAACAATTCTGATTTTATCAGAGAATACGTGGAACAAAACAAAGCGTCACTTTCCAAACAGGAGCTTCCAGATACCTCGAGTAATTTTGAGGCAGAGAGAGCACAGGTGGCTGCCCCTCCCCCTCCCCCCCNCCCGCCTCCCCCTCCAGTAGTCGCGCCTGTAGCCAGTATCCCATCAAGGCCGCCTCCTCCACCTTCAGAACCACCCTCTATGAACGTTCCATCTCGTCGGAACCCCCCACCACCACCGCCCACCCCTCGTCGACCTGGGCCGAGTTCGACCGAAGTCCCAACGGAACCCGCTTCTCCCTCCTACCCGTCGAAAGCTCCATCTCCTCCATCACCACAGCCTCCCCAGTTCCACTTTAAAGTTCCACCCCCTCTGCAGAATGCCGGAGTTTATGCAGATCGTGACCCTCCAAAACCACCTCAAGCGCCCACAGCAGCACCTCCTCCTCTACCTCCTAAAATCCCACACGAAAATCAACATGACCGGGGGCAGATGTTTGCGGTGCCACCACCCTTTCCGAAGGCCGGGGCAGCGGCACGGCCAGTTCCAGTGCCACCACCACCTCGAGGCCAGGCTCCACCCCCGCCACCTCCTAGGGGATCAGCAGGCCCTCCTCCAGTTCCATACCGCGCACCGCCAGCTACCTCGTCACCGTCGGCACCACCTCCTCGGCCCCCTCCCAACAACAATGCTTTACCGCCGATGGCACCACCACCTCCACCCCGAGCACCACCTAGCCATGCGCCATCGCTTCCGCCTCCTATGCAAGGGTTTAACCAAAACGCCCCACCACCACCTCCGCCGCCTCCACCACCTCCAGGTTTCGGAGGCGCGGCCCCACCACCACCGCCACCACCCCCTCCAGGGTTTGGAGCAGGAGCGCCGCCGCCGCCGCCGCCGCCGGGAGCTCCACCTAGTGGGCCTCCATCGCAGGGATCAGCGCTTGGCTCGGGGCAGCCTAATGATTTACTGGCATCTATTCGTGGCGCGGGAGGTATCTCGGCGCTGAAAAAGACATCAGGTGTTAACGATAGGTCACGGCCGCTGCCTCAGGCGGGTGGAGGCTCGGAAAAGGCAGGCGGGGCTGGTAGTGGGGCTGGTGGGGATGGCGGACCTGCCGGCCTCGGGAATGCGCTACAGCGAGCATTGGATAACAGGAAGAAGAAGATTAGTAGAGATAGCGGTAAGTTGTTGTCTTAGCTAAAAGCTTGTTTGGAAGCTCAGACTGACGCGTGATTTCTGAATTGCTGCAGATGACGAGGATGACGACAACGGGTGGGACTGAGGGGGAAAGAAAGCTTAGGGGGGATAGCGGGGGTGGGCATTGTGTATTTGTGTGTGTGTAGAGGGCGGGGCGATGTAATTGTACTAAGTAATAGGGTGCATTCACGAGAGCAGGCGTTGGGCCGAAGAGAGAGAGAGAGAGAGAGTACCAGTACCGTGTGCATTGCAGAGTCTACTATAGAGTAAGTGCTCACTTACTTAGTACCACATACTAATCCGCAGTACTTCATCAAATGGCTACGCAAGTATACTATATATGGGCTAGTACCGTAGCGGGAGGGATTGGTGGGGAACGCCACAGGGCTGGTGTGGCTGGTGTAGGTCTTAAGACCTGGCAAACCCCGCCATGGAGACGAGCCACCGGCCACAGCAAGCAGATGCACATGCTGAAGCTGGAGATGTGGGCGTAGGAAGGCAGAGGCCCATTGCTGCGATGCGGATGGATTCCAGACTGGTAGTATTTGGTCATTGGCACTTGCTTGGTCAGTGCTAAGTGGCAGTAAAACAAGATACTAGAATATGGGGGGGTCGAAGAAAGATATTTTTCTGTGTGCAAAGCCACGCACAAATGAACAAACAGCTGCCCCGCCGCCAAACGAATGAGTGAATGAATGGATTTGGCATCAACATTGTAGATTGGTGAATGTGATATAATATAAGATCAGCCCAAAGCATTGCTTCGTAGATTCACCCTCAACGCTCCTCTTCTAGCCATTAGTTTGGCCGTCGTCGTCGTCGTCGTCGTGCTTGCGATTTTTCTCCTCGGATAAGTCTCTCCCACTTAAATCCAACAACCCACCACAACCACCACAACCACCACCCACCACCACCATCATCACCACCACCATCATCACTACCACCATCATCACCATCACCATCACCATCACCGTCACCGTCACCGTCACCGGCTGTTGCTGTTCGACTCTTGCACTCGACCAAATCCTTGAAATCTCAACAGCGACTTCCTTCCAGTCAAAATGGATCCCGCAAAGTTAGCCAAATTGCAAGCTTCCGTCAGAATAGGTTAGTTCGTTAGTCCTTCATCATCATCACAAAAAACTTTCTGTCTCTCCAACAATCATCTTCATGGCCTTGCTAACCCTCCCCACTCCTAGGGTATGTTCATCCCGACACCGTCCTAACTCTTCCAGCCTCGCGACTGGCTTTCCCTTCACCTAATTTCTATATCCTTGTCGCAACCTGAATCACTGATTTGCCATGGGACTACCGCAGAGGAAAGGGTACACCGCGACGAAAAGTCAAGAAGGTCCATAAGAGCTCTGGGACCGATGACAAGAAGCTACAGTCTTCCTTGAAGAAGTTGAACGTCCAGCCCATCCAGGCGATTGAAGAGGTCAACATGTTCAAGGAGGACGGCAATGTTATCCACTTCTCTGCTCCTAAAGGTGATACCATCCCCTTCTTTTCTCCAATCCCCACATCGCTCGACCCCCCCACGCCGTCTAACTCGACTTCGTTGTAGTCCATGCTTCCGTTCCCGCAAATACCTTTGCCATATACGGAAATGGTGAGGACAAGGAGCTCACCGAGCTTGTCCCCGGAATCTTGAACCAACTCGGCCCCGACTCGCTGGCCTCGCTACGGAAGTTGGCTGAAAGCTACCAGTCGCTACAGAAGAAGGAGGGTGGTGGTGACGACAAGAAGGAGGACGATGATGATGACGATATTCCGGATCTCGTTGCCGGAGAGAGCTTTGAGGCCAAGCCCGAGTAAACGAACGTACACCTCTGTCCGTTTTGATTCCAGCTGAGCCTTATCCAATTACATCTATGCTTTTCGTTTTTAAATGGTCCATCCCTCTTCTATCTATAAGTACATACCCATGTACTACAGACCTCAAAAAGGACAGGATCAATATCTTCTCCTTAAAAAAGTTGAAGCACCCCCCTCATCCCATCGGTTTACGCAGGCAACATGAATTGCCCCCGTCCTTATTCATATCTTTTCGTCATGACGTTATATTTTCTCATGGCAGGGAAAGGGAGGATTGTTCAGAAGAATGTAGCATAGCAGTATATGGAAGTACTAGTGTAATGTACATGGAGAACCCGCGCAGGCCATAATATAAAAACACTGCTGTAGAAAAATGGCAGCCGAGAAAAAGGGACCGGAAAACTTGTATCACTTGAACGCTGTCCGAGTTTACAAATTTTCGTCCCCGATCAGCCTCATTGATCGGACCATAATTAGAACTGTCGATGTGTACACCAAAAACGCCTATTACGTGGCCTTGGACTGTAACTCTGCTAAGACCGGATGCTCTTGTCTGAGTTTCTTCTGCTCTCTTTCGTACCTATGGCAAACAGTTCAGCGTTAACCTGAGACTCCAACGTATATCGTCATAAAGAGAGGGACTAACATTAAAATTCTGCTGACTTGAACGGTTCCAACCCCGGCGAGGAAAAAGTTTACAGCCGCGAGCCTGAGAATCGTATTAGAGAAGTGTCATACTGGAGGATGGGAAGACTATGCGTTACAGATAGTTTTTGGGCTTGATGATCAAACACCAGCGGGTCCAGATGCTTCCGGTAGCTGTCAGCGCGATGTTTTGGGTGAGTGAGAGCTTTTCCGGAGGGCGATAAAAATCAGATATTCCAGCGATGACGAGTCCCCATTTCATAACCGGTGCCTGGTAGATATTAGTTTTAGAACGCTGTTTATCTGACGATGTCGACTGCGAGCGGTGTCATGCGTACCCAGAAATGCACTGTCTTGAGCCCAACCTCGCTGTTCCATAGTCTTGAAAATGTAGCGGCGGCCATGATTGGAGTAGAAGTAAAGTGTACTTGTACAACTACGGCGAGGTCAAGGATATCGATGGTGTTCGGTGCTTTCAGGCTCGGAGGTCGTAAAGGGAGCGTTTGTATGAGTCCGAGTCGAGTGACGATGATTTGGGCGGCCCGAAAGTCGGCTGGGCAATTTCCAACAAACATAAACCTCAACCTCAACCACAACCGCAACCACCGGTACTCGGCCCTCCCCACACCGCTCCGAACCTCATTCTCCCGGAACTAATATTCCTCCACCGACAAATACAATGGCGGCGAGGTTCGCATTCTCTCGGCAACTCAAAGAGCTACGGTTCCATCTCTGCCAATCCGGTGCCACGAGTAGTTCTCTAAGGTATGGGCGACTGACCATTGTCTCTCCTCTGATTGGGTATCAAATCCACTGACATCTTCTTCACCAATTGCAGGTCATTCATAACAAAATCATACCCGGTAATGAAGAAGAACAACCCGGAGATCCCGATTTTAATACGGGAAGCACAAGGCATTCCTCCTCGGGTGTTTGCACGATATGGTCCGTCATACTCCCTTCCGAAACCTAACGCGGAAGCAATTGGATCCGCTAAACCTGTACGTAGAACTGGGGAAAGAAACACAAGTCGCACTCTCCGGTAAGAAGGCAATTTCCCACACCGACTGTTTGGAGCATATGCTTACGGATTACAGACCTCTCCGAAGCCGAAATCGAAGCCAAGATATCGGCATTAGTACAGCAGACGCAGGCGTAGAAGAAACCCAATATCAACAATATACACCCCAAGTGGAAACTTTGTATCATAATTTCACACGACTCAAATATTATGGGCGAAACAGTAACAATTTCTATTAATCTTGGAGCGAAAGTATAATGCACTCTAGAATACAACGACGAATTCGAGGAAGAACAAGCCTATCTGACCCGATTCCCGGACAGCGCCCAATAAACTACCCGAGCCCAACCTTTTACACTTCATCCAAACGGTATTGCGCCCAACCAAGGCTCCCTTCACGGTGGTTGAATATCTGTCTGCCACGGGCATTGCTCCCTGCACCAACAGCGACATATATGGGTAGTATGTGGTCAAATGTTGGGTGAGCTGCTCGAGCGTCCACCCTCTTCAAAAGCTTTACCATCGCTTCCTCCCTTTCATTACCGATGTTCTCGGTCATTGCAGCTTCGAGAGCTTTATCAAAGGGTTTTACGTATGGTAGCACGTTATTTTCATCAAAACTGAGGTCCCGTAGGTTGTGTACCGCTTGTCCGGAGTTCACAATCACATACGACTGTCTTAAAGGTGCAAGGGCTTTCCCCAGGGCGATATGTTTATCGGGGCTCTCATTGCCGTAGATGGAAACTTGAACGATAGGTACCTCCAAAGGGTTGTTGGAATCGAATGCAATACTGAATGGGATCCAGACCCCATGATCAAGCCCACGCTTGACGAAGCGGGATTTAATATTCTCAGAGGCTAGTGATTTCGAGATCTCGGCTGCTAACTCTGGGCTCCCCTTGTGGTGGAATTGCTTCTGGTAGTAGTGTTTTGGGAACCCTGACGCTTTGTTAGGCCCTATATATAAAGGATAGGTGAGTTATAGCAGGAAATAATTACCGTAGAAGTCGTATATCAAATCGGTGGACTCGGCCTCATTTATAAAAATCTCATCGCGATTTCCCGCGAAATGCGCTGAAAGCACGATGATTCCCTTGGGTTTTAGGCTGACAACCTCTTTCCCAAACCTCTGGAATGCTGCATGTGCTGGGTGGTGTTTCCAATCGAGAATTGGAGGACCTGTGCCAAATTAAGGTTGTTAGTCTAGTTGCGCCGGGTTCGCGATAGGATATTGAGTTTCCTATTTTTACCCCCATGCGAAAGAAAGTATATAGGCAGGGCGGGAGGGTTCGTGGAGCTCATCCTTGTAATACTAGTGGGGAATCTAAACCGCGGAAAGCGACAGATGTTTTCCATGGTATCTTATACATGCTCCGGAACATGCATCTGGCAGTCAATATAAATACTCAGTATGAGAGCCAGGTCGAACGGAAGGCGAACAATTTCCAATCATTTGTCATGCTTAGTTAGATTCCAGCTCCGTTTTCTCGGACGACAGGCATGTGACCAGCCACTAAAAATGCCATCCCATTATGCTCCCCTGCCTTTCAACCCCAGAGTCTAAATGATAAGGGAACTAATAATACAATCAAGAAATAAAACCCTCCCGGACGTTCAAATATATACCTTGGTCAAGGATATGTCACTAAATAACTCTTAGCATCGAGTAGGCTACCTGAGCAGCGTTACATGACTACGCAATCGGCGTCGTCTTTCGCTTTATTATTTCGTGATAGCCTCTCACGGGCCTTCTTGGGGGCGCCTCTCCGCATCTCTTCTAATCTTTCCTTTGCTTTGGGGTGACCCTGGCCTACACTGATTGTTAGCAAAAAAACTCCCACTCGTGCAAGTAATTGAAGCTGTCCATGGCCGTCCTCACTTACCAGCAGCTCTAAAGTACCAGTTTCTGGCCTCTTCATCGCTTCCTTTCCCATCTAATCCAATCCCCAGTTCGGTCAAGTGCCCAACTGCAAACTCCGCCTTTGCTAAGCCCTGCTCTGCCGCTTTACGCGACCAAAGGTAGGCCTCTGTATCGTTTTGTTCCAGTATTCCTGCGGCGCCAGTGAGGTACCAGCCAGCTAGCGCCAACTCCGATTCCGCATCGCCGTTGGAAGCTGCACGGCTGTACCATGTAATCGATAGTTTTGCGTCAATAGGGCACCCGAGGGTCCCGTACGCGTATGCAGTGCCCAATATGTATTGCGATGGCGGGTATCCAAGCTCTGCTGCTCTAGTAAAGAGTTCCTTCGCGTACGCCACGTCTCGTACAATACTCCCGTTTCCATCTGCCGACTCGTATAGAATACCGAGTTGATGCAGGGCATGGGGGTTGTCTTCATCGGCCTGTTCTGCTGCCCGTTTAAGCCAAACTATGGCCTCGCGGTCGTTCCGCGGCTGACCGAGTAAGCCTTTGTGCTGAATCATACCAACTTTGTACATAGCGGCAGTATCACCAAATGTTGCTGCCTTTCGGTACCATTGGAAGGCTTTCTGGGGTTCCTTTTTTGTCCCTGCACCGATTTCACAGCAAACTACACGGTGGAGAGCTCTGTTAGTAACCCGCTCTGTGGATTTTTACCTTTCCAGATTCACAATTGCTGGTCTCTTTCCGAGGGAAACCTACCTGCTGTCCGGTATGCCGATGGTGGATGGTTGAGCTTTGCCGCCGATTGGTATAAAGAAAAGGCTCGATCGTGATCCACTTCCAGTCCAAGTGTCCCATCGCCATAGCAGTTGGCCAAGTAAAACATTGCTTCTGGGTATGGATGCGTCTATGAGAAATGAATTTAGCGGGACAGTCTGCGAAGAAACGTCCAGTTGTGTGGTCTATTTTAACATACTCCGGACGAAAGTTTCTTTACAATCTTGTGTGCTTCTAGGGTAAAGTTTTCCCTGCTTCGACGAGCTGCTTTGGGATCCGTATCATTTACTAGAGTAAAAGATGCTTCGACTAGTCTTCGCGCAAATCTGAGTTGGATGCTAGGGTTTGCAGGTTGGTTCGCCGGCTTGCTTGCGATCTCGTTCCTCATCAAGTTAAGCATATCGAATGTTACGGGGCCTACATCGTGGGCACTCATTTTGCCGTTGACCACGGATGGGTTGGTATGTGTAGCCGTAGAACCGGCTTGACTGATTCCAGATTTTATCGAGGCGTTATCACTAGACAGGCCTGGGCGAATCGGTGCCGGATGCTCAGGCAAAGAATCAGGGTCGTCCGAAGGTATCATTCTCGACGGCGGCGCTGCTCCTCCAGGATTTCGGGGTGGATTCGAGTTATCCATGGCATTTGAGTTTGGATACACCCGTTGCGGAGGTGGGCGTGACATTGACAGATTACCATTCTCCGGACCCGGCACCTGTTGGTTACTCCCATCGTTACCTCTGTATGGCGGATGGTTCCCATAGGCTGTGGCATTATTAGGCCCTGGTAAAGCCCCAGGGTTTCTGCCCACCTGCTCGTTCCAATGATGCTGCTGGGTCGGAAGTGGGGGTGGGAGAGGCTCAGTATAGGTCCTAGCAAGAGGTCCCTCACCGCGAAGATTTGGTTGCGACTTCGAGCGATAGGCTTGCGAGTTTCCGGGGCCCGGGGGGTGTTGCTGATGAGGGTCGAAAGCGTATCGCTGGTCTACATCCTGGCCGTTCTCGTTATAATACATATTATGCTGGTTATGTTGGAGACTGTTGGAGCGTGCATCCGGATATCCTTTCGCGCCATAGGAATCATCGTATGTGTACAAATCGAGGACGTCGCCGACACTACCCCTCGTCGGATCAAATCTATTTCGAGGATCTTCAGGTTGTGCATAACCATGGTAACCATTATACGACTGGTTGGTGGCACCATCGTAAGGTTGTTGGTAGTTGTTTCCTCCATAGTATCGTGGGCCTCCAGGGTCCTGCGAGAACTCTTGGTTCCCATGTTGCGGGTGGAGGGGCATTGTTTGGCTTCTGCCGAAGCTATGGGGCGCATCAGCCTGTCTATCATACCTTGGTGCGGGCTGGCGACCAGCCTGCTGCTCGGCCCACATACCGCCTTGGTTATTATAGTCATTGTTCCCAGGAGGAGGAGGCGGACGCGGTCGGTGGAATTGCGTGGGGCCTTGGGGATGCGATTGGCCTGGAGGATGCGGTGGGTACTGCCCACGACCCGCCGGCGGGTTCCGAGGAGGGTTGTTGTAGGGTGGGCGCCCGTAGTTGTTTGGTGGTGGTGGTGGTGGTGGTCCAGTGGAGGGGCCTGGGCGCCGTTGCATTGGTTGTGGGGTTGGGCGCCCGTTCCAGCCATCAGCGCCCGCGCCTGGCGGGGGTCGCCTTGGCGGCGCATCACCATAGTTCCTCAGCGGGGGACCCGGTTGGGGCTGTCGGGGGCCTGGATTCGCATACTGGCCGGGTGGACCGGGTCGCGGATAGGCATTGGGGCTTGCGTTTCTCAGAGGTGCTACAGAGAATGTTTAGTCTGGGTGTGTACCATAGTAGTGTACTTGAATGAAGGGGTGGCTGGTACCTGAAGGAGGGAGGGAGAGATTGTCGAAGTTAGCGCTCAAGTCGTCGACGTAGGGGTCATGAGGCCGGTTCTGCGGAGGGTAGCCGTGGTAGCCGTCGTTCATGGTAGCGGTTGAAGAGGAGAAGGAGGATGAGGAGGAGAAGGAGAAGCAGAAGGAGCGAGGTGGTTGAGGTTGAGGTTGTGGTTGTGGTTGTGGTTGCAAGCTAGCATAGCTTAGATGAAGGTGGCCGGGGCCCCCCCGCGGCTGATGAGACCGTTGGCCAAATCTCGGACGGTTTCATCCTCCCCGCAAAACTTCGTCCTCCAATCGATCCGTCTTCAACCTCCGTCAACATGCCGTCGCCGCGAATGTGGATGTACGCCAAGATGGCCGCTGCGTATGCCCTTCGCCGTCAACGATTGCATCTGCCCACGGCCGTGCCCACTGACTGTCGAGATTGTTAGGTCGGCCGTCATGATCATTGGCGGGCCAGCCCTGGTCCTTTACGTTATGCCCTCTGAGGAGGAGCTTTTCAATGTACGCTGCCAACCGCCTTAAAACTTCCGTCCCAGCTCAATACTTATATGCTCGTACTGCCACCCAGAGATATAGCCCTGAGCTTCAGAAGAAGGTTCTGGAGGAGCGACCTCGTCGCCAGCGTGAGATGCAGGAGTTCTTCGACCAATTGAAAGAGTACTCGAAAAGCGATAAGCCCATATGGGTTCTACAGGAAGAGGATGCGAAGAGAAGGCGGAAGGAGGCCGTACGGGCAGAAATCCAAAGGCAAAAAGAAGAAGCAGCGAGGAGGGCGAGCATGCTATCAGAACAGCTGGAAGGGCAGATTCCATCAGCCGGATTGTAGCCTGGATGAAAAGTCATCTTCACTATACTACCGAACGGGATACTGTAGGCTGCTAGCTCGGTGGTTGTATATAAAAAAACACCCCTGGCCATTCATTGTCTATATCCATGGACATTAAAATAGGTGGCTATAGCAGGGAGCCATGGATATCTGTATATATGCTCTGCCCTGAACACTCGGTTCTATCACTGGCTACCGAATTTGTATATATTATCCGACGGAGAACAGACCCTCTTTCATATCTTCATATATACATCAAGTAATCTTACACAATCTGTCCGTGGCAGCTCCCTTCAATAATGATAATAATAATAAAAGAAAGAAGAAAAGAAACGGAAAGCTGAAACTCCAAAGAAACAATACGGGACGCAAAAACGCTTGGATATAAATTACAACTTGGACGCAACACCTCCTACCGACACAATCTCGTTGTAAAGCAACCTGTAGCCGATGTTAGCATGGAAAAGAGTACTATCGGGCTGCATGTTTTCGCGATAGGGAACTTACGATGTCAGGAAATCGGCGTAGTCTTCTCCGGTGATTTGAGTACCAAAATACCGGGCAGCGACCTCAAGCTTATTACCCTTGGGAGCTTTGGCCGATAGTTCTTGCAGAACCTGCTTCATCAAAGCCAGATTGTATTCCTTAGTAACCTTCTTCCCTTCAGCTGTTGTTACTCCGTGTTTAGCCCACTGCCATAGCTGACTCCTAGATACTTCCGCCGTCGCCGCATCCTCCATGAGATAGTTAATGGGGACACAGCCGATGTTTCTCAGCCAGCCTTCCATGTAGCCGAGGCCGATGGCGATATTCTTCTTAATTCCCTCTTCGGTGATCTTCCCAGGAACATTCATGTTGAGGAGGTCGTTCCGGGTGATTTCGACATCTTCACGTCGGACAAACATCTGATTTGGAGTCGGCATATATTTGTGGAAAACATCGGTAGCGATACCCGCGAGAGCTGGGTGTGCAACCCACGTGCCGCTGGGTAGGTCTGTTAGCCAGTCGATACCATATTGGTTCATGCGATGCTGAAGTTATACATACTCATGTCCCGCCCGGACTTCTCTGAGCTTATCCGCTCTTACGCTGTCCATAGCGATATCGTTGGCCTTCGGGTCATCCTTAATTGGAATTTGTGCAGCCATGCCACCCATAGCATGAACTCCGCGGCGATGGCAGGTCTTGATCAGGAGTTTAACGTAAGAGTCCATGAAGGGGACCGTCATGGTAACGCAGGATCGATCTGGAAGGACGAAGCTGGGGTTTTGTCGGAATTTCTTGATTGTAGAGAAGATATAATCCCATCTTCCACAGTTAAGCCCGGATGAGTGGTTTCGTAGCTCGTAGATGATCTCGTCCATTTCAAAAACGGCCAGGATTGTCTCGATGAGGACGGTTGCACGGATAGTTCCTCTCTTCATACCAATGGTATCCTGTGACAAGTTGAAGACGTCGTTCCAAAGTCGGGCCTCAAGATGAGATTCCATCTTGGGGAGATAGAAGTAGGGCCCCGCGCCCCTCTTGACAAGTTCGTGGGCGTTATGGAAGAAATAGAGACCAAAGTCGAACAACCCACCCGAAACTGGTTCACCATCGACGACGAGGTGCTTTTCCTCCAAGTGCCAACCTCGCGGACTGTTGAGAAGCATACCGGGTTAGCAAAAAAATGCATCGAAGAGTTACGAGTAGACGGGAACCCTTACCGGACGATCAACGTGGGAAGCTTTCGATCGGTACGAAGTTTGTAGTCTTTACCCTGCAACTTGAAGTCGACCTGTCGCCTGATTGCATCGTACAGATTGACTTGGCCATTAACCATGTTTTCCCAAGATGGGGCATTGGAGTCTAGAGGGAACTATTTGTGAGTTCTAATTTCATCATTGGTTCACCGATAGAGCCTAGTATACCTTCAAAGTCGGCCATGTAAGTCCAGACATTGGAGTTAAGGGCATTTACGACCATTTTGCGGTCGGTGGGCCCCGTAATTTCGACCCGTCGGTCTTCAAGACCTGGGGCTGGTGGAGCACCTTGCCATGTGGGGTCTTCGCGAACATGTTTTGTTTCTGGGAGGAAATCCGGCAGGACTCCTCGGTCAATTTCTGCCTGCCTTAGGATACGTCTTTGGAGAAGTTCCTTGCGGCGGCCATTGAAAGTACGATGAAGGGTAGCGATGAAGGCAACGGCGTCCCTGGTCAGGATTGGCTTGTGGATATCGTCGACACGTCCAAAGATCTGGACACCTTCGAGGAGAGTCTCAACTGGAGGCATTGTATATGGTATGGGATGTTTTCCGTAACAATGAAATACGAGGATGATGAGGATAGCAATAAAAGAAATACAAGTAGAAATAAAAATAAAGTAAAATAAAATAGAGTCAATTACAGCAACTACGACTGATTCTGTTACTTAGGCACTGGACTGGAGGGGGTTTATGGGGGGGGGCTCTTATATAAACATACGGGGTGCCGACGGTGACGGTGGGATGGATGGGCCGGACGACAGGAGGAAGCAGAAGCTGGTCGCGAGACTGCTGCAAAGGGCTATCGATCACCTCGAACTCGAACTATACTGTACTTGTGCTGCATCTGCTCCGCATCTGCCCCCTGCTCTACTCTGCTCTATTCTGCACGGCACTGCGCTGCACTGTATGGACGCCCGCATTCAATTCAACGTCATCTCTCCACGCTTCAAACAACAGCATGTGAAATTGGTTGTTAAGCCTTCGCTACGCGAGGCCGGGCTGATAGCCGCGGAAGCTGTGAGGGGCAAGGGTGGCCCGCCCAAACTAATCCTCGGCCGCAGCGCCCCCTGTCCAGTTCGGGGGTTCTTTGGTCTGCTTCTGTATGCATAGGAAAATGTCCGGTTCATGAAATCTGGCTAGAGCCGAGTCCTACGGCAGCATTTCACGCGAGTAAAAACGGAATCCTGGGTGGATCTACCTTAGTCTGAAGCATTCCCGCAACTGCCCGATCTAGTGGCTTTAGAGTTGGATTTTGCGCTACCTGTGCTCGACGCCGGCGAATTGCCGATGCATGGTTCGTTGTTTTCACAAGCTGGGCTCAAACGGAAATGCTATGTCTGCTACTGAGCACGTGATCTGTCTTCATCTATCATCTTGCCCGCACTCATGATATGAATGATGCCTAGTATGTATGTTGTACTTACCCGTCCGCTATCCGTATATCGGTACGGCACCAAACTTACTTACTTAGGGCCGCGGGGTTTTCTTTTAATAAACATTGCGTCTTCCACATTCTTTTTCTTTTTCGGAGGCAAAGGTCCTCTGGACCCAGGCATTGGGCGGCGCGGTTGCTGTCCTGGAGCCATCGTATTTGGCGATGGGTGACTGGCGCTCGGAGTTGTTCCCGTTAACGATATCTAAGTGAATTTAAATGAGCTTCCATATGGAATAGCGTGATGTGCACCAGGGGTAGCCATAGCTATGGAACCGGTATGGTATACGGGAAATACGCATTGCCATCGCAAGGAGGGGATTATTCCATGGGCTGCCGGCATCCTTTAGGTATAAAACTCACATCTGATATATTAGGGCTCTTTTCTTGAGCCGTGGTATTCGTAGCACCATCAATAACTGGGGGATCAACAGACGTTTTCGCTGTTGACGGGCTCTCTTCGCGAAGCCTCTTCTTCGGTTTTTCTACACTGCTTTCAATCTCGGGAACAACCGAAGGCCCCCCTCGTTGTGTAGCTTGTGGCCCAGCGATGCTATCTTTCGGATTATTTCCTATTGCTGGTGAGAGTTCGTCCTTTATGATTGGAGAGATGAGGCCAGCACGACCCCCTTCTTCTGATGGAGCGTTCAACGGGGAATTTCGAGCTTTAGAAACGGATACATCGGCCGGTGAGATCGAAACCCCACTCAGTCTTTTCTCTATTTGCTTGATTGTGGTCCGGCAAGGACGTCTCAACAGCTGCTCGAAATTGCCCTCCGTGTAGTAGCCTCGATCCTTGGCATCATCAACCAGGCTAGCCCAAAATTCATTCTTTTGGAGGGTATCTGCATTTCCAAGCACAAATAAAGAGGATCTCGCTCTCGTTAAGCCGACATTCATACGTCGAATATCGCTCAGAAATCCCACCGTGGACCTTTGGGAGGCTCTGACGCAAGAAAATATAATGATCTCACGCTCCCGTCCTTGGAATGCATCAGTAGTGTTGAAATCAATCGTTTTAAGAATCTGATCATTATAAGTATCCACGAACTTCTGGCGTAGCGCGTGTAGCTGGGTTTTGTAGGGTGTAATAATGCCGATCTTTCCCGCAAAATCTGTTTCTGGGAAGTCGGCTACGAGCCGCTTGTAAATCATCAAGGCGACGTTGACCTCGTGTATATTTTTCATCGAATGTCCCGACATAGCTTCCTGGCCAAGCACATTGAAAAACCTGTAAGGGCCGAAGAATAAGCTTTGATGCCATGGTTGGGATCGCAGCAGTTCCATGTTGGGCCCATCTTCCAACTGAGAGTTGTAAAACATCTCGCTGGGGAAGCGACTGATAGCTGGGTGCATCCGATATTGAATACTGAGCAAATGGACTGATTCGGGGTGGTTCTTTTGCATTCGGACGAAAAGACTTTGCTCGTAAGCAAATTTTGATGCTTCACGAGAGAGAACGGTAGGCGGCTATATGTAGGAAATATATCAGCAAAGTTAAATTCCGAGGTAGCGTTGTGGGAATGTTAGGTATTTGTCTAACCAATTGCTTGGGATCTCCGACCATGATGCATTTCTTGCAGCCAAATTTCATCGGTATTAGAGCGCTGAGCTCGATAGATTGTGCCGCTTCGTCGATAATGACCGTCTCGAATTCTACGTTAAGGTTCCTCAATGTATCATGGCCAGCACCACTCAAGGTCGCGCAGAGAATATGTGCCTCATCGAGGACTTGCTGCATAAACTCTCTTCGCCGGATATCATTGTTACGGTTCACCATTGTCGATTGATCACGAATCTCATCCAACTGACGGCCAAGGTCTTTGATCTTCCTTGTCAGTACTTCGATGTCCTCCCGGAGCTTGAGAGGTGGCTCCCGCTGCTCACTACGGGCCTGGTCATTTTCGGCCCACTTTGCCTTCCGTTCGGAAAGTAGCGCATCCATCTGAGGGCGGAGCTCATCGACGGTTTTCGGCTTGTCTTTCGATTTTCCACCTGAGGCATCCTCCTTTTCATATTGAAAATTGATCTTTTTCTCGACCAAAGTTTCAAGGGCCACATCATGAACCGCTTGGTTTATAACATCAAGGCGGCCCAGGCGGACGACGGTGGGTAAAAATTTATCCCCCGATTGTTTAACAACACCTTCTTTCAAACGAATGACCAGTTCATCGACGGCTGC
Source organism: Arthrobotrys sinensis (assembly GCA_036971225.1). Taxonomy (NCBI): domain Eukaryota; kingdom Fungi; phylum Ascomycota; class Orbiliomycetes; order Orbiliales; family Orbiliaceae; genus Arthrobotrys; species Arthrobotrys sinensis. The sequence continues at coordinate 3,858,493 of JAJTTV010000001.1, read as the reverse complement.
GTTACTGGGTGCACATACGAGAAGTTTCTTCGATACAATATTCGATGGGGTGGGTTTTGCTCCCGGAACAGATATCGTTACGCCTTTATCGTCAGGCAAGAGGGCTCCAATAACAGCAATAACGGTTTTCGTTTTTCCTATTTCGTACGGGTTAGTGATGTTATTCAAGATGCAGGTACCATTTTGTGTTTTTCTTTACCTGTACCCGGCGGCCTAATCCAAACGCTCGTTAGTTATACCTACAAGATATGTATATTGCACCGTCGTTGTTGTTATAACATACCCTTGAATTAAGGAGAAACCGTCGTTTCGGACGGCACCAATAATCGCCCTAGCTTGGGGTTTGTTGACCTGGTAAACCTTCATTGTCCGGCTTACGTGACGGTCTTCCGGTTCAATATAGACGTGAGGCCGACCCTTGATAATCTGTTCACAGAGATGATAGTAGCGCAACGCTTTTAAGGCGGCATACTCTCTTTCAATCGGTGTCAAAGACAAGACTTTAATCCCACGCAGATTTCCTTGAGGGCGGATCGCGGCAATAAATTCAGAGTTCGGTAGACAGCGGAGCGAAACTTCGGCATGGGTTGCTCTGCGATTACTAGCTGATTGGACCAACGCTAGGCATGACATCTTTTGATCTCCTGTCGCAGGGTCTTGAGATTGGCTGATGAGGACAATATCTGACGATGAGAGGGTGTTCGTAGGTATGTTTGCTTGTATCTCAATAAAACCATCGGCAGATCCTCGAGCAATGACTTTGATATCGAAGGCGGATGCATTGGGTGCCTCTTCCCTTGCTGTGACGATTTGTTGCCAGCATTCAAGCAATAGAAGCGGCTCAAAAGTCTCTTCATACTCTTTTGCGGAACGGAAAGATTGAGTGACCATGGTGTAATCCTTTTTCGTGGAGTTTGGGGGTAAGTCACCAGCATGGAAGAAGTTCCAGCCTAGGATACTGCGAAACAAAGGTGTGAGATCTGGAGTCAATCTCGCTCTTATATCAGCAGCACTTTGTGCCTGTCGCGGCCCAGGGTCACCAAGGGGCCCCCTGGTGAATATGGTGGAGCCGCCTATAAATCCAGTTCTCCGAGGGCCCTTTGGTTTCTCAATGGGTTTGATAGACTTAGGTATCGCAAAGACATCATTCCCGATGTCCTCCTGCTCGTCGGAGGAAGAAGAATCGTCTTCCTGGGTCACTTTCTGAGCCTTATCAGCCTGGGGTATTAATAGCGCATTCAGGGACTTAAGCTTGACACCCTCTGTTGAAGTGATTGATTTGAGCGTTGAGTTCGATTGTGTCACGTTTCTAGCTTTAATATCACTCCGAACTTCAGCCTTGATGCTCTTGAGGAGAGAGGATCCAGTGGAACCGGAGACCCGTTGCGAACGCTTAGCACTGGGCTCTTCTTTTTTCACAACTGATGTCTTAGGCGTTGGGGCTTTGATGTTTGCTTTCTGGGCTAGTTGGGCGTTTGCCGTAGACGAGGTCGAGTCTTTTGACTTTGTGACCCACGCGTCTAGGCCAGCTGCATCTGATTTGAATCGCTTGGGTGGGGGTTCGACTATGGGCTCTTCGAACTCCGCTTTGATGGCAGGCGTGGGCTCTTCGCTATCGACGATGCCGATTGGTCTGTGTAGTCCTACTGCCAGCCGGAGCTCAAGTTTTTGTTGATCCGTCATGTTCGTAATGTACTTTTTCCTCGTCCCCACTGCCATATTTTGGCAGATATCAAGGGCGTCGTCGCCCAGCGGGACACCAGCGTGATGGAACTTCTTCAGCATCCGGCACAATAGTGATTGACACATGCTGAGCAATGCTTCGTCACGGAGGCGAAGCCAAGATGCGACTCGGCTGAGGATTATGCTGACTTTCGAAAGGAGCTGGCGACCATCGTCGGAAACTTGGTCATCCGGTGACGCCACAAGATCGATGGTGATGGACTCCCCGGTGTCGATAAGAGCCTTTTCGAACACTGCTAACTCGGAAAAAAGCTTTCCAGAATAGTCCATGACATCCCTGGTAAATTCGACCATAACTTCTTTCTCATAAATTTGGGACCACTTGATCGCATTGTCGAAAATAATGCCAAGGGTTGCCCACTGGTTATTCCAGTATTGACGTATCAGCAGTTTCTGAGTATTATTCAACTGCACTCTTTTCAAGCTTAAGAGACCAGAACGGGGGCAGCAGAATATTTCCAGAATGTTGTCAGATGTTTTTAAAAATCGTGGCATCGGCCCGAAAGTCCGCAGATCCCGTAGTTGAGAAACAGAATGATCAAGTGCGATCATAGTCTGATCGAAATACTCAACGAGCAAGCCCATTAATGCCTTAAGCTTTTCAAGCGTCCCGAATGCTTGCTTGAGGATATCTGCAGATGCGAGATAATTTTCTTGGTAGGGGTCGAACAAGGAAAAAACAAGTGCCGTCGATGCGGCCTTGTCAGCGAACAAATTTTTCAGGACCAGGGCGTCATACTCCGAAATGCGGTTGAGAAAGTTAGCTGCTGAGGTTTTTATATGCCCAAGATTTTTGTTGAACTCCAGTCTCGCTGGTTCGTTCATCGGATCCCCCTTTGTCACCAACTTTTCAATACTTGTTAAGTCCGATGTCGCGCATAGTATCATCCGAGCGTATTCGAAATCGTCAGTTGGAAAGTTGTCGTATAAGCCTCCCCAGACGGCCGGGGAATAAGAAATGGCCGAAGGTGACAGTGTATTATCACGGAGGAGGGATTTGAAATCCGCTTGGAAGATTCTACACTCGGTCCGAAGGATTGATTGGAACACACGGAGCGCAACGACTCTATCACCTGTAGCTGCACGGGAAAGTGATTTCAAAAGGATCTGGAGGTGTGAATTGGCCAAACCTATTGTTTCCCTAATGATAATGCGATTCCCTTGGTGCTGTGTTTCGTCTAACCCAAAGTCCCGTCCTTGGAATAGCTCAAAGGTTTTATCTAACACATTGAGGCCTATGCTGATGCAGGATTGCCTTGCTTCAATCGGGAAACGATTATCTTGGAGACGCTGAAGGAATTGAAACAAGAGCGAGGCACAAGCTTGCGGCCTCGTAGATAGGTTAAGCGAGCTAACGAACGGCCCGACCCAGCTTGTTAGATCGGCCAATAAAGGGTCAGGGACGTTGTCCGAGACTGATATCCCGAGAAATGTCTCATCGAATTTAGGGTTGTTGAATATTAATTCGAGCAGGGCCTGTTACGGCGAGAATTTGGTTAGTACTCATGAAGCCAACATTCAGGGGAATGGTTCTTCTTTCTCGGGTTAAGTTACTCACAGTTGGCGGCATGGAACTCACGGCCTCCCAAAAGTCGGTATTGGTTTTCGTGAGAAGCGTTCTCAGCAGGCGTAACAGAAGCAGGAGATGGGGACTATTCCATTGTAGATGGGAGACCAAAGCCCGGAATATATCACAGTCGCTCCCTGCTATGCGGCTAACAATGACTGATTTGTCTAAAGCTTCTATCAAAACAGCGGACCCGTTCCAAAATCGCGTCATAAAGTCCCAGTCGGTAGCAGCAGACGAAGCAGTGCTGAGGGCTTTCTTAAAATCCTGCTGTAACCAATTATCATATTCCGGGGGGGCAATTGGTTTGCTCATCCTCTGTAGGCATTTCACAGCCCAGTCTTTGAGGACAGTAGGCTGCATGAAAAGGAAAGCACAGAGGGCAGGGAGGGCTTCAGCCATCCCCATGTGGCGACCACCTTCTTGTATGGCGCTGAAGGTTGTTATAAACGCTTGGGCGAGATCTTCGTACTTGTCGAGTAACTGAGGAACGAACATGCAGTCATATATGGCTACATACACGCGGTTGTTGATATAACTCATTGTGGTTTCGCCCGGGTTTCGGTTTCGGAGGGAGACCTCGGTGGGCGATAAAGTGGCAAGGATCCGCTTGTAGTCCCAATTGTCAATGCCCTGGACGAAATGGTCCAGCACGTCTGGGGCATAGTCTCTGGAGAGTGAATAATTTCAAAGAACGTCAGAGAAGCAGAATACTAGCCAGTAGTTACGACTTGAGACAAACCCTTCGTAGTTCTTTCGGACCGTTTTCTTCGCATTATGCCAGGCCTTGACGCAAAACTGACAGTCCAGAAACCGGGCGACCTTGTCTTTGAAAAGTTCGAGGGTTGGGTTATTTTCGGGCTCAACAAAGAGCTCCATACATATTATCGTCGCTTCAATCCGCTGGTCGACTGTAGAATTTGAGGCATCACTGGCGCTTTGGTTCGCATTGGAAGACCGATGACAAAGCCAATGAAGGTTGGGAGGAAGGCCAGTAAGATACCTTTATCAAGAGCAAATAATATTGTCAGCAAAGTCATGGGTTATAGAAGTCATTTAAATTTACACAGACCGGATCGCGGTAATCACAGGAGAGTCAGAGGACTCCATGGCAGGAGAGGGTGCTATATCGGTTCAACAAGCAGGATTTTAGATTAGTGTGGTTAGTGGGGAGTTGAACATGTCGAGAGCGTTAGGGTGATGAGCGATGGGGATGGCGATGGCGATGGTTGTATCGGTTGGTGGTTATGGCATCTTGGGGGGACGTGTGTGTGTGTGTGTGTGTGTGTGTGTGTGTGTNGTTGCTTAGCGGGAAGCTGCTGCTTGTGTTTTCTCGTTGTTGGCGCGCGCAGGGATCAAGACGGTTGGCAACACATCAAGCAACACATTCAATCGGCGACCACTACACACCTCACAATCGGCAACACTTACACATCGGTAACCGGGACGGGCGAACTACGGGATATGGGATAGCTGCGGGACCCTGGACCTTGTCACGCTAACGAATGTTTCTTTATCTCGCCTGTCAGAACCAACATGAACGGCTTCATCTCAGGCTTGGGGGCCGCCACAGGGTCTCGACCACACCTCGTCCTGACACTGGGATTGGGTGGGCGAAAATCGCAGAGTGTGCTGGACAGGGCATCCCCCTTGCGACATGGCCTGAGCGTGGGAGCCGCCATCCCTGAAAGAGTAATAACCACTTTGGATGTGCCGTTTCTCAGGACAAATGAACAGAACAGAAAATCTTGTGGTTGCAGTCTTGAACGAAAGGAAGCCTGGTCGCAATGTCAATTGCGATTGCAATGGCTAAATAAGAGGAGAGGGGAAGGAAATGGGAAACGGGAAACGCTCATCGTTACCATCTTCTCCTTTCCAACATCCTCCTACATACATATTTTAACCTATCGTACTAACTAAACTACTCTGGTACATTGTCTACGCTGCAGTTGGATTGGGCATCATATCGCTATTGCCGTCCAAGGCAAGGCAAGGCAGGAGGTACTCAAAGGCAAGCGAGAGCCATGCATGCGCGCATCCGGTCAATTGCAGGTTGATTAGCTAGGAGTCGGACGCGGACTCGAGAGGAGGGGATATCGAAGGGGTACGAACTTGCATGAATACTTACTTGCATCAAGAAGTATTCCTTACTCAAAAGTCGTCTTCCTTACCAAGTACCATCTACGCGCTCTCCTGCCCGACAGATACTTGTCTTCCAAATTCCAACACGACACAACACAGAAAATACACCTTCAAAACCGCACGCTTCCGTTCCACATCGCATCAAACCAACATCGTATCCTTGCAGATGGCTATCGAAACATCTCGCAAGTAAGCTCTCGCCCGCCGTCTTAGAAAAACCACATCAACCTGTATAAACTTCTTCTTGGGTGGTGGTGGAAGCTCAGCCCTTGCCTCAAACCAACTATCACCGAACCCCTCGCTTCCTAGCCCGTGGCTGCGCTGCGCTGTGTGCATGCAACATCTCCAACCAGGTCTCGAATAACTACAGGCCTGCCCTCGCTCTCAAGTGTCTAGCTACCAGCTACTTCTTAATTCCCTCCTTTATTCGAAGACTGGCTTTTATTTCCCCGGTTTCGTCCTTTTAATGGTGTGGTAACACCCCAGGAAGAAACGGCAATCTACACCGTCATCGTGCGACCACCACCACCAAATATCCAACGGTTGATATTATTTAAACAAAGGGTTACTCCACTCGTCCATCCCACCCCTTCGACCGTCTATCCTCCAGGACTTTCTTACCCGGGCCCTTTCTTGGTCTCTAAGAACCCCAAACACGCAACTTGCTTCCCTGCTCTTTCTTGATCAAACAGCGACTCCGACATCTATCGTACTTCTGCCTCCAAAACCGCTTTTGCCTCAAAGACCTGACCCAGAAATGGCATTGCCTTCGCCGAGTTGCCAGCCTGCATACCCTCATCAGCAGGGGCCTCTAATCCCATCTAGCGTCTTCAGCTCGGACAGAGAGCTCCAGGAACTTGTCAACCGAAGAGACATGCGTATATCATCCACCCATGATCTTGCCGAATTCCTAAGATCGTCTCGCCCTGAGGACTACTCCCGCCCCCCCAAGGCCACAGACGATCTAGCGATTGAGGCGGGCCATCGCAAGATGTCCTTCAAATTCTTGAAGACTGCATCGAAGGACTTACTCTCCCAGCGCAAGAACTCTGTTTCGCTCCCCGTGCCTTCTACCCTTGCGCTCCCAGAAAAAGTTCGACCAGAGAAGACGTCCAAGGGCAATTCGTATCTTGCTATCCAGGTGGATTACACCCCGGCAAGAAGTTCGGAGGCGTTAATCCACTCTCCTTGGACACCAAGCTCGAGCGAATGTAGTAACGGAGAATGTGTTCGGAAAACTGCATCTGTAGACTTTTCCTCGGATCGAAGTAATTGCCGTAGTTTTGTTGGCCAGGCGTGGAAAGATCACAACTCGGCTTTCCTAAACGGATATGATGGCGTTCCCACTGCCGAAACCCGAGCTATGACAAGATGGATGCGAAACTCTTCAGGAAGCGACCTATCTTCATCTCAGGCTGCTGTCCTTGTCTCACCTCTGACGGCACCACAACCGCCTGCTTCACACTCAATCAAGCTACCCAAGCAAAGAGCTAGCTCGGCTTTCTCCTATACGTCCATTCCATCGGACTGTTCGAAAGCTAGCCAGACTGCTAGGTTCTCGGTGGTTCCGAAACTATCTCCTGACCCCTCCGCGATCCAAAGGCGATATTCATCGGATTCTACACTTCGAGGGACTGCACTTTCGACCCGGCCTACAAGGTTCTCTTCTCCCATTGCAAATGATATTTATTTGCCTACGTCGTCACCAGTATCCCCCAGCACTGAAGATGGAAGTTTTACAACGCTCGATCCCAGAACCGACAGCTACCCAGGAACATTAAACAACCCAGGCCAGCCTGGGCCTCCCCCAACTCGCGGGCTTCCATCGCTACCCGAGGGACATGGCGATGCCATGAACCTCGCAACCAAAATCCGCGCTGCCGCCGCGACTAGGTCATCCATTGGATCTCAGTTATCCTTGAACAGTGAAATAGGGTCTCTCAAGCACCGCCGCGCTGCGACCCCGTCTCGAACCCGCAGCGAACGGGAGATTTCTGTCAAAGCTAGGAAGCTCAAAGATCTTGAAGATTTAAAAAACAAACGGGGTACCACGCACTCCGACATTTCTCACAATACGGATTGTCCGCCCTCAAAGCCAAAACGAAACCAAGGGAAGCCCCGCAGGCAGCAGAAGACGGACGGTGTACCATTTTCTATCTCACCGATTACAGTCGTTTATGAAGTATCACCTACCTCGGGAGGTGGGTCAAGAAGCCAACACAGTGGTGAGACGACTCCTAGAGATTCGAGTAGTATCCACAGGTCATCTTCCGAAGCTCTGGTTCAGCAAGGCGATCGGGACATTAATTTGCCTGGGCACACAGGTACACCTTCGGAGACAGGCAAGATTGGGACGCCAGAACGGTCAATCGGCCACAATATTATTGCAAATTTAGAAGATAGAGTTCAAAAGTTAGAACAGAGAAACCTTCGTCTCGAGCAAGCGCTATTCGCAGTGCTCCGCGGCAATATTTCAATTGAAACGGGATCTAGTACAGATGGTCCCAGCCTATCTGAAATTTTGGTTAGTTCTAACTCCGGGTCCGTAAGGGCCTTATAGATTGAAAATCCGCTTTCCTCGGTTTCTATTCTTAGTTTCTATCCCCTACTCTCGTTTATGCAATTGGACCTCCTGCTGTTCCTCCACATTATTTAATCTCGGGTTGCGGTGCCTCTGCTTGACAGTCACTTTTCCCCGAATATTTCTTTCAGTCTTCAAGTCTTTGATTTCTAAACCGTGGAAGTCCCAATATAGTCCTATTCATCCTCTACAGGGAGCCTTTTGCTTTCCTTTGCTTTCCTTTCCTTTCCTTTCTGTTCCCTTTCCCTTTCCTTTTTTCCTTTTACTCTTCTCTCTCTTATTAGGTCCTAGGCCTTCTCGCTCATTGTCTCCCGCCTTCTCCTTTCCTTATACCTTTGCTTGGCTTTTCTGCTTTCATGAAGTACTATACCCACTTCTTTAGCTTCTTTTTTTTTTTCAAGCAAATAAGTTCTTTTCTGCTTTCATTTCCGTATTTCCCTGTCATTACTTCAATGGCACAACAGGTCGGGGGCATCCGCGTGTATTATACCTTTACTTCGTCAAAGAAAAGTTCTTAATTACTTCACAATAAAACGAGGGTAGTGCTAATGCTATCAATTACTATTAGAACCGGCTCGGTGCTACTAAGTTTAATTGATGTATTGTTCTCTAATCTAAAACGAATACCCGAACTACTTGCTGGTACTCACCGACGAGACCCAACCAATGCGTTGTAGTTTTATGTGGTATGTTGTTTTCTGACATCATAGACACAGCCTTTTCAATGTTTAAATTCACCAACTAGATCGAATCGAGAAATAAATTCCATTGAGATCGATTATCCTACAGTCTGGGGAATACAGCGAAATGTTTAGATTTGTACGTATACGCAGCCGCAATCATATCGGGTGTATGCATCAGAACGTCTATCGAATAAGCTAACGTTGGTTGGAATGTCACGCGGCTGGCCCATTCTGCATGCATACTGTAGCATAAAACCCTCGATGTCCTAACGCTCTTCCATTCGCCCCGTTCTGAGGCGTCAAACCGGGTCTTGTCCGCCCTAAAGACTGCAAATACTGCCGCTGAAGAGTCGTCCGTGAACACCAACAGCAACGGTGGAGACAAGAAGCAACTATTCGACTTAGATGTCGTCGAAGGACCGATGACCACAACTCAACTGAGAAGCATTCTTGACTATGTCGGTGAAAACAAAGTGGGGGATATCGTCGAGGGTGCGAGCGGGGTCACCAATGCCATGAAAATCCTCGAAGGAACAAAAGGAGTAGAGGCAGTAAAAAGGCCAATCGTAAGTATTTTTCCACCGCCTCCCAGGGGTATCCGAGCATTAGCACCTCGACCTGACATTCTCTGATTAGGTGGTCGATTGGAACAACGGCCGTGTGGGTAAGCGGTCGTCCTATACCAGAATTTCGTCTTGATCACAGGGCTAATTTACTAAACGCCTCGACAGTTTTGGGTGAAAAACAATCTGCGATACAGCAACTTGTCGAATCCTTGCCCAAATCTTGAAAGGATCGCAGCAGCCAAACCTAATCCTTTCCAGAATATCTAACCCCACCAGGTATCTTAAGCACGTACAACATATTGTATATATGTACGCACTTCCTACCATACTTTTGAGTCTACTTTGATAATTAGCATTAAACCACAACTGGCTCTACAGAAAGATAGCGTTTGGCTCGGTACGAAGCCTAAGATTCAAGATCTAATAATCACAAACTAGCACATGTAAGCTACTAGTCGAGCGGTAGGACATACACACCACTAGTCTAGAATTGCCACCAAAAGCTGTTAAACAGAAAACAGTTTGAATAACCCGCCAACTCCACCTGCAATACACTGTCATCCAACCCGTGAAATGCTAAATATACATGTCCCACACAAAACTCCGTCCGAAAGTCCAATTGGTAGACGAAAACCGTACAAGAAAGAAGACTCGTTATCATAAAAATGCGTTATCTAGGGGCTTGATGGTATCCAATCTAAGCCAGCAGTAAACACTGTCTATCATGGGAATTACTCTCAAAGCGATTCGCATTGCCTATGGCACCCAACTCAATAGACGTTCTTCTTTCTGATCAAAAATGGGCTCGGCATTTCGTTTTCCACTTCGGGGTCCCAGACTGCGACCTCGTTGTTTTCTTTCTCCTTTTTTTCTTTCTGCAAGTCCACCAAACTTTTACCTCGGGTGTGATTTACGAGGGCAGTCTTGACTCCAATAGTAGTTTTCCTAGCCTCGGATACAAGGTCGAGGTTGCCTCCGAAAAGCCGCCTAGTAGGCGATATTTGTCGATTTTCGGCTCCCGGATTCGGTTTTAGCATTCCATGCCCCGAACTTGTTCTCCTTCCCCTGGGTGGGGTGGATGGATTGGTTGGGTTTGACAACTGTGGATTTGGATTTATTGGGGCAGAGTATACTCTCGAGAGTCCTTGTCGGGTTAGGCCGGCCGGCGTAGTGTTTGCAGTAACGAAAACTGGGCGAGTTAGGGGATTCTGTAAAGAGCTCGGCTCATCTCGTTCTTCTTCCTCCTCCTCCTCCTCGTCGTCGCTGTCGATGTCTTCAGTTTCCGGAAACCCTGCACTCTCACTCCTTGCCATGGTTTGTAATCCCGACGTCTTACGTCTCCGCGTCGGAGAGTGCTGCTGGGTGGGCATCCGTCGCTGTATGTTATTGTTATTGTTGAGGGCTGGGGCGGGCGATGCTGATATGTCCATGGGTGACGCAGGACAAACCTCTTCCGGCTTAGGTTGAGTGACTTGCGGGTCTCCTAAAGAACTTGAGCAGCTAATCTGAGAGTCTGGCTCTGGTGTTTCGAGAGGTGTTCCAGTGGATCCTGATTGAATGCTGTGGATGCTTCCCGTTCGTACATCCCGTTCCACTACATCGAGTACGCTGATCTTACTAGAGAGCAGCTCGTCTGCAACTCTCTTCTGGACTTCTTCTGTAACCTGTTTCTCGAATATTGACCGGAACTCACTTCGCATTGCCTCTAGGGCTTCGTGATACTGTCGTTTCATATCCGCATCATGTTCCGCACACCGGCGTGTAACCTCCAAATCAACCCGTCGACGTATCTCATCTTCTGCCTTTTCGTCCCAAACTTTGCGTAATTCCACATCGATCTCAGCTCTCATTCGCGAGGCCGCATCTTCGAGAATCTTGTTCATGTTCTTCTCAGCAACTTCTAGTTCTTTCTCCCTTCGTCGCAAAGACTCCTCTCTAATCTTTAACGAGCGACTAATCTCCAATGCATCAAGCTCCCTCCGTATCGTTCGTATGATCTGTAAATCGAGTAGTTTCGCCGTATCTGGTCTATCAGACGGATTTGTTCTCAAACAGAGGTCGACGACTCTCCGTAGCTCTGGACTATAGGAGCTCGGAATCGGCGAATATCTGCCAGCCTGAATCTTTTGACAGAGTGAGGGGAGGCTTTTGGCGTCAAAGGGGGGAGAAAGTGCGCAGAGTTCATATATGACACAACCAAGCGACCATATATCACTCCTTGACGTGTACGGCAAGTCGCATACAATTTCCGGGGACATGTAATAAGGTGTCCCGACGTAAGTGGTCGCCATGTGCTGGTCAGAAGCTAAAATCCGAGAAAGCCCAAAGTCGCCCAACTTAACGCAAGTGTCATGATCCAAGAAGACTATATCAAATAGACTTAGTACGGAATCGACATTATGCCCGCCGGGTGATCTTACCATTTTCTGGTTTCAGGTCGCGATGGACGATGACCTCTCTACTGGGCTTGGTGCTACCGGGATTGGCCGTAGCAGTGGTAGCCGTTGAGCTCGGCTTCTTTTTCTTGTCCCAACCTTCGTTCATATCTTCGAGAGCCGGAGGGTCGGAGCCATGATGGCATTTATAAAGCGCCAGAACAAGCTGCGTGAATATACTCCAGACCACATGTTCGGGAACCAAAGTGCCGTTAGATTTGCATCGCTTAATATGGGTCGACAGATCTCCACCCCCGCAATATTCCATGTATATGTAGAGTGACTGGTCAGTCTTATTGTGTTCGCGGTTGAAATACCGAACGATATTTGGATGCTGGAGTTTCGACAGGATGGAAAACTCGGCGGTCAATTGTTCTTTCTCTTTGGTTGACATGCGGTTGTACGAGATTTCCTTTCGGGCTAGGATCTGAAACGAGGAAGTTGTCGGTAAGCAGGATCCCTTTCTATGAAGTTTTATCTCTGGATCTATGACATACCAACCCATCTCGAACACGCCGAACTTTATGGATTTGACCGAATGAGCCTCGGCCTATGAGGTAAGCGGTTAGTTTGGAGGCAACGGAGGGCGGTGAGAAAGAAGAAGCAGCAGACCTATGAGCTCGAGAACTTCGTAGTCTTCACCCATTGTTCAGGAAGTCGTCGATATAAAATTGGAGACAAATGCGCTTTCGATGAGGTAAAGAGAGAGGATCGGTGCTGCCCTTCAATTGAGGTTTACATGGATGCACATGGATGCAGGTGGTACATACATGTACAGCTGGCCGGTTCTTTGTCGAGCGGTTGAGCCAAGAGTGTGAGAGGATGTGGAGGTAAAGTAGCGTTGTGGTTGGCCAAACGAAGCGCTCCTTCTTTGGGTGTTTACCTAGCGGCCTCGTCGCGTTGCTATGGAGCAACCATCTCTGCTTCCGGAGCGGACGATACCGGATTAGGAAGCATCTGTATTTAATAAATTTCCTATTACGGACGGTTCTCTGACGAACAAGGCAAAACACAAACCACACAGACAAAAGGCACGCTGCCGACATGTACATGCATGCATACAACCGTATATTATATTATCATATCATATCATACCAACAATATATTAACAACCACCGGACCAGCACTTCGTATTATGAATTATGTAATGGTAGTAGTAGGTAAAGGTTCTAGCTCATCAGAAGCCCCACCGCCCACTTGACGTTCAACGTCCTCAGGTCGGTGTAGTTCTGACCCACGCCCAGGAACACCACCGGAATCCCAGTCGCAAAAACCATACTTATTAAAGTTCCAACCATATCCCCGACAGTGTCGCATTTGCTGATGATAAATCCATCCAATTTCCTCTCCTTCCCGAACGCCGCATTGAAGTTTCGGGCCTGCTGGACGCTATCCGAGCCAACCAACGCTTCCCCCACCATTAGAATCTTGTCCGGGTTGGCGAACTTGGCGAATTTTTCAAGCGACGACATCAATCGCTGGTCATTATGACGGCGGCCGGCGGTGTCAATTAAAACAACATCGAAACCCTGTGTGGCTGCGTAAGAAACTGCGTCCTTGGCAATATTCGCCGCATCTTTGCCATATCCTTTCTCATATAGCTCCACGACTCCCCCCTCTCTTTCCGACAACTCCTTCAGGTTTCGAGCGTGGACACGAAGTTGCTCCACCGCTCCAGATCGAAATGTATCGCAAGCAGCAATCAGAACCTTCAGTTTGTTTTGCAGCAAAAAGAAGCATATTTTGGATAAGTTCGTTGACTTCCCCACTCCATTCACCCCGACGATTGAAATAACGTAGGGCCGTTCTTCGGTTTCACGAATCTGTCCAATTTCTCGCAGCAAATCCAACGATGTTGTCGGTGTCAAGATCTTCCTCAGAGCGTCCTCCATCGCAAGGTTGACAAGGCTTTCAATACCTGTAATTCGTTACCCTAGTATTAACACGATATTCCGCTCTATACTTGAAGTCTTGAAGGGTAGGATTGTGCTTACTCTGGAAACTCCCGGTTTTCTGCCCTACTAGGCTTGTTTGGACACTATCACAGATTTGGACCGCAGCTTCTCTCGCAACGTTCTTCTCCAACAAATGCGTCATGACACCTGCAATGGCCTTATCTGTATCCTCCTTTGTGAGGGTCTTGCCTCCTACAAAATTCCTCAAATAGCCCATAGCTCCTCCGACTAATCCACTTGCAAGACCACTTGGGCCTTGTCTATTGGTTTCTCCGCTGTTCTCGACCTTATTTGCCTGTTTTAAGATACCGTCGATCTCATAATCCAGATCCTTGAGCAAGAAATCGCCCTCCCTATTTCTCGTTCCCCATGTATCTTGGTCGATGGCTTCTGGTTTCGGTCGTAGGGAATCGTCCTGTTCGTCATCGGTACTAATTCCTGCCGTTCCCGAATAATCAAGCTTCTGGTCATCACCCGCCTCAGTTGCTATTCCGTCTTCCCCCCATTTTCGCATTTCTTTCCCACGTTTTGGCCTGTTGCTAAGCCTTGCTGGGGATCGTTCTTCGCCTGACGATGCATGAGCGGAAGAAGCGCTGCTGGGGCCGGCGGATTTGCGGCTCCTGCGGGGACGTCCAGGACGCCGTCCAGAAGCCTGAAGTAGTGCTTGCGCCATCATTGCTGGCGGTACTGGCGAGGATGCGGTGGACGGTGTAACTTCAATGAGAGGGTTGGACTTTTCCGAGGGGTACGGCGTTTCCGGCATCTGATGTTGGGTGGCCGAGCTTCCTGGATCCCGGCGAGATAGTCAGTATATGTATCCTTTCTCGGGACTTATACTCCACGAGGGCCAAACTTACCAAGATGGTTGACACCGGGCATGGGAGGGGGGGCGGACCATTCATCCCCATCAGAGAAACCCCCTCCATTTCCTTCACTGCTGCGGTCTTCTGAGGCAGCGTTTACCGGACGAATCATTGAAGTACCTCCAGCTTTGCGTTCTAGGGACCGCAGGCTTGCTTCGAAGTATTGGTCGAAATTGCATTGAATCTTTGTACCGTTGCTGGCTTTAACCTTTTCTCCATAAAATGCTACAAACAGTTTCTTGACCTGATCTAGAAGTTCGTCAATCCATGTAAGATGGAGGAGGCTCTGGTAAACGGCCTAATCGAGGTCAAGCGGTTAGTCCAACTTTCATTTCCAATCATCGTTGCAAGTGCTCCGTTGAGAAGTTCGATGGGTGATTGCATACGACAAAAACTAATCCAACATCGGCCGCAAGCGTCCATTTTAGGGTGTACGAGTCCTTCTTAAACCATTTGCCATCGCTGCCGGGTTGATTTCTTTCTTCAATAAAAACGTCGGATATGAGGCTGTTGATAACGGACGATTTGACAGGAGCGTAGGACTTTGACCAAAGGACGACGCCTGAGGTGGTGATAACCTCGAAGAGATCCAGCATATCGGGCGAGCAACGATGGTGATGATACCTGTTAGCGGTGGTAGATAAGAGGATGGAGGGATGACGTTTGTTATAGGCTTGAGCTTGCCTGGATGCCACCGAGCTGTTAAGCCACACTTTACAGCAGGCGGGTGTGGCTGGTGGGTTAGCAGTCACCGCAGCACAGCACAACACAAAGCCGCCGTCTGCCCCACCAACAAAATTCCTGAACTTCGACAGTTGTGCCGCCACTGCAATTGCATCGATAACAAGACGACATCTCATCAATTCCCGACCACAATCTAAAACCAAACTATCCTCAAAATGTCCAACCCTCGAATTGAAGAGCTCGACGACGAGACCCCCCGCAAGGCCGTTGTTGGGGATGAAGAATCCTCTGACGAGGAGCACGACCACGACCATGACCACGACCACGATCATGATCACGACCACGACCACGACCACGATGGTGATATCCCAGCCGGATCTGCCGTTGCTGTTCACTCTAGGAACGAAAAGAAGGCTCGCAAGGCTATCGCGAAACTCGGTTTGAAGCATGTTCCTGGAATCACCAGAGTGACTTTGAGGAGACCAAAAAACGTATGTTGGGCTCGAGCTATGTTCCAATCTACCTGCCTCAGTAGTGCTTACACATTTCTCCATATGTCCAGATCCTCTTTGTCATCAACAACCCTGATGTCTACAAGTCACCATCTTCCAATACCTGGATCATCTTCGGCGAGGCCAAGATTGAGGACCTCAACTCCCAGGCCCAGGCATCTGCCGCTCAACAATTGGCCAACGTCGCTGCCTCCTCTGCTGATGCCAGCGGAAGCAACATTGAAGCCGACCTCGCCGCTGCTGCTGAGAAAGGAAAGGAGGCTGAGAAGAAGGACGACGATGACGACGATGACGAAGAAGTTAGCGAGGAGGGCTTGGAACAGAAGGACATTGAGCTTGTCATGGCCCAAGCGAACGTCTCCAGGAAGAAGGCGGTTAAGGCTCTGACGGAGAATGATCACGATATAGTCAACAGTATAATGGCGTTATCAACCTAGCCGGAGGCTATCCTCTCTTCCTTCCAATCCAGCAGGAAACGTAAGGAGACATGAATTTCGATAAAAGATTAGCTTTCCACCCTTTTCTTTTTATCATTAGCACCCTTCAATTTAGCCCCACAGTGGTTTAACCGTTGCTACATGCGCGAGGATTTTTCAACTTAAGAATGTACATCAACAATTACATTCCTGTATCAAAGAATTCCAGAAATTGAACCATGGATTCAATCAAAATGATGCCGAAACGACAATGCTAGGGGTTGATAGAAAGCACCAAAGACCGTACTGTACGGTATCCGTAATTCGAGTGATGGGGCTTTGATTTGTAAAACGATTCTATAGCAAGTAAATCCGTGATCCAAAAGAGCAGTAGGCGCTGCACGCTACGATTTTCTAATTACAAAGAAAAATACGCCCATGCGCCTCTGAGTGCTTTCTCTAAAGCTTCAGCTATAAGAACTCCAGAAACAAAACTACAATAGAAAGACAATTGGAACACAAAAGGGGGGTTCATCTTTTTTCGAAAGGGTTGAGGGTGTGTCAATACTAGAACTAAACACCAGCGTAGCAGGTACTTCCTTTCTTAGCTAAATATTGTATCGTACTCTCCTACATCATCACTCCTCCTATCTTTCTCGGGCGACTCTCGCCCATGTGCTGCTCTTGCTCCACCGGGGCCAATCCCATCCATAATGTTCTCTTTCCGGTGTCTAAAGGTAAAGCCGACGAACGCTCCCCTCTCCAGAACGCCGTCCCTCTCCTCCAATTTCTCGAGAGCGGCTTGCTTCTCGTGAACTTCCTTGTACTTCGCCATGTCAGCTTCATTGCTGAAGTCATCAAAATAGCCAGCGTCCGTCTCTGAGTCAAGTTCCGGGACGAAAGGGGCGCGGGCGGTACGTAGGCGAGCAAAGTCAATCTCCGCGAAATATTGGTGCTTGAAAACGTCCGATATGTTGGATAAACGTTTGTCACGAGTGGTAATGCACCTAAATAGCATGTTAGTTGTGACAAATATACACCTTTAGCAAAATTCGCCGCTTTCCGTACCGTGTAATCATGTCCCAGGTTCTGGTCGATAGGAAATAGTTCGGATCCTCGTATTCTGGCTTCTGTAGAACCTTCTTCCAATGCTTCAAATTGTGCCAAGTCTCCTCTACTGAAGCTCCAGCGAAAGGTGGGTAACCGGCAAGTGCTTCAAAGAGCATACACCCCAATGACCAATAATCTACTGTGTAATCATATTCCTCTCCACGAAGGACTTCAGGTGCCATGTAATCAGGTGATCCTACGATCGATTTTGCCTATGACGTGTTAGCTAAAACAAAATGCTCCGTTTAGTGGTCAGGTGACGTACGTAGTTAACGTCGTTCTCCCTCCAACTTTTGTAGGCTGCCCGGCGTTCAATTGTCGATCGCCTGACGAGGTCCATGTTCATTTCCTTGACTTTATCAAGTTTAAGCCTCATGCTTTCTAGCTTCGAGGGGCTCAGAATACCAGCGCTCAGCCCAAAGTCTGTCAACTTGACATGGCCGGTGGCATCAATGAGAAAGTTTTCCGGCTTTAGATCGCGATGAATATAGCCTAGCTGGTGAAGAGCGTCCACGCATGCAAACATTTCCGCTATGTAGAATCGCGCATGTTTATTGTGGAGGACTCCCGTATTGTTAAGCAGAGTTCGGAAATCACCTCCGGCAACGTATTCCTAGTACTCAATTGGCAAATTAGTCTATCATAGAGGAGATTAGGGTAATAGCGTACCATTGCCAAATAAATGTTAGTTTCGTCCTGGAACGCGTATAGAAGCTTCACTAGCCACGGGCTATTGGCGGCCGTCAAGATATCCCTCTCTGTTAGGACGTGGCGGATTTCGTCCATCTTGAAGAGAAGTTTTTTGTTCATAATCTTTAAAGCGCACACTTCGCCGGTTTCCTTCTTTTTAGCGAGAAACACCTGGCCGTAGCCACCTTGGCCAACCTGTGTCAGCCTTTGGAAATCAGTTTCACGTAATCTGGTTCGATGTTTTCTGAGGTGGACACGTTCTCTGCCGCAATACTGTTTCCATTTCGCTTGGTAGTCTTCTGGGTCGATGTCGGCATCGTTCTCCTGTTTAAACTTCGTAAGGCGGGTTCGCCTGTCGTGGACATATTTCAAGAGCCCGAAATAGTAATCGAGGAAGTCTAAGGATGCCCGATTTGTAAGTATGCGATTTCGCTTGAAGTAAGAACAGGGTGCGTACACAGTTGAGCAACATTTTGCATTCTTTTAACTTTTGGGTCGCTGAGTTTCATTTGCTCTTCTGCGGTCAATGGGCGCTCAGGATCGTAGCTCCTCGTTTTCCCTGGAGTCTTTGGGGGTCTAGGTGCTTTCGGACCCTTCCTCTTTTGGGGCGTTTCCTGTGCAGCGGCTGGAGAGGATGGGGATGGAGGCCTGTTTTCTTTATCGTTCTTCTTTTGGGGAGTATCGGCGTAATGCAGAACGGAGCTTTCAGGTCCAAGTGAAACTCTTGCAAGGCGGCCTTCAGCCTCTGCAATAGCTCCAAGTCGACCGGATTTGACTGGTGACGACGACTGGGTTGCTTTCGCGGCGCCTGATTCGTAGTACTCGTATTGCTGTCGCTTTGTAGGCGACTTGCGAGCGGCTTCTTCAACTAGATATGCGGCATCTGCATCTACTACGTTCGAATCGTGGAGGGTAATGGGGTCCAGCGACTGCCGGGAGGATCGTTTTGTCGGAGAGCCATTCGGTGTCGCAGCAGCATCACGGTTGGCAGCTCGTCTTGGGATTGAAGATGGAACGTCCATTGTAAATAGGTCGAGCTCGAAGGATTGTGTCGCTCGACGGCCGCGGTGAGGGGAGCCGGATAATTGGCGGGGGATTGGAGGGGTAAACTGAACGCTGCGGGGGACGGGAAGTGTCTTTCTACGTCGCGAAT
This sequence comes from Arthrobotrys sinensis, assembly GCA_036971225.1. Taxonomy (NCBI): domain Eukaryota; kingdom Fungi; phylum Ascomycota; class Orbiliomycetes; order Orbiliales; family Orbiliaceae; genus Arthrobotrys; species Arthrobotrys sinensis. The sequence goes on along the minus strand of JAJTTV010000001.1, from coordinate 3,839,393 downwards.
AAAGTCGTCAAAGGCCGGATGGTTGGTGTATCTGAGGATTGGGTTAAGATGGTTCTCGATAGATAAGAGACTGGTGGTTGCGATAATACGGCGCGGGCGCAGTCGGCTGGTATCAGCTTGGGCCCGACTGGACCTCCAAGTGATGTTGTTGCTGTTGTTGTTGTTGTTGTTGTTTTGCTCACTGTTTGTCTGATGTCGTTGCTCAGCAACACACATTGAACGATCTGGCAAACGCATTGCATGCCACGTGACATACCCGCAAAGTACAACACAGCACAACACAATATTCCTCCAATTCACAGTGCTAATAAACGAAATGACAGGGCCGGCTTACTACCTCTTCTCTTTCTCTGCCAATTTCATGACACCCACAACTTTTATATATATCCGCACTTCTCTATATTTACCAATTGCACTAAATCCTCCTTCAAGAAGTCGTCAAATCATCACCAAGTCCTGAAGTATGTGCAACTGGCCTCCCTCTAGCTTCTACGAGCCCTCATCTCACCACCATCGATGGCTATCAATTGGTGAACCTAGACACAATCCCTGCCTCAAAGATGTTTTATGATCACCGTATCCTAACACAAAGGAAATACGGCGTCGCTACAGTCTGGTAGGCTTGCTAACCACATGGCTCCCATCAATGAGGTGAATACGATGTTGACCGCTCCACCGTCGTTCTGCCCAGGCTCGTTGCGACCATCGGTCCCAAAAATACACTATCCAAGAAGGTCCACAAAAAGGAAATCCTCGAGGTCAATGTATCAAAGGCGTGCCGGACTATCCTTCAATCCGAGAACCCACTCGCATTGCGTCTCCAGTCAAACCTGCTTTTTGGAGTCTCAAGAGTATTCTCCGAGCAGTACAACTATCTTTTCTCCGACGTTGTGAATGCCCACCAAAAAATCGGTAGGGACTTCTTTGTTCAATTAGATACCGGCCAGATAGATCTTGTGGGAACCAGAATTCGGTATGTTGTGTGTCATCTTTTCTTCACGGTTTCCTCCGGTCTCCTGGTCTGACTTTCAGCAGACCGGAAGCATTATTGCTACAAGATGACCCTGCATTCGTTCCAGAGTTGTCTTTCATACTCCCCGAGTTTCGTCTATTGCCTGAAGATCAATTGCATCACACTACTCAATTAACGCTCGAGGACAAAACCTTACTGCCCTCCGAAGATTCATTGCCCCACTCCGTTCGTGGTATCGGAGTTTCTCCTCTAGCCCAACTAGTCATTCCAGACTCCTCTTCGCTCAACGGTGGCAGCCTTGGATTTCAGCCATTCTTCGGGGATGACTTCCAGGGCGGTGATCTCAACCAGGAGGAACTTGACGACGGTGTTGATTTTACGTTCGACGAAAACGGCGAAATAAAAGACATCCCGGTTCGAGCTTCGCACCTACATCTTGAAGATTTTGATATAAATACCGAAGGGCTACCTCGCAACAACCAAGACAATACTGCTGAGATCCCGAAACAAAATCAGTGGCTTACGATGTCTGTTGGTTCCGAGAGAGTCCAACGCGAACACGAAGATGGAAAACAGAATCTTGACGTAGGTAACAGGTACTTGATTATATTTCTTATGCGTGGAGATACACTAACGGTTTATGAAACTCGACAATTGAGCAATCTCATTAGTTGGACGATAATCTCATGGATCTAGATGACCTTCAAGACGAGCTGTTCCAAGCTAGAAATGCAAACGAAGACCAGGGAGTTGAACCCTTCCCACCCCGTCAGCCAAAGCACGAAGATGATCAAATAGTCGTACTGGCTTCCCATCAGCATGGAAAAAAACCGCGACTGGCCCAAGCTGATGACAGCCTGGAACTGAGAACATCGGATTTAGCCGCTTTGGGGTCCAATTATTTGGAAAATATGGACCAGGTCCGGCGCAAGCGGCACCATATGCAGAACATCCATGCCATTAAGAAGACTGCACGGGAATGGGTTTACGGCTGGAGTGGAATGTTAAGAGTCGAATCCCTACAAGCTACGTTTGGGGGTAGCAATATACTGAGATTGCTAAATCCCAATGCCCGCGAAGGGCTTTTAAGGGAGGCCGGTCCAACGAAGGGCCGGAAGAGAGCACTATCCTATTTAGCCGAAGGAGGTGACTCCGATTCTGACGGCTCACAACAAGGCCGGAGAATCCGACCTGACCGTGCAGATGATCATGTTAGCCGTGGCTTATCCCCCGATATTGACGACTTGGGTATAGGATCTCTTGACTTAGATGATCAGGTAAGCTTCAGCTGTTTTCATCCTACCGTTCCCCTCAGTCAGTTAATTGAATTATTTTACATATCTTAGGACCCTGGAGTTGCTCGAAGAGGTTCTGTGAATCTAGAAGGGAATGTGATGCCATGGAATTTCCCAGAACGAGGCTCGCGAGCAGGCTCCGTGATTAGCTTCGGAGGCTTCGGAACAAGTTCTGTCGGGGGAATCCCCAGTAGCATCAACAGACACTTTTCCTCAGCTGGACGTCGTAAGGGGAGTCCAGTTGTTGCTACCTCCCGTATGTTTGGAAAACGGGCCAACCGAGTCACACCAAGTCCAAGTCTTCGCCACAACCGGGTCCTATTTGCCGACCTTGGTGGGGCAGACAGGCAGGGAAGCCCTACGAATACGGAACATGATGGCGACGGCGTCTTTGGAATGGAGGAGACTGTTGATCATGGCTTCCACGAAGAAATTTTCCTAGAGGAAGACCCAGCTAAAGGTACCAAGCCTGGGCTAGATAATTCGATATTTGTAAAGCATCTAATGACAAGTCTCTTTCAACTTAGATGCCTCAGCAAATAAAGACACCCAAAACTCTCGTTGGCTCGCGGAAACTCTGGAGCAGGAGAGCTACAACTTTTTCGAGTGAGTATTCATGCCCTGGTGCTAAACGAGAACTCCATTTCTATTTAAATACGCTTTGGGTTTGTGTTGGATTGTGGTATTTATCTTTACTGATCCCACCATGCAGAATAGGTATCTCCGATCCCAGCTTCTCTACAAATATGAAAATGAGCTAGACGTTGGAAACGAAGGCCACTTTCTAACATTCGGTGAATTGGTATCTCCCGCTGAAAGCTCACGGGTTGTCGCTGCGCAAGGTTTCCACCATCTTCTTCATCTCGCTACTCGTGGATCCGTTCGGGTTAAGCAGGGTGGTTACCATGAACCCATTATCATTAGCTTGATTGCTGATGGCTAGATTCGGTATTATCCGGTTCTGGAATTGATATATTGATATATAATTAAGGCAGGCATCTATATACACTTCGTCCCGCAGTCGCCTTCATCCGCCAAAGGCGATTTCGAACCGGACTACGGAAATGCATGCACAGAATTGCTTTACAGAGAGACTAATATTAAATAGCCTTGAATCCAGATATCGCACGTGTAAGTTGCTAACAGCTGACTATCTACTCGGAGCGGGCTAACATGATAGTAGAGGCTATAATAAACAATAGTGAATATGGAAAACTGTGGAGGGATAATTATAGAATAAGGACGAGGATAGACACAAAACGCTTAGATCCCATTAAAACGCCTGTAGCTAATAGACTCAATGCTCTCGCTTTATGATGAGGACATGCAAAAGAAGCTACCCTGGTAGAATACCCAATGGCTGAAATATATTCTCCCCGTACCTCATATCCATCAATGCCCATATCTTGCGAATATGAGGTCTCCAATAAACACGCCTAAAAGGACGGCCATAAAGTACCCGACGTTTAACGTCATGACGGCAAACATGCTATAAACAAATGGGAATGTATGTTAGCTCTACGGCGCCGGTAGCTTTGTTCAAGGGAATCCTTAGAAGTCTTACAGCAGATAGTGCAAGGCAGTGTTGACCGTAGAGAGAAGGGCTCGAGGCAAATCCACACGCCATCTCCATGGAGCGGCACCCCTGACTTCCCTTGTGCTGACGTCGGCGCTCGCTTTATCATCGTGGAATTGCCCCGCGATGATGACCTTTCGCGACCTCTCCTCCTCGCGCCATGTTGATTCTTTGTGGGATTTGTAGGCGACTAAGGCGCGGTATATGATGGAAAGAACTATGAGGAAGATGAGAGCGCCGACATATTGTGAGGTTGATTCTGGAGTGAAGGCGTATGAGTAGATGGGCGTTTGCATCACCCATTGGAATACCATCGGCATCGTGGCGTGGGAGTTGGAAGATGACGGGGAAGCATCGTCGCCGGAGTCCATTCCAGCCATAGAACCGTGATCGTGGGACATGCTGGATTATTTATTCGAATGGTGACGCCGAAGAAGATACGATATCAATATGAGAAGAAGACGAAGCAGCCAGAAGAGAAAAAAAAGGAATCAAAAGCAAGACTCGATGCACAAATACGGAGGTGGCGACAGCATTCCCGCTGCACTGGAAGCTATAAATTTGATAGAGCAGGTTGGAATGGCCCCAATATAACTGTTGGTCGAGAGGAGTTGCTATTTCGAGTCGCAACACAGAAGAGGGGCCATCTCTAGGCAGTGCTTGGCTCCGAGCAAGTTTGCGCTGGTTTGCGAGACAGGGCGTCCAACCGAGAGCAAGGATGAGCTAGACTAATTAGATGACGCCAGACAGCCAGGTGGCCCCGATGTGTCCTGTCCCGAGTATTAGAGCTGCCGGGAGACTATGGAGCTGCTTCTTCTGATGGATGCGAGGGTGTGCACATACCACAGAGCAATGTCATGTTTTGTCGGTCCGCATCATACCCGATTCCCTCAATCGGCTCTAACCCATAGGCACGCAAAACCTCATGTAAAATGGTGGCTGAGATTGGATATTGTTAGCACCAGCTTGTAATTTGGCTCCAAGTTCCGATCAAACCTACTTGGCATTTCCCTCATCGAGAACCCGTACAGGGGAAATCCACGTGGAATTTGCCCGTCCAGGCCTGGCAAGGCATAGAGTGGATCAAACATCGTCTGTATTGCCGCATTCCCTACATTGCATTGTGTACCGTTGTCAGCGATCCTCAATGAGATGGTATGTCCAGATAGTGTGGTACGCCATCGCTTACCAGCGCGGCGTGTGCTCTCTGCCACATTGAACATCGGGTGGTCTGCCCGTTCACAATATGCCTCTAAGATCTCATAGTTGTACGGGTTTCTGTAAGCGCTTCCGCCTGTTGGAGGGCCAACGTTCGGTCCCCACTTTGCAACTCTCTCTTCCTCGGAGGCCGTTGTCGATGTTGCTGGTATTTTAGGTAAATATGACACTAAATCGGCCTTTGTTGCTATTGTGCCATCCTCGCGCATGGTGCCCAGAGAATGCGTGCTCGCATTGGTTGTCGATGTCATTGCAGTTGGTGAATTCTGAGGACTCTCAGGGCCTTGTTGGCCTTCAGAAGGCCCGTCGCCGCTGGATGGGGGACGCTGAGAGGTTAGCATTTCATGGAAATAGGGTTCTGTGTCGAGTGACAACGCAGGAAGGTTTGATGTGTGGTTTGAAGCGCCAGAATGGGCCATCCTTCGAGCTAGGTTCTCCGTTGTTGGTGTGCAACTAAAGGTGCGAAGACTTGTCATGGAGGGATTTGATGGAAGGCAATTTTGCACGAAAGAGGAGGAGGAGGAGGAGGAGGAAGAACGACCCAATAGATACCCAAATCGGCTGTTTTCAAATGAAGAAGGAGGGTAAGTAGGAGCACGGAACGAGGATGCTCGGGTGATTTGAGGCGAGGAAGGTCGGGAAGGTTCCGGTATAATGGGGACTCCAGTGTTCGGACTCGAGCTACAACGAAGCTCGCGGCTGGTATCGACTAATAAGAAGGGTTTTTGTGATACGGGTGGTGGCGGTAGTAAATGTGTAGTTGTATCATCATCATCATTATCATCATGACCATCATCATCATCATCATCACAATCACGATCATAAGGGTGATTTGTATGCCTTTGGTCAAGTTTACGGGATGCGAGAAGGTTCTGGGGTTGTGGAGGAGGGGTGTCGGGAAGCGGAATGGAGGAATCATCAGTTGTAGGAGCGCTTTCCATGCTGGGTAGCTCTGGATGATGTTGGAAGGCAGACATGAGTTCGGTAGAAGGTGAGATGAAGATGGAGATGGAGATGTGAGACGACAATGTCGATAGGAGATGGTGGGTGCCCATCAACGATGAGCATGTCGATGACCCAAAATAAAATGTGTTGTGGCACGTTGCATTTCTACATTGGGAAACATCACATCCGGCTACGCGAAATTTTCAAAGGCTTCGTTCAAAGGATTGAGATAGATAGTTTCAGAGCGAGTATTGATCTGTAGTATACAAGGGAAGAGCTGTAGTGCTAATTACTCTCCGGTATTCATTATTATCATCTGTTACTATTGTCCAATCAGCAACTGCTCCGGTATCAAGGATTTGAGTTCGAAGGAGGATTGTATCATGTGAGAGGTGGTTGGGTGTGCCCTCAGTGATCTTGGTGTATAAAGGTATAGTTCATGTTGTTCGGTGAACAATCATCTACTATCTTGTGCGTAGTGTTTTAATCATCGGGCAGGAGGGGATATATGGGAAGGACTCGGAATTGCGGGAGCAAGTAACTTACAGATGCATGGCGACAGTCGACAGTTCTATAGATCTAGAGTTAACTAGTTGGAATATAGACTCCAATTAAGATTTCCTGTTCACGTTGCCGTCACATTAGTCAATGAGCAAAACCCCAGCGGGGACCGCAGTCGATAGTTGGGGCGTGAGGAACAACAGGAAAGGGCTGTCAGTATATGTAAGAATTGAATATCAGAGAGAGCCTGTCGTTTGTATGGACTAGGCGTGTCCACGAGCAAGGCGTCTCAATCGCAAATTATATCATCATACGACCGTGGAGATTATGGTGAGGAAGGAGAGGAAGCCGAGGGGAAAACCTACCTGTTGTTAGTCTCGAATCTAGGCGTTTGAGGCAAAGGCAAAGGCGACGCGATGCGATGTCGCGGAGAAGAAAGAGATGAGGTTGCAATTGGATGCAATGCATCTGCGGCGGACGACGGCAGCTTTATGCGAGCCCTAACCAGGCCCTTATCTTATCAGCGATGTTTGACACAAAAAAAGTTCGTAACACGTGACCTCCACCTCCAACGAAATTTTGTGTTGGACGAGCCCCATCTGGTCACCCATCTCAGATTGGATCTCTACCATTGTTATCATCACCACCGTCGTCGAATCTCCAAACCTACCAACCACCTCCTCTATCGCGCAGCCAAACCCTCCCCTATCCGTCGCCATGTCCAAAGTTGTTTCCTCCGAATGGCCGTATGTCCTCTCACCCACTTACCGACTATCCTGCTACATCCCCAGAGGTTTCTTCAAATGAACTAGTTTGGACCGATGGACGATGGACGATGGACGGCAGTTTATGCATTTACAACTTCACGAACCACGATTGCTGATTCTCGATTTTATTTTGATTACAGTCAGGTCGAGACCGGCCGAGTAGTTCTGATAAATAGCGGCAAGGACGAGGGCAAGCTCGCCGCCGTTGTTCAAATCATCGACCACAAGCGAGTCAGTACCTATACCATTGGATTCCACCCATCTCGAATGCAAGACTTTCGTTTGGAGATATTCCTGCAGGGATTGGAGAACGAAAAGAAGCGTGGCCTTCGAGTCAAATGTACGAGGAACGAATTTGGCTGACGCGGGCAATTATCCCACCATAGGCTTTGGTCGACTCCCCACATATCGAACGACAGGAAATCTCCCTCTCGCACGTTTCCCTCACCCAACAAGTCATCACCAAATTGCCACGAGCTGCCCGAAGCGGAGTTGTCAAGAAGTACTGGACTGAGGCTTCCGTTGACGACAAAACCGCCAGCACGACATGGGCCAAGAAGAGAGCTAGCAGGGAAAAGAAGAGACAATTGACGGACTTCGAGAGATTCAAGGTTATGGTTTTGAAGAAACAGGTGAGCACAGGAAATTCATCGGGACGGGCGTTCCCTGAAGGCATGTGGCGGGTCTCGAGCAACTGCAGTGAGAGCTTGTGGCGGATTTGTCGTCTTGCAGTTTCGGATGAGATTTCAGCATTGCCATCAGGGATAGCATGCCACCGGATCCCTAAAATAGATTTCTATGATACTAATATGATCTACCACTTTCTTAGAGACGATTCGAAGTCAGGAAAGCTGTTGCGAAGGCCCGAAAGGCCTCTTCGTAAACTTAGCTCCGTTGATTTTTTGTGTTTGTACCTCATCTTCATCCTCACATCAATACCTCTACCTCCACGGTGTTTCTTGAACCACACCTTTTTTATTTAATGCCCGTTATGGTGTTTTCCTTAAGTCCTGTTTTATAGGTACTTTATTCTCTCGGTTCCTCTGCTTCGTGTTCATATATAACCCTTTCCTCATTCCTCCCATCTCTGGAGGACGGTCACCATGTCCTCACAATACCAACATTGCTGGCTTAGAGAATAAATGAATAATATCTCACAGTCAGAGACCATACTATTTCAGCACGATCAGGAGCGCTGAGGCCTTCTAAGCCTATCCCATGACCTCGGATTTTACGGGCCTCTGTCGGCGGTGCGGGGTGAGACTTTGTACGAGTGTGGAAAATGAGCATTGAATGGGCGCCAGGTATAAACGTAAAAAACTTTCTATTTTATAATCTAGGCAAGTAACTGAGCATCTAAAAGTGTCCAACATATTAAAGTGAGCCTGGTCTCGTACAGCGAACCTAAGGATTTTAGAAAGTATATTGACGGTCACCCGTCTAGACTGCTAAACTAATCGAAGGTCAATATCCCCCTTAAGATTGCACAATCAATAAATATCTATTCCAACATATTTAAACGGCCCTCGTCGCACCTCGCCATGTATATGTATGTACGTCGGCAATTGACTCCACACATTATTGCACATCCACGTAAACATCCTTCAGTACATAATCACCCTTCTTAACGCCGTTCTCGGGATCAGAGCCTGCAGGTTCGCCGGAGCTTTCATTCGAGTCTTCTCGGCGTTTTTCCACCTCCGCGTCGCAGACGTAAGCACAAGGCTTTCTCGTGCCGAACATATCATCACCCTTGCAGCTCGTCCCGTAAATCTCCAAGGCAACAACTGAGATTGTCATACCTGTGGTAATTGAGATTAAATGGAGAGAGTTGAGGTGCTCGTGCGCGGCCGGTAGACAGAGCCAAACGACACAAACCAAAACCCTATACGCAAGACGGTACTTTTTGGCGATTTTCTGCGTGTATAGTGTTTTATGCAAGTGGGAAATGGATATCAACGACATGCTAAACAGTGCCACAGCTGCAGGGGTGATTCAGTGTAAGTCTTTGTCATACCTAAGAATTAACATCTTTCCGAAGAAGCACCTACCTAAACCGCCACAGTAGAACCATCTCAAACTATCCTCAACATGGGCAAAACTTCTTTCTTCATAGGTATGGAAGAGATCGTGAACATCTGTGTCCTGGGACTCATGTGCGAGAACTAATTTTGATAAACCGGACCCGCCTATCGTGAAGGCGAGTACGAATAGTAGATGGGCATTCACCCAAAGGAACGAAGACCAAACTTTCCGCCTAATTGCGTGAAGTTCGTGCCCGGATCCATCAATGTCGAAATATATGGTGTTGAAACAATACGCTTGAACGAGACCAAGCAGTGCTTTACCCAAAAAAGCATTCATACCAAAATGGGCAGCGTTCTGATATAGCAAAGCAACAACAGAGTAACCGAAAACTAACGAAACGAAAGCCCCTGTCCGCTCCGCTTTATGCTCGATATTCAAGGCTATTCCATGAAGGTTAGTCAAAGCTGAAGAAAACAGTAGTTAATGGCTCTGGGCTGCAAATTCTTACCGGGGTAAAACTCAAAGAGACTCTTGATTTTCTCACTCCACTTTTTAGGAATAAAGCGGATACCGCGCATTGCCCACACGAGAGCAGAAGGGAGTGCGAGATCTATTCAATTGGGCAAGGTTAGAATATGTATCCGAACACCTCGTTCCAAATACTGGGCGAACTACCGAGGAATATAGCGATCCAGATCAAAGCTTGTCTGTTGGGCTCTTCGACATAAATGCTTCCAATCCAAATAGCGGCAGGGATTACTATCGCTATTGCGTTCCCGTATAATGTAGCTTGCACCATTGGCAGTAGAAGTGCACCGCATACACTAAATTTTCAGGCCGAGTTAGCAGGAAACTTTCTCATGTCTCGAGATGGGTATAGGCATACAAGGTGACCGCAGTGAATAAACGGGCAGCCAGGTAAAAGGCTATCATCTGCGTGTATGTTACCGTTTCGGAAAGGAAGATATTGGTTGTGAAGCCGAATAAACAAGCGAGGATGAAGAGTATGATACACCGCTGGACAAGGTCATCTTAGGAGTGAAAAGTTATTAGTACAACGGCGATGATAGAATGTCTTCTAATTTCTGCTAAATATAAACCTACCTGATTCAAACCAACTGACGAGGAGACCGATATCATTCCATAGCTTGTATGAAGGTATCATTGCAATCTGAATCGAAAATAACTCCTTCGTCAGATATATCGTTGACACAATTGACAGTGTAGTGAGATACGTACACAAAACCGGAGGAATGAATTGGCAGAGGGTTCTTCAGATGCTCTGTCACCAAGGACAGCGAGGATGCCGACATAGAGTAGATCTAAAAGGATTATGTCAGTACGGCAGTATTGAGGTCCTCTAAATTCCCAACTTACCAACGAATAGTTCAAAACTAGCCACTTCTTCATTCTCACGAGCCCTCCATAACAATCCCTTATGAAAGTATTGACGGATAACGGGGCGTCTACGGGTAAATCAGTATTTGTCGTCATGAAAAAATCAAGGTGAATTTTCATGCCAACTCACTTCCACACTCGGATAACCGTCGAAGTTTCTTCCTTTTCCTCGTGCTCCCATTTATCTGGCAGATGAGTCCTAAGATTGGCGGAGTAGCCGAATTTACCAAAATTCGCTTCGAGGTGTACATCGTGCTTTGTAAGAGCATGGAGCTCGTTCGATAGCTCTTCCATATGGGCCTAGATAAGTGGCCAAGCAGATTAGCGCAGGGATCATATAGATATTAGGCATGGAATATGCGAACCTGTATCCTTTCCATTTCTTCGAAAAGTTCCGGGTTTTTACTGCGCAGCGCATCTTTTAAATCGAGGTGATACCTTTTCGAGTCGTTGAGGGCAGTGATCTAGATGGATAGTTTGTTTATGGTTAGCCTACAAGTGGTTGGAGTATTTAAATTGGCCTATACACGAATAATAACGTTCCAACGGAATTCAATACGTAGAACTTTTGCCTTTACAGGATCGTCGCGCGCGATTCGATACGCCGATAAATGGTACACTCACATGTTCTGCGGACCCGTGAACGGTGAAACTAAATTGAGGATCGCTATGGGACTCTTGAAGTTTAAGCAGATGGTCGTCATCTTTGGCAACATGGACCCGGCGCCCTTCGGGCAGCTTGATGAACTTTTCAGGTAGCATAATGAAGAATCGGCTCGGGTTATCTACAGCCGCGTCGCGGTGCTGGCAATCCGGTGGTACGCTACAAGGCAAAGCGCCTCTTCCTAAGGGTCTCGTGAGGATTCGAGAAATCGACACCGGACGCGCAGCCGTAGCCCTTTTATAGGTTTCGGGGGTCGAGTCGATGCTTTAAGTGAATAAAAAAGAGCTCTTGATACGACTCGCCCAGCGTTTACTAATCAAAGTAGCGCGGTGATAACATCGATACCCACAAACCCTGAATTCCCTGATCCAATGGATGGCGAGCATGCCAGACAAATGGGGAGTGCTATCTTCGCCAAGCGCACTGTTTCTCAGTTGGCCTGCATAACGTTGGTCAGCCGGCTGTTAGTGAGTAGCTCAATACCAAGGGAAAAGCTTCGAAAGCTTAAGCAGACCAACGAAAACTTTGTATTCACTTAGCCAGCCTACCCATATGTCGCCGTGCCAATTTTGTAATGGCCATGATACTAGCAGTTGGCTAACGCTTTACAATATGAAACCCATCATTCGAGAGGAAAATCGTGTCTTCAGGTCCTTTCCCCTTCGTAGATTCGAATTGCGATGCATGTTGTGCCGCGGCTGCAGGCAATAAGGTTGGTGACAAACAACCGAGCGCGGGACGACGAGGTTGGTAAGGTTGCAATGGCTGCACCTTCCCCAACCCAGCCTAGCTTCGTAAGTGGCGGTTTTATAAGTCAATGGGCAAAGTTACTCAGCAAATTCTATGGAAAGATTTGGGAGTTAGTCAGCATAGTTGTTCAGCACAAAAGGATTGTGATTGTGCGCGTGTGCGTGTGCGTGTGCGTGTAGATATTAAAGTGTTTAAGTACTTAGCTAGTGCTGACGCCACGGAATATTCCCCATCGCATTGGCACAAACACTAAAAGATATGCCATACAATGCGACCAATGATATCTACCGCAATGTGGTGTGCGAAATTAAGCAGACGGCTCATCGCAGAGAGCGAAGACACTTAAAAGAACGGTTTTTCCAATAGATCACGACTACAGGCAGTCAGGAGTTCCTTACCACTTCAATTCACTCGGTGGTTCTGTCAATTATGGTGCATGATTGTACTTGTCGTTGAAGTTTTCATCTAGAATATATATCATCTTGTTCGCTATCGCGCTATATACACCTTACGGCTTCATCGGACTCAATGGTTTTGTGGACTGCCTTGGGCCTTGCCTTTATTCTCTACGTGTCCTACTTTCTCCTCAAGCTTCTACGCAATTGGATCAATGCTCGCAAAACGGGCTTGCCTGTTGTCATTATCCCAGCCGCCCAAGACAATCCGCTATGGATGGTTACCTGCATCCCGCTCCGACCCCTGCTGAAACGTTTTCTACCAGAAGATATTTTCATCCGTCTGGTAACGACAATGCATGGGTGGGAAAATGATCTCAAGTTCGAACCATACAAAAGATGGAGCATCCCACACGGCTCTCCTAAATCAGTTGTTCTCGCGGGTGCGGGGAGGGTGGAAGTATCAACCTGGGACAGTGAAATAATCGCAGATGTTCTTCGGCGTCCAAAAGACTTCATCCAATTCGACATCGCCAATTTTCTTCTCAACAGGTTCGGCCCGAACGTATTGTCCACCGACGGCGAAGTCTGGGCGAGACACCGGAAACTTGTCGCCTCGACATTGAACGAAAAAATCTCCAAGGTTGCGTTCGATCAATCCATAATTCTCGCAGAGGGTATGGTGGCGGAGATATTTGAAGACTCGGGCCCAGGTGCTGATTGCGCGGAAACCAATCGCATCTTTGACCTTGTCAAAAAGCTTGCAATTACAATTCTGGTGAACGCCGGGATGGGTGGTAATCAGACCTGGAAAGATCCTACAATAAAGAAGGTGAAGCCTGGGTTCAAATTAACATATATCGAGGCGGTTAAAGCAGTGATTGGGAATCTCGTGGCTGCGGCAATTCTTCCACGATGGTTCACAGCATGGTATCCTCCTTTCCTTCCGGGATATGATACCATGAAACTGCTGAGTTACGCAGTCGGGGAATTCAGGGACCACACAGCCGACCTGATAAGTGAAGAAAAGCAGCGGAGTGCGGAACGTGAGGGTGTAGCTCGGAACAATATTCTCAGCATGCTACTCAAGGCGTCCAAGGAGGAGGAAAAGGTTGCGTCTGGAGTAGGAGATCAGAACAAAACTTCTCTATCGGACGAGGAAATAATGGGCAACATATTTATTTTTACCTCCGCCGGGTTCGACTCAACTGCAAATACTCTCGCATATGCGTTGGTATACCTTGTTCAGAACCCCGAGTACCAGGATTGGCTCTTTGAAGAAATCGACGCCTTGGTTCCTTCCGATCCGGAAGAGCCACTCGAATATACGACAGTCTTCCCGAAAGCACATCGATGTCTCTCTGTTATGCTAGAAACACTCCGACTGCACCCACCATTGGTCCATCTTGGTAAGATGACGGAGATGCCTCAAGTCATCAGGACTTCAACCTCAGAAATCGAGATTCCAGTTGGTACCACCATTTATATCAATAGCGTGGTTGTCCACCGTGACCCGGCTGTCTGGCGGGATCTAAATCGCAGTGAATCAGAGCCAGTCTCCGACAAGGGCCCGGATGATATTCCCGATGAATGCAGGTTCCGTCCGTCTCGATGGATTGTCAATCCAACCAACCCGAATACTGAAAAAACTGGCATATTTCAACCGCCAAAGGGAGCCTTTATACCCTGGTCCATGGGGCCTAGAGTATGCCCAGGCCAAAAAATGTCACAGGTGGAATTCGTAGCGACCTTCTTGGTACTTCTCAGGACCTACCGATTAGAAGCTGTAAAACTCATTGTAAGAGATGCGTCTGGGAAGGAGAGGGAAGAGACAAACGACGAGCTGCACCAGCGGATTGTTCGACTAATAGAGAAGAGCGTGAGCAAGGTGACACAGGAAATGGATGTTTATAATATGGCAGACGGAGAGTATTCAAGAGGACTGGGATTCCGGTTGGTTCGTAGGGGCTAACTCCTACTAGTGTAAATTTAAGTAGTGAATCTCTGAGGTCTGCAGGAACTCGGGAGCTGGTAGTGGGTAAGTAAGTACTGAGTAGGTTGCAATTTGTGGTGTGTTGGGTTGGCAGGAGCTATGACGTCGTGGGCGTTGACCCAAGGAAAGGCCCGACAAAACCACCTGCTCACATTACTTGATACTGTAATGATGATGTATTGAGCTCCTTTAAGCACGTACCCGCGCCTGTATAATAGCAAGCAGTAGTAATGTTGGAAGTAGTAGTAGTAGTATATATTCAGCATCTTGTTTCCCTTGTACAGTACAATTCATTCAATTGATATTAATTCACCTCGAAACCGATATCCAACACTTTAAAAAGGCTTTAATATAATACATCCGTATTTCCCATAGAATTGCTCTGCCGCGTGCTTTCTTTCCCTCTCCGCTTTCCATCCTAAAACTTGAACCTGCTCCGGCATAATTCGCTTTATCAACATCCTCCCTCAGAGATAATAACTCAAAAGAACATACATCTCCAAACTCAACGATATCAAAATGGGTTCTGTCGTTAGCTGTGTAAGACAAACAATCGAGCCTCGGAAATAATATTCTTCGGTAGATTTGCTAATAAATTTCCTCTTAGATCGCTGACGCCTTGCGTGCAGTCGGACGGGCCATTATGACCGTTATATCCGCCATCGGGCGTGCTATCACAGCAGTCGTCAATGGTAGGCAGCACTAGCTAGAGTCGTCCCTATCAAACAAGCTGCTAACTTCTCATCTCTAGGGGTCGTTGAATTCCTCATGATCATTGTCAGCTGCCTCACTTGCAACCGAGTCGGACGCCGTCGTCGCGGGGTAACAACGTCGCATGTCTAACCACCGCCCTTGGGAGTCGTCGATGAAATCCGAAGCCTCGAGTTTCCCCTAGGCGGTTATACAGGCCGTGATTTCAACGATTAGTTTTCCATTGGTGGTGGCAGTGCTATTGGATAATCGCTGCCTTTTGTTCATCTTTTTTGGCGGCTTTGATTTCTATTGTTCCATATTTCACTTTGTATGACACCCTGTTCGTAGACCTGGGATTACTAGCTCCAAGGTATCATCTCCTTTATCGCTCAAGCAACTGTCGGACTTGAGAAATAAGAAAGCACAGCAATTGGGATACATCGGATTCACTTCGGTTCTTGCCTCTGTCTTCTCCTGGTTGTTGTTATGTTTCATATACCCTGAATGCAATGCTCCCTGTTTCTGTTTCAATCGCTTTATAAACGTTTTTCCTAAATATATTATGGCAAATGAACGATAATGCTTTCTCCTTCTAATAACCGTCATGTCATGGACTTAACATGCATTTGAGTGCTTTAGGATTGAGCAAAATCGAGCTTTAAAAGCCGGCCTGAGACCTCTAACTTGGCTGCTTACAAGGGTGTTGTCAAGCAACACGAGACTTTGTGGTATTTTTTGGTGGCGGAGATTGGGCGGAATTAGGTTCATGGCTGGATATCCGAAATCCGAAAGCCGTTCCCGGACTTACTGGAATGGTTTCTTAACGTAACATTAACTGCGCTGTGGTACCAACCTTCTACCAATGGGAATTGGCCTGGGTTAAGAAATGTCTTTCACATAAATTGTAGAGTTCCGGTGCTTAGAAATAAATGGATTTAGGCCTGGACAACGTTAGTAAAACGGCCTCCCGTCGGCTTTCCCGGTCCATGCTGAAAGCTCCAGCCATTTAATCTAGCTATTCGAAGTTGTTGAAGCATCAAACTTTCACTATTATTACCGTTTAGTCGATTGGTTATAGTTTATGCACCTTTCGTCAAGTTAACCAGTTAAGTTGGACCTGCGCAACTCGGATCTCGATAGCTCTTTGCCAGTATCTTTTATACGGCTGCCAGCAAGAACCTTACCAGACGGCTCTATCAAATACTCTTACTTAAATTGTCAGTGTGCCTCGGATATTTGAAGCCGTATATCAAGCCAAGAATCTGGACTACAGGCTTGAAGTACTTATACTACGATATCATATAGCAAAATCCTTACCATGACAGCCTACCGCTGCCCATCAATCTTAGTGATTGGCCATGGCGAACTAGGCCTCGCTGTCATCGAAGCTCTCCACAAAAGCCCCTCCAAGCCCTCATTCACTTCACTTACAGTTCTCGCCCGCCCACAAACGGTCTCATCACTTCCAAAATCCGACCCGGCCAAATACTCCCTTCTTCACAAGTGGAACGTCCAATGGCTGCCACTTGATATCGAAAGTGCAGCTGAAGACGACCTCAAGACTGCTTTCAAACCTTTCACTGCGGTCGTCTACGCATCCGGAATGTTTGCATCTGCAGGTGTACCGACGAAAGTTACTAAGGCGGTGCGGGATGCTGGTGTGAAATATTATATTCCCTGGCAATTCGGCGTGGACTACGATGTAATTGGTCCAACTACTGGCGGAGGACTGTTCGCTGAACAATACTGGATTCGTCGACTGCTCAGGGAAGAGAATTTTGAGATGAAGTGGAATATCATTAGCAATGGCCTCTTCACTAGTTTTGTGTTTTATGAACCCTTTGGAATTGTCAATAAGGATCAAGGACTCGTGACTGCATTGGGAGGTTGGGACAACAAGGTGACCCTGACTGCTGCTGAGGATATTGGAAGGGTGACGGCGGAGATTATGTATGATCGACTTAGCGGGAAGGGTAGCGATGGGATCCAATACATCGCCGGAGAGACGGTAACCTACCAACGTATCGCTGACGCCCTCGAGGCAAAGCTGGGACGGAAGCTGGAGAGGAAGGTGTTGGAGACCAAAGCCCTAAGAGAGCTTCTGGAGCGAGACCCAGAAAATAAACTTGCCAAATACCAACTTGTGTTTGGAGAAGGTAACGGTTGTTCCTGGGATGCTGCAGGGACATATAATGAAGAAAAGGGAATCAAAATGTTATCATTCCCGGAGTGGATGGATACTCATGAGTTTTAGGATTTTCGATACTGTTGTGATTCGCCCTGCCTAGTTTCACAATATTGGTCACATCCCGATGCGTCCATGCTCGCCAATTGCATGTATTCTGCGCCGTAGCATTGTTTTCTTCTTTTTTTACTTATGTTACATGATAATACTCGGAACGTCTGTTGTTTGAGCATGTTTAGAAGCCTATTTATTTTGATTAGTGATCGATTTTTCGAGTCGAACAACCTAAAATTCTTCATTACTCACTATGCTCAGTGCTGTCCTTTCCTGTAGAGCTTGTGTTCGAGCTCCCGCTTGCAATCGAAGAAAGAATACCATCCAGATAATTAGCGCCGCTCCTAAAAAGACGGTTAGCCTGTGATGTAAGAGGTGCATGCTTCTACCAAAGCTTGGGGTTACCATTTCTGATGTGTGAGGACATCGCATTTCAGTTCCTTCTCTCTTCTTTGGACCAAATCTACGTACGCCAACATGCCATCTGTCTTGAATCGTCTCGAGAGTTCACCTATGGCGCGGTCAGTTAGTTCCCTCCAGCTCCCGAGATAGTAGGAGACATACACGTGATAGTAGCCCCGGAATGGAGACCTGCGAGCGAGATCAGCTGTAGGACAAACCCGCCCTTGGCCAAATCCCAGATGAAGTTCTTCAATTTTTCCTCAGTAAAGCCTTCTCCCAGCCAGTTGAAGCTAGGGCTCAGGTTATAAACCATCCATTTCCCTTCGTAAACATCTCGGATTTGCTTTGCGAATCCAACCGCCTGGTCGACATCCGGCTTCTTGGTTTCGAGCCAGAGCAAGTCAGCGTATGGTGCGAATGCGAGAGACCTCTTAACGGCAGCTGGAACGCCAGCCTTGAAATGATAGAATCCTTCGCGAGTTCTAGGAATATCCCACGAGTAGAAGATGTCATGTCCGAGAATCGATTTTGTGAGCTTCCTTGCGTCGTAGTTCGACATCTTCGACGCCTTTTGCACGAAATCGTTGATTTCGCCCTCCAGAATGCCGGATTTCTTCATCTCCTCGCTAACAGCTAGATTGGTTCACCCGAGTTAATATCCGCCGTTCAATATATGAACACAGCTTTCACGAACCTTCGGTATAGGTTAGTAACTTGTGCTCTTGAACCCACTGGAGCTCAGTTTTGTTGATATCTTCGGCGCTTCGTCCATTAGCCTCCATCTCAGCGAGAACCTCTGCTAGCGGCTTAGTATCCTTTGTGACTCCAAGAACGAACTCGTGATCCCTATAATCGACGGTACTTGACAGAAGCTTTCCAGACTCGGAATCTGTTCTAGCGATAACGAGATTTTCGGACCCCATTACATCCCATTGGAAACGCGTGGCGAGCAGGCGATTGATATGCTCCCCAGTTGGGACCAGAACCTTTCCTGACAGATGGCCGCACTATCACAATGCACAAGCTTAGTAGCAGTTTCGCTTGAGGTGAGCTCAGTTATGGCATACCTTCTTTCCTCCATGCATTTGATCTTCGAGATGGATTGCGGCCGCGCCGTTCTCTGCAAACAACTTTGCCAATTTCATGACTGCGCTGAGGCCACCGTGCCCGGTATCAGCATCTGCAATGATGGGTCTCATATAATCAATGTATGGCGTATTTGCTCTTTGTTCCGGCGTCATGCTTCGCCTCGCGTCCCAGTGTCGTCGATCATGCAACTGTTGCGCCTTGAAGAGCCGCTGAACTTGATTTGGAACTGTATTATAAGGATAATCTCCAAAATCCGGGGAAACTTCATTCGTCGTTGTTAGAACCGACGAGCAGGCCCAGCCGGATACGTATAAGATCTCTTGGTTTTCAGCCATTTGTGTCATCTGCACGGGGTCAATTGCGCCCACTGTATGAAATCTGATAAGCAAATGCATCTTCATAATAATTCAAAGGTCTGCTCTTACTCGTATGTGCGGGTTTGCCTTCCGCTGCCCTCTCGCTCAACAGGCTGAACAGCTTTTTGGCCTGATGCGAGCTCGGGTAGGTTTGAGGGAGCGTTCCCCGTTTGCTAACGACATCTGTGGCCGAGTATGTTCGTTTTATGCCCTTGAATCTGGGCGACGCCCACCACTTTTCGACCTCCTCGATGTCTGCTTTGAAACGAGCATCTTCCTCGGCCGCTGTCGGCGCATGGTGCAGTGAGGAGACCATCCGCAAGGGATAGGAAGCTCTGATGAGCGCGGATCTCGATCGAACAACCTTCAGCGGCGAGGCGATATTGGAAATAGAGCCCCGGATCATCATTGTTGGAAATAAACTGCCTTGTGATATCAGCGGCTGTGTGTGGGAAACAGAATGAATTGCGGACTTACGGGCTGGGGAGAGATATTATACAGGAAAGGAACTAACCAGAGGCGGCACTACGATACCTCTGACATAAAATACTTGGAGAACTTAGTAAGCACGTAGACTCGAATCGATACTTTTTAGCAATAAATCACGGTACGGCCGGTCGATGCGGTCCCTCGGCTCACAGCAGTATTTTGTAGGAGGAAAACCGACGGCAGCCGACCAACGCAATTCCCTTGGCCCGACGGTGACCTTAAGCGTTCCCGTGTAGGGGACCCTGACCAAACTGGAACAGACATGAGATCGAGACTTGGAAATATCACATTATCGAGCTCAAGATAAAAATACAAAGCACTAGATTACAGGTTTCTGCCCTTTCCCGCTCCGAGATGCCAATGACCAGAAACAAACAAAATAAAGGAACAAGCCTGCATATGTACCGAGGAAACCGATAAGTGTAAAAAACAATGATACCTACTTTTTAGAAATCCGCCCCTTATGTGGGCATTTCCTCAGCATAATTATATCTCAAGCGATGCTAGGAAGCCATGGAATGGTTGGATCTATCAAACTACAAGCCAATATGTGCCCCCCAGCACCAAACCGAGACAGAGTGTCGTTAAGAAGCCAGCACCGACCTTATCGCCAGTGGTGGCAGGCCTGTTGGTTCTACCGGTCTGGAGAGAGTTGCCGGTACCAGCGCTTGGGTCTCCTGTGCTATTACCACAGGTGTTGGCGGTACACGGCGGGCGGTAACTGGGTGCGAGTAGGTTCTGAAAGATTTCCATGGCAGACATCTGCTCACCGACTCCAAAATTACCATCCCATTTAGCTTCGACATCGGGGGTCCATCTGGAACCGCAGGTTTGCTTGTCAGTTCCACCAATGCAGCTTGCAGCTGCACCAGCCGCCGACAGCGAGAGCCACTCCATGATTTTCGGCCGGGTGAAAGCGGCGAGTTGGGTCGTTACTCCCATCCACCTAGCTAGATATGCCTTGAATGAACGCTGGTCGATGTTGCATTTTCCGTATGGTTCGCAGGCAACCTCGTACATGATCTTCTCGTCTCTGAAGTAAACGGTCTGTGCCTCGAGAATTGCGCCGAGTTCGTCGGCCCAGTATCCGGTTCCGTTGGTCTTGGATTCGGGTTAGTATTGGACATTAATAATAAGGGTGGATGGGAAGGCTTCTTACAATATTGTACATGTAAGCAGCGCCTGAAAGATAGATTCCTCCGTTATACGTCCACTGAATACGATCCATATGCGTACAGTTGGTATCGACAGAGGCACCATCATAGAATTTGTAGTCGGTAGTAATGAGGCCGACACGTTTCATCCAGTCATATGATTTCTCGGCCCAGTCGGCATATGTTTGGTTTCCGGTGTACCGGGCAAGACGTGCCGCTAGGTGGAAGAAGCAGCCGTTTGAGATGGTGTTTTTGTAATCATAACCGTTGTTGAACGAGAAGATTTGCCACCTGAGTCCGCCGCCGCAGGTTGCGCCATCCCATCGGGCAGCTTGGGAGTTGAAGACGGCCTGCGCTAGAGCGAGCCACTGTGGAGATGTGCCAGGAGGATTTGGGAACCCCCTCTCAGCGGCCGTCATGGCCGCTATTCCCCAAAAAGCTTGGTCATCGTTTCCCTGTGAGAAACAGAGGTATTCTGTGTCAGCGATGGATTGGTAGTCAGCTTTTCGTGGGGTGTGTACGCATGACTTACGAGGGACTGGGTTTGATTTGGGGGCATAAAGGCGTTGCCGGTTCCGACCTGATGCAACATTCCATTTATAACGATTTGGTTAAACTGGTCGTCGCCGGTATAATACCAATAGTCGATAAGGGCACCGAACATGGCACCGCACTCCCACCAGTAGTACGGCTGGGGCAAATTGCCCTGGACCTGGCCGGGTTCATCGCCGTGATAGTACTCTACCAGGCCTTCGGCAGCAATTTTGGCAGCGGCTTTTATCGAATCTACGGTTGGGTGTCAATACGAGTTCGCGGGTGGACAGCACTGGTGAGGCGGTCTACCTTTATCGTTAACGTCTAGTTCTATGGCATGGCAGAAGGTCGACAGAAGGGCAGGGACGACAGCCCACCCGATTGCCTTTTTGGTCGAAAACAATCTCATGGCAGCCGAAAGAGCAGCGATTGACGACGAAACGAGTGTGTTTGTGAGTGTTGACCGACCTCAGCACCTGTATTGGTCGAATGGGGATGAAGACAGATCGGTCAGTGTCGCTGATAGGGAGAGAAACGGAAGACCGGGGTTCCGATGGGAACGGCAGTGTCAACATACATTTACATATGGCTGTCGAGGGAAAGAGGAAGTGGGAATTCAATTCACACGGGGTCGGGGTTTGTGGTGTATTAACGAGAGTAGTCAGGGCAAGTCAAGGGCGAGGAAGCAGAGAAGGAGGAGGACAAGAGGGCCAAGGACAGGCCCTAAGTATTGTACGGGATCACTTTCGGTGAGGTTGATGGGGACTAGTGTGACGATGATGAAGATAAAATGTACGATTGATTGATGATGGAGAGAGGTAAGTAGTAAGTAGTAAGTAAGGTAAGTTAGATTTGACGCGGAGCAGCAGGCTAAGTTGTGGTGGAGAGGTTCCCCTTTCGTGAGACAGGGGCCCTGCCAATGCGCCTGCCAGGAACCGCTCCAACCAATTGCGGGAGCCGGGCATACGTATCTCCATGCTAAGATGTTACCTCAGTATCAGAATATATATAATATAAAGTATGTAATCAGAGAATTCATTTGCAGTGTAATACATGAGAATATATATCCAGGTGTCTAGAGACTAGATGGGGAGGGCCCGAGGGGGAGGATCCGAGAGGGGATGTAGATATTTATATAGATATAAGAGAATCTGAGCACACCAGTATATATACCAGACTAGTGCCGAGTATTTGCCATTTTAAAGATCTGAGATGTGAATACATAGAATACCTAGAATACTCTGTGCCTGGCTGGGTAAGTATGTATATGTATATATATATAACATGTACATACTTACGAGTAATACATATATAGAATCCAATACACTGCACTACACGGGGAGGAAAGTGGTTAGGCTTAAAATAGCACGCTCAGGCGAGAGCTTACGCAGTCGAGCAAGTAGGACCCTTCGCCCCGGCTGTGGGAACGTCGATGCGCCGGAAAGCCTGGATCCGGACTAGATGCCACCCCCGGCTCCAGCTGTCGTCACTTTGCCTTTATTACTCTACTTTACTTTACTTTACTTTATTCTATTCTATTACCGTACTGTGCCGTCGACAAGGAAGTCAAGTACTTGGTATAGTGGTATAGTAGTGCCTGGTAGAGTGATCGGGGTGCTTTGCCTGTTTTCTGCCCTGGCTGTGTTGCCTTGCCTGTTTCCTTTTGGGGGTTGTTCCTGTTAGTTAGTTACTTACCTGTTACCGCAGCTGTTTTGCGTTGCTCTCTCTCCTCGTTCTTCCTCGTTCCTCTCCCTCTTCCTCTTCCTACTAGTCCACACTCTCTCCTCCCATTCCTCCCATTCTCTCTCCCTCCCCGTTTCAACCTTCTCACTTTTACATCTCATCGCATCGTTCTCACTCCGAAACTCCCACAACATCCCGTCCCGACATCGTCTACACAAGGCGACTCAGTCTTACTCTGCTCGTTCCGACACCTCTACCCTTTCACCGACAGCTTCCGACCGACCAAAACTCGCCGTTTGTTACGAGATACAAAGAAAGCTACCCGGCTTACTAGCTCCCATCCTTTCCCTCAGCTTCAGCCGTCCCATCCCACAACCCATCTTCACCAACCACCTCCTCTACGACCTCGTACAATACCCTAAACATGTCGGAACAGCCATACGATCCATATATCCCAAGCAACAATGGTGCTCAGGGTAACGGGCAAAGCAGGACGGCCCAGATCCAAGCTGTAGGTGACCTCTCATACACTCTCTTCCCCCTTTCCCCCCATTCTATACGTCGTCGGATGCTCGAGTCTGCGTCGCAACCTACGTCAAGGGGATAGATACGCTCTTCTCTTCCCCTCTTCCTATTTCGCACCATATCCGCCGTCCTAACAGGAATCCGATCCCCGAGTACCGACGTGAGGTGGATTTGCGGGACGATCGGAGGTTCAAAATCGACCTCACAACAGTCGTCGTCACCAGGCAATGCACATAGCTTCTTTGAAGGCAACACTCAAAGCCTAGCTCCTTGTCGGAATGCTTTCTGCTTCGGAAACTCCGCTTCCGACTCGACTGTTGCCAAGAGTTATTATTTTGCTCTCCAACGGCTCGCTGACATCATGTTTCTAATATTTATAGCAAATTGATGATACTATTGGTATTATGAGGGACAACATCAACAAAACAACAGAAAGAGGCCAGAACTTGAACCAGCTGCAAAACAAGACAAGTATGTTGTTTACGGCCCACACCCGTTGGAGTAACCGTGTCAGCCATTGGAAGCTGACCTAAGATTCTAGATGATTTGGCCGACTCTGCGCAGGGCTTTAGGCGCGGCGCCAATAGGGTACGAAAGCAAATGTGGTGGAAGGACATGAAGATGAGAATGTGTTTGGTTTTGGGTATCATCATTCTCATTGCTGTCATCGTCATTCCAATCGGTAAGGACCTTCAATACCCTTGAGACATATCCATGGAAACGCCTGACCCTAACCGTTGTCTCCAACCTTCAGTCGTCACAAAGACTTAGGAAGCCCCCAAATCCGGATAGCTTGAAGCGTCCCCATTGGGTTTTATCTACGACGAAGAAAACTTGATCATGTCTTGAAATGCAGATGGCACGAGCCAAATGATCGGAACGACGATTTCTGTTTTTTTGCCATGCTGAACGATTTATACCATCCACCCATCATCATCATTCACGAACCGCCGTGGGAGTTAATAGATGAAACCCACTCCCCGATGAAAAAATCTCCTTGTCCTCTGTTTCTCTTTCGGTTGTGTCTGCGTTTCCTCGTGATTCTGGGAGATCTCTCTTTTCGCTGTTCTCTTTTTCTTTTTCTTTTCCTTTTTGCTGTGCACGGGTGTTTTTCACTGTTTGCTGCCATTACTGTACTCTACAAAGGTCAAAAATATTCCCTCCTGCATGTTTTCCTTTGGGGAGAGGACTTCGGATTTCTGGGATTTTGTCCTCCAAAGCGATTTTTGTGTCCCGGGTTGCTTTTCCATCACATATCCATCCCGGCGGTGTTACGGAGCCTGTATGTGATAGTCTCGACCAGACTATGTATGTGATAGCTGGCATTCCTCCCAGTACTAATATAACGTCCTACTATACTACTACCCAGACTAGTTCTCTTTCTTGATTTCTTAAGACAGGAAAAAAAAAAAAGTCTGCATGGTCGCCGAAAAAGCGGGATCGGTCACGTTGACATTATGTCTGGGGAAGCCGTAAGTACTTAGTACTTACTATTATACGGCGAGATGGGAGGTGGCAAGTTGGGGATTCTGGGTAAATAGCGGAAACGGCGCTATCTAAGCAGACATCCCTCCCATCGATGGTCCCATCGGTCAGGAACCATGTGCCTGCGCCATGCCCCGTGCTACATCCTTCTTGCATTGAGTGATATATGTGCGGTGCATAAGCAGTAGCGGATGAGGCGAGCAGCGTCTGAAAATTTTTCTAGACGAGTTCCGTCGCACCAAGGTGGAGACTCACTCGTAATCAGCTCAACAATATGTACGGAATATACCTGCACCTGGCCCAGGTACTTGTTCATGTTCGGTGGTAGTTATTAGATCGCGGAATATCTTCTTAGCTTGTGGAGGTGGAGTCAGGCTGGTTAGCTCGAAATTTAACATTCGCCGCCCGTTGACCACGACTCGTACCAATTATTCTTTTACCAACTTGGAATATAATTCTGCTTCCCCATCTTCCTCTCCCTCTCCCTCTTCCTCTCCATCCAAGTTGGGTTCTTATGTCTTCGGCTCTACGACAGCTACGACGACACTGCTGTATAGGAAAGGAGTCGTTCAAGCGGTACTGCCAGCTCTGATCTGCCTTCATTGATTGTGTCGCTTCCGATATCGCTGCGAACAGGCTCCCGATTTTCACTACGCCAAAGCTAAGAATATTAATCCGGTTTCGTGGCCATTGTTCTCAACTACGCGGGTAACTGTTAATTGAGGACATTAATTGACAAAGTACCACCGAAAGAGCCTCTCTTCCTCCTCATCTTCCCGCAGTTCAAACCTGCTGTGTAAATGGCACTTTCAACAAAGGCTGCCCGTGCCGCCCTCCGGCTGGCTAGACGGCCATTGCACGCCACCACCCGTGCCAACCCCATAAGTGTCGTCCGTCCCCTCGCCGCCTCCGCTCAGGTAGCACTCCAAAGGAGGAGCTACACGTCCCCGGCGACTCTCAAGAACAATACTCTCGAGACCAGGAACACGGTTGTCCAGCTTCTCTCAAACATTGGGTCCAAGCGGGAAGTCGAGCAGTATCTCTCCCACTTTACCTCAGTTCAGTCCCAACAGTTCGCCGTTATCAAAGTAGGAGGGGCAATTATCACTGAGAAGCTCCCTGCTCTAGCATCGGCGCTAGCTTTCCTCAACCATGTCGGCCTCTACCCCGTTGTCGTCCACGGAGCCGGACCCCAACTGAATAAGATGCTCGAGGCTGCAGGCGTCGAGCCAGAGTATGAAGGCGGTATCAGAATCACAGATGCCAAAACTCTAGCAGTGGCGAGGCAGTGCTTCCTGGACGAGAATCTAAAGCTGGTTGAGGCTCTGGAAGCCCTAGGGGTCCGAGCCCGCCCAATTCATTCCGGCGTCTTCACGGCCGACTACTTGGACAAGGACAAGTACAAGTTCGTAGGCAAGATCAGCAGCGTAGATAAACGACCAATTGAGGCAGCAATCGCTGCTGGATGCTTGCCTATCCTCACGAGTCTCGCGGAAACACCATCCGGCCAGACATTGAACGTAAACGCGGATATAGCGGCTGGAGAGCTTGCGAGGTCTCTCCAACCGCTCAAGATCGTCTACCTGAGCGAGAAAGGAGGCCTATTCAACGGAGAAACAAACGAGAAAATCTCCAGCATCAACTTAGACGAGGAGTACGATGAACTTTCCAAACAGTGGTGGTTCAGATATGGTACCCGTCTAAAGATTAACGAAATCAAGGACCTTCTAGGGGATTTACCAAGGACCTCTTCCGTCGCTATCATTGCTACCGAGGATCTCCAGCGTGAATTGTTCACAGACACCGGTGCTGGCACTTTAATCAGACGCGGGAACAAGCTCACGGCGAAATCTAGCATTTCAGAGTTCAAGGATATCGCGAAACTAACCGCTGCCCTTCAGAGAGACCTCTCATTCGCCGCTTCGGAATCACCCAAAGCCGCCGTCGAGCAATTCCTGCAGAAACTGGAATCTTCTCCATTCAAGGCATATGCGGACGAACCTCTAGACGCCCTAGCAATTGTCCACCCACCGTCCCGCGAAGGAGAGCCTGCGTTCCTCTCTAAATTCGTTGTCACGAAACACGGCTGGCTCTCCAACGTTGCAGACAACGTCTTCAGCAACATCAAGAGGGAATTCCCAAAGCTCGCCTGGGTCGCAAATACCTCTGATGAATACCTTACGTGGTTCTTCGACAAGGCCGATGGCAGCGTTATGACCGGACAGAATGTTGTCTTCTGGTATGGGTTTGAGGGCGGGTTAGAGGAAGCGGCCGCTTGGTTGAAGAGTCAGGGCTACAATACAGCGAAACAATCACCTGCTCCTAGCTCTGTTACAGGTGTGAAGCAGCAGGTCCGGGCATTCTCCACCATGACACGACCTCAAGCCTCCAACCGTGGCTACTCTCCTCGATACCAGAACAGAGAGTTCTCAACGGACGCCGGAGCCCTTCCAGGCGATACCAACCCAAACCCACCCTTGCGTAGGGACAAGGATACCACATTTCACCCGAAGAAGGTGGCCTTGGTGGGCGCACGCGGTTACACTGGACAAGCTCTGATATCCCTTATCAATAAGCACCCCTACCTCTCTCTAAGCCATGTGTCATCGAGGGAGCTTGCTGGACAACGTCTTCAAGGATATGACAAAGCCGATATCCACTACTCCAACTTGAATGTCGAGGACATCAAGAAGATGCAAGAAAACGGAGAGGTGGATGCTTGGATCATGGCCCTTCCAAACGGTGTTTGCAAGCCGTTCGTAGATGCTATTGTCGCCGGTGGAGGTGCCAGAGAGCCCGGCTCCAGCATCATTGTCGATCTTTCAGCCGACTATCGATTTGATGACTCTTGGACTTACGGCCTCCCTGAATTAATCAAGAGAGAAACAATTGCAAATGCTACCAGGATAGCTAACCCAGGCTGTTATGCGACCGCTGCGCAGCTCGCTATTTCCCCCTTGCTTGACAATATTGCCGCATCTCCAACTATCTTTGGCGTCTCCGGTTATTCCGGGGCAGGGACAAAGCCTAGTCCTAAGAATGATGTAGAGAATCTTACGGATAACTTGGTGGCCTACAGTTTGACAGACCACATTCATGAGCGCGAGATCAGCCGGCAACTCGGTGTCGATGTCGGGTTCATGCCGCACGTTGCGGTATGGTTCCAAGGAATCCATCACACCGTCAACATCCCGCTCAAGAAGCAGATGACTTCTCGTGAGATCAGGAACCTCTTCCAGGATCGCTATGCCGGGGAGAAGCTTGTTAAGGTCGTCGGAGAAGCACCCAGCGTGAAGAAGATTTCAGGAAAACATGGAGTTGAAATCGGAGCATTCGCTGTCCACAGCTCCGGGAAGAGGGTGGTAATTTGCGCGACTATCGATAACCTATTGAAAGGAGCTGCTACACAATGCTTGCGTAAGTTACTCTGTCGACACTGCTACTAAGGCTGGGGAGATGCTAATTGAGACATTCTAGAAAACATGAACCTGGCGCTTGGATACAACGAATTCGAGGGTATCCCATTGGACTAAGTGAAAATTATCGCACGAGTTTTGGATTTTATCTTTACTGCAGCAAACCCAAAAGTTTACTCATGTTATCTTCAGCTCGCATTTTACGGCACCTATCGATATTTCTTGTCTGTGAAGAGATTCCCGTTCAATCGAGGTAAATAAAAGCACGTGCTCTAGACTCGCACGGCCAAGTGACGGTTTGGTTTGGTTTTGGTGATTGCATCTGTACCATAATACTTTTTCTCTCTCTCTTAATTTTATGTATCATGAGGCATCTACATTATACACCTATAATCTTCGTACATGGGCCAATAAAACCTTGGTTCGGCCGTGGGTAGCTTCGGCTGCCAAGCTGGCTCGCGGAGTTCAGACTAAGGAAACCCCGCCAGGGCATGCATCATGCATCATGCATTCCATCATCCCTCCAGGCCTCCATGATTGGTCATGGAAGCCCAGCAGACAAGATCGAGACTCCGTCATCACAAGGGGGCAAAGGCGATCGAATCTAATTTAGTCGGCAGCAATCTCCGAATACTTGTGCCACCTCGCACAACAGGCCGTCGACGACAACATCAGAGAGTTTGAGTCCTTTCGCTCGATCCAGACCGTAATTGATTCGAACCCAACCTCTCGCTGCCTTGTAGTTACAGCTGTATACAGCTCCTTCTTTCGCATGGACGCGGTCTTTATCTTATTATTCATTCCCTGACCATATTATAAAGCTAGTTGGGCATTGTGCATGTTCAAACTTGCCCTACATGTACATGGGACATGCAGGGCTCGAAGACCTCGCCAGGAATGTCCCACCGCCAGCAGACAGATCCAGGCCCCACGGCCTCGACCAATCGCGGGCCTTCCAATCGTAAGCGTAGTGGGATTCGCGGTCGCAGCGGACAGAATACAAATTATAATCCTCCCGATCAGGGCGAGAATGTCGCCCGACGACCCAGCCATCCAGCGGTAGCTTTGGATGCCTTTAGACGCCATTCCATCCATTGCTACCAAAGCTTCCCATCACATCTCCGTCCCCCAACAAGCTCAGGAAAACCGCTGTCACGGAACCCAAAAACCTCGAGGCACTCTTCCCGGGTATCGGTAGAACAAGAACCCACCAGTTCTGGAGGCTCAAATGCTGGGTCGGTATCAGACGATAACGGTCGCATAGGAAGAGGCCGATACTTACGGCCCAGGCAACATACGATGTCTCCATCACCAACTCCGATTCCCACTAGGAAGCTCCTAGTATTGGCTTTGATCGCACTTGCTGAACAGATAAGTCTCAACAGCATCAGTCCTTACCTTCCCGAAATGGTCAGTCAGCTGCCTGGGATCGAACCTGGAGACGTCGGTGTGAGTGTGGGTATGATTGCCAGTGCCTTTGCTATGGCACAATTTGTAAGTGAGTGACCTTCCCCGCAGGATAGGTTATGCTTAATATCATTTGCTGACGTATCTTAATAGCAAACTTCTTCTGGGGCCATCTCAGCGACAGGATAGGAAGGAAGCCTGTAATACTGTGTGGCACAATCCTTACCGCCGGCGCTTTCGTCCTATGGGGATTTACTTCAACATTATGGGAAGCCATCCTAGTACAGGGTATAATGGGTGCGGTCAACGGGAACCAGGGTGTCGTTTCCACGGTGCTGGGAGAAATTACGGATCGGTCGAACCAGTCGGCAGCATTTGCGTATTTACCTGTGGTCTACGGTATCGGTGCTATCCTAGGCCCGGTTCTAGGAGGGTTACTTGCCTCGTCCCGGGAATCCAAATACAGTCTGGTCAGAAAGTATCCATACTGTCTCCCAAATCTTGCCTCTGCGATATTGCTAGTGCTGGACTTCGGAATCTGTGTCTTTTTCCTTGACGAAAGTCTTGCCGAAGCAAGAGAGTTACCGCCTCTTACTGAAAGGGTTCGGAATCTATTCTCCTGGCTATGGCAATTCACAAGTGCGCTAAAACCTACGTACCTGAAAAACGGGCGGAGGAGGGATCGCAGCCGGTCCCGATCCGGTCACCCGCCTTCGAATTCGCCGACGCAACCACTATTAGGAGGGAACAATGGCATTGAGGAAGAATCGGAGGACGAGTATTCTGACGATAGCGACTTCAGCAGCTTGTTCGCTTCGAGGAAGCCTGTTCCTTGGAAACAGATTCTCACTCCTTCGACTATTGTCCTACTGGCTACTTATTCTATATTTAATCTTGCGATGGTTGGGTATAACGCCCTTTACCCAATTTTTGTATCGTCACCACCACCTATTGGAAGAGGGATACCAGTTCGAGAAATCGGGTTGTCTTTGGGATTCGCTGGCGTCGTCACGATATTCTTCCAGGTTATGTTCTTCGCCAGACTCCAGGACAAAGCCGGGAACGAATGGAGCTTCAAAGCGGCACTTGGTCTATTCGCTTTCACGTTCTTTGCCATGCCCTTAATCGGTTACGAGTCTAAGATTGGGATGCCCTTGTTATGGACTGAATTGGCATCTGTCTTGACGCTAAAGGTTGTTTCTTCGATAACTGCCTTGACATGTGCGATGATCCTGGTTCGTCTGATGATCAATGTGACTACGATATTATTGCATGGAACTGACAAATACTCGCTTGATAGATTACGAACTGTGCCCCAAATCCTTCTAGTCTTGGGTCGGTCAATGGGCTGGCACAGACGCTGTCAGCGGCCGGTCGGGCGTTCGGCCCTTTTGCTTCGGGAGGATTATTCACACTTGGAACCAAGTACCGTCATGGTGAATGGATTCCTTGGGGTGTTTTCGGTGGAATCGCTGTGATTGGGTTCGTTGTCAGCTTTGGTATCAGACAAGAAGCTGAGAAGTCTGATACTGGCGAGATGGATGGAAGTCATGATATTGAAGCACCGGCGCATCTTTGATTTGGGATCTATGATTGTACTTATACAACTGCATTGCTTACTTACTTACTTACTTAAGTAAGTGCTTATTTACGAATCTACGAGCGCACGATACCTACTTGCTGTTTGAGCACCCAGTGGCTCCCACGTGCCTTGTAGCGAGAAAACGGTATGGTCGACACCT
The DNA here is from genome assembly GCA_036971225.1 of Arthrobotrys sinensis. Taxonomy (NCBI): domain Eukaryota; kingdom Fungi; phylum Ascomycota; class Orbiliomycetes; order Orbiliales; family Orbiliaceae; genus Arthrobotrys; species Arthrobotrys sinensis. The sequence goes on along the minus strand of JAJTTV010000001.1, from coordinate 3,807,676 downwards.
GGCACCCACGAGCCATGGCGACCCAGGAAAGGCTGGGTCCACTTAACAACAAAAACAACACATTGATCTGATGGACGATATTCTGGCATAATAACATTGACATCGGCCGTTCTATATTCTTCTCGAGGTCGTTCCGTACTAAATAATTTCCTCCCTCCTCCTCCTCCCCTCCTCCTCTCTACCCGATTCCCCAACGTTGGCTTAAATTTCCCAATACCTTCAATCCACTACCCATTACTACCTTATGTCGACAATGAATTCAAAGTTCCTTGGCCGAGGAGGTCGAAGGTCACTTTCTGACGCACAGGTGGGGAGATTGGAAGAATCCCAGGGAATGAGTGTCCGCCCTCCTGCTCGAACCGTTTCTTTGGCTTCTCACGGAACCAGATCATATCTCCCTCTGGGTGAACGTGCACCCGTCGACCTTCAGCAGCGTCTAGTTTCAACCTCAAGACTAATACCGCAAGCTGAGGTTTCTGGAGTTAATCATTCTCAAACAAGTGAATTCCAACAAGGATATGAAATCCAGCCAAGGGGAGCCTCAGGTACCACTACTCTACCAGAAGAGTGTTCGGAATATCAAACGAACCTGTCAATCGAACGGCGAAAGGAGAATGTTGCTCCTGTTATCATTCAGCAGCCCCGAATCGACCCTACCACTTATACGACCAAGGAAACCGGTCAAATAAATGAACAACAGCCAGCCAGGCCGCCAACACCGTACCCTATTAGCTCTGGAGTAACTGGAAGGATAACTCGAGACTCTATTGAATTGTCTCGCCGCCTCACGAATGACCCAAACAGATCTACCACATTTTTGAACCTCCCACTTTGTGAAGAATTGCTCTATACCCTTCAGTCCATGTATGGAAGCCTGTCATCCAACTTGACCTCGAACTTGGAGTTCATTCATGCTATCGAGGATCCCTTCGATGCAAAGTATACTGCCGCCTTCGATGTCTTTTATAATACCCGTCGTTTCTTTGATCAACCTTCTGGAACCATCCTCGATATTACCTCCGACGAACCTCCTATCGGCTCTGGAACCGTATCCGGCAAGTCAATATACGGTGTTTTTATTGACGATTCTCTACTCTATGATGCGACGAGTATTATGGGGCCTCGATCCTTTATTCCACCGAGTTTGTTGGATACGAACTTTTTCCCCCGGGGAACCTTCCAATCTAGTACAGCAGGTATGGTCCCACTTATATATGCTTTTGAGTAAAGGAGGCCCCCAAACTAAAAGGAGCAATATACGTTCATTAGGTATCGAATCGACAGTCTCTTTCCATCCAAAAAGTTCCACAATTCCGAGTCGGCGTCTCCACCGCCCCCAGCTCTCGGAGTCGATTGGTTATAGTTCGTTGCCGCGGCGTCGAAAGGTAGCCGGAAGGGATATCATCACATCGCCAATCCGTCTTCGTCCAACCTTTCGGACCAGCCCTCCACGCTGTCCTTCTTTTGGTATGCGCAAGAAAACGTCCACATTAAGGCCGAAGGCCGTCATGGCTTGGTGGAAAGAGCGTGAAGCTGCAGCTTCTCGTACTAACACTCTTGGTCACGTAATTGCAAAACCGCAATACAATGAACAACTTAAATTAACCCCACTAAATGATGAGCCCGAAAAGAAGGAGAAGGAAAAGAGGCATAATCCGCTTCGCCGCCTTTCTTCTCTTTTTGGAAAACGACAGAGTAGTGAAAACAGTTTGAGATCTATGACGAGATCAAACGGATCTCATAGGAGCTTGAATTCGCTTCCATCTCAAGTCTCCCTACCCGAGTGTCGCCAGGGAATACCATCTTTCATCACTGCTAATATCGTCAGAAACAGTACGTCCACGTCGCGTATACCAGCCCACTCTCCAGGCGAATTAATGCTGACTCTTGAGTTTAGGCCGGGTCCTCAGTTCTGCGGGTGAAAATGTTCAAATCACAACAGCTCGACAAATTTCTGGGTCATCGTCTGTTGTGCAGCAAAGAATTTCATCCTTTGAAGCGCCTCGCCCCATCCGAGTAGAGAAGAAATACCAAACGTCTCCTTCCTATCAACTCCTAAGTACTCTTAAACCGGTACGCGGGCGATCCCTAAAAGAACAATTCGAAAGAAAGGTCGGTTCCAGCACAAGACAGCCAGAATATATCGACCCGAGAGCCGCAGGCGAGGGTATCCTGACCCAAGCCTGGGAAGTCGACATCCAGCAAGCACCAATAACATCCTCAACTCTTTCAAGTCACGAAGCCTCCGTTTCTACCTGTCAGATGCCGGCTGTCGGCGCGTCGATCCTAGATATTTCCAGCGGTTCGGATTCGATCCTATTGGATCGTCACCCAATGGCTAACCCACCTTTTACTGAGAACTTTGGGGATGAAGGAAATAGTGGATCTACCCCGCAAGAAATCCACGACGCTGAGGTACGCTGGTGCTGATTGCAAATCCTTTGGATATGAACTGATTGTCTCGCCATAGCTGGTTCTATCTTCACCCGATTTCTCTGTATGTCTCAACGAGCCATTTGCCCTAGGATTGTAGATACAATGCTTACCATTGGTAACAATTTAGGATCCCCAGATTGTAACGAGCACGCCCTTACTTAACAGTGGCTTCAGCTCTCCCCTGATTCCTCAGAGTATATCTATACTTGGAGACAGTCGCTCAAGCCATGGGCTCGATTCCTCTCTCGACAGCAGTATTAATGTGAGTTACTCTACCCTTATTCCGTTATGACGAACTTCTCTCACAAGGTGCATGGCCATCTCAGTCACACCATCATCACAATGCCATTCCTCCCCGGGCCATTGGGGCAATAAAGTCGACCACTAGCAATAAATCGACCCCTGTTCAGAAGCCTATCAAGTCCCCTGACAAAATATACAATAATACTTCCATCAGCATGAATATTGCAGAATCCGATGATAACAAAGAAAATGTTGCACCGGACGAAACCCTACCGAATCTTCCAAGCCTCTCGCCCTACAATGCACGCCGAGTATCGGTATCTAGTATTCTAGGATTTGCTCGAGGCGAAACAAATAAGCAGGACACGGGGACAAGACTTCGGGGATCCTTACGACGCCAGAACCGGGGCTGGCAGAGACGCCCTCTACGTATGGTCAAATCGGCACTGGGCTCATTTGGATTGAAAGATGCTAGCAAATCTGTGGTGCAAGACCAAACCGAGCCAAAGAGAAAGAGGCCATCGGTTTTAGATATCTTCAAGTTTTCGCGGCCCGCGGATGCCACCGCTTCAATCCCAACACCTAGTACTCCGTCCTTTCGAATCCTCCCAACAGTTGATTCTGCCTCTCTACCGGGAGAAGTCGAAACGCCTATCCCCAAGAACAAATCGATATTGAGTATGAAACTGGGACGTAAGAAGAAGCCTATTTTAGCTGTTCCCAAGTACCCAAAGAGTGATAAATCTCGGGGTAACTTATTTGGGCTTTTCGAGTTCAACAAAACCGCCCCAAACCGCTCCTTTGTCATACATTCCGACGCTAAAGGGACCACTGGAAGAAAAGTTAGTACTGGTTCAAACAGGACAGTATCTAAAATCACCAGACGGTTCAGCATGAACGTTTTTCCTATGTTCAAACAAAGAATATTTTCAGCTCCCCCGGATAGCCAGAGTTTGCCGCCAGAACCTATGCCAGTTCCACGGGACCGCTCTATCTCACCTCCCCCAAGGCTCGAGCTAACATTATCAGGTTCCGGCCTCTGAATGGCGGCTTCGATTTTTTTTTTTTTTTTTCTTTCTTGGTTCTCCAGACGTTGGGATAAGTCATTTTTAATACTTTTCATTAGCCCCCCCAAATCCGCTCTCGTAGACGTGTAAATCGTCTAATTGTATCCTTTAGTAAGCAGTTCTTGTGGGGATTTCGGCCTCGTGCTTCCTTTTTTTTTTTTTTTACATGGGAACTCTCTTGTTTTCTTTTTTTGTCCTTTATCGGGGTATATTGGTGGCTTCCATCAAAACTATAATTCAGTATTGCCGTAGCTGAGGTAGAGCTATGAAGATGGATAAAACAAAGATTTAATGTTGGGATTTGGTGATTCCTTTCGTTTTTCTTTTCTTCCCTTTGTTTACGAGGCCCTGGGAAGCCGAAGGGTGATACTCTGATACCAAAGCGTCTCTAGAATGGCAACCCCGGTGTGACGTTCTATTGCGCAAGCATGATTTACAGAATACCCCCGCCCTTCCACTCCTCATCAATCTTTTCCAAATGCTTTCTAACCGACTCCATTACTGCTCCAACAAGCCGAGGTGGAAATGCATTTCCAACTATCGGCCAAAGATAGAATTGTTAGCAAAAGCGCGAAGGCCTCGTCATAAGAGCATCTTATATTTACTTTGTCTCATCCTTTCACCTTTCTTCCCGCAGAATCGATGGTCCAAAGGAAAGGACTGCAAACATGCCAGCTCCCTCAAAGTGAATTTCCTGTTTCTGGAAGGGTGTAAGTTATATTCTCCGCCGCCACATTTGATGGTGGACCTAAAAGGCTGATCCCACTCATGAGGGGGCAGCTTTAACGAACTTGGAGCTACAGTCTCGAGAATCTCTATATCATGATCCGGAGCGTGCCGCGGGATTCTCCCAATAGCTTCTCGAAGGGTGACGGCCCATTTTAGCCCTACTGGCATTGGTTCGAATGGGTCTGGACTGTAGAAATGAGTAGGGTTTGGAAAATCTGCAAGAGTTTCCCCTGGGCTAGTTAAGCATCAGGGGAGTCAGCTAATAATAATATAAAAGGCAAATTTCGATATGGGGTTCCAACCAGCAAGCTATCAAAACCAAACGCTTTCGTCGAGATGGCACCCCATAACAAGCGGCGTTCAGGATCGCGTATTTGACACTGTACCCCATAGACGTGAAGTCTCCAAGCATGCATTTGAAGTGTCCCACCGAACGACTTAACCCGATAAGTCCATCAGTTTCCTCCACAGTCACTGCCCTAGGACGGCAGGAGTTCAATATATTCGGGACAATAAAAAAACTCGCCTCGTTTTTCTCATCGTTCTGTCCCGGTATAGTTCGAGCCCAAGAGAAAAACTGGCACGGAGGCGACAAATGAAGGAGATCTACGTAGGTATTCTCATGCCTAGTGACGAACTCGTGAACATCTTCTTGGTACCCTATACTAAATCCGAAATTCGATCGCCACGAATTAATGGCTGCTTCGTCGTGGTCAACTCCCCAACGTACTTTGAATCCAGCCATTACGGCGCCACATGTTGCTCCACCGGCACCGCAGAAAGCGTCTCCAAAGGTATATTTGCGGCGAGGTCGGCGGTTTGGTGTTATCTCGTAGCTCAGTATACAATCTTTAGTTTCTACGTCTGCGATTTCGAATCCATCATCTTCGATCATAATTGGCATTGATGGTTTTCCGGCGTGTACGGATTTGACACCCGATATTTCAACATTGTCAGTGTCAACTGTGACGATATCGACTGATCTTATCTCGTCGATAGCATCTAGATCAACGCTAGTGATGATATCGGTTATCTTTTTGTCGTCAGGATTTTCTCGTAACGTTTTTGTTGGTTTCCTGTCGTCACTACCTGAAGTTGGTCGCCATGCTCGTGAAAGTTCCATATCACTTATCCTGTATTCAGGGTCCGCTTCTGCTTGCGTTAACCTTCGAATATACCCCGTTGCACCAAGTTGCTGCATCCCTGTTTTCCCATTGACGTTATCTTTAATCTTTGCTTTCCAGCGGCAAACCAACCTCCCATAAGCGTCGTCCCTCGCATCTTCGTAGGACTTTCGAACGGTATCACGGCCCAAAATATTAGTAAGAATGAGCTCACGGATATTTACGATATCCGATGCTCTAACTTCGGCCTTCTCTCGGAGCAAAGCGACTTCGCCAGCTGTTTTCGGGAGAATACCGTCAAGTTCTCTGTGACGCCGAAATAACGGGCCTTGGATCCATGCTGATGTTTGTGTCATTTCCGTTCCATCTTTATGGGCATAGGTTTCAGTGCGTTGGAATATTTTCTTGATCCTCATGAAGTAGCCATTCCCAAGCGTAGACCGGTCGGGAAGTATGGCACCGTACCGGAGTTGAACGTTGATGTTAGGCTCTAATAAAAGACCGTTGATCTTGAGCTGATCTAGTGGTGTGTCCCGGGTTTCGGCCGGAGCCTTTGCGCGTTTGCTGATACTAGTATTACGATTACGATTACGGGGGCGTTTTGGCCGCGTAGTACGTGCTTTATTTGCCAGAATGTAGAGTTAACATTTAGTATAGCTACGCTTTTAGCCTTACTATTTCGTATACGTACCGGCCTCAAAAATGACATCGTCGGAATCGGATTCACTCTCATCGTCTGAGATAAAGATAGTGTCGAATGCGTCTACGCTAGCGCAGTCACTGCCGTTATCGGATATTTCGTCAATGTCGATGGGTTCTGGTGATGCGGAGGGTTGGAATTCTCCCAGTACGATAATGTCCTGGCCATCGTCTAGATCGAAGGGTTCCGGCTGTTGGTGCTCATCCTCATCTAGTAGTTATGATGCTATTAGTTAGTAAACCGAATAACGCTGGATAAAAGCGGAGAGGTATTTCTGCACCTCCCAGATCTATAACTTCGAAGAGGTTCATGTTTTAATAAGATTATTGTACCGATTTACGTACGAACGATTTTGGAGTAGCGAAGCGGGAGGACAAACCTAAATTAGTTATCTTTAGTTTTGTAAAGCGCCATGTATTGGCGGAGAATGTTCAGCGTTAGGTTATTGACTTTCTGAGCCTTCTGAGCTCTCATTACCTAGTATCATGACATCAGAGGGACTTTAAGAGCAATCAGCCCGCTTGCCCCTAAAATGCAACAGAAAAATGAATTAGGGTACGCTGCGTTGATAGTGTTGGATTTTACCGTCCCAACGCCACATTACCCAGTCTTCAATTTGAATCCCCAAAAGTAAATGGCGCCCGTCGTTTTTAATATTTATACGACAGCAAAAGTGAGGTGTAAAGTACAATAGCCCTCATCGATTTCCGCTGTCAAACCCGCTGTCATGATGTAATTCCGAAACTTGACGCATTTATTGGTCGCAATATAGCTTCCATCGAACTACAGTGGCGGTGTCCAATCCTCAATCTCGAGCTTGGGTGCCCCGCGTTTCAGGCAGTGGCCCTTCAAACAGTTTGCGACTCAGGGCTGCGTAGCCCGGTATGGCCGCTGCCAGTTGCGCTAAATAGCCTGGTGGGTGGATGTCGCTAGTCCCATTGACCTTTCCACCGACGCAGGTACAGGTTTTCGCCATCTAAAGTGGTCCCGTCGACAATCATGTATCTGGAGCAGTCGCATGTCGCATGTTAACTAGCCTCTCCAGGACTAGCAGGAGCATGTCAACTGGAACCGAAAGAAACAGGGACGCCAGAAAGGTGTGATGAGACAAGGAAACAGAATGACTCTGTTTAAAATGCAGGTCTTGGGACTTCTATTTTTTGGACTCAGAGAGTCTTCTTTTTGACGAACTATCTCAGATCCTGATGCGCTTGGCTGTCGACGTCTAGCTCCTTTGGAGCTCCTTTCACTCGTTAATAGCTATCGGTCACTCCTATCATCCGTTTTCCATCTGCGACTTTTGTTTCTGGTTGTCGCCTTCGACAGACCGATGTCTTTTATATAATATAGCTCTGCACGCTCCGATTATCGATTCGAATCATTCCTCATCACGTTCTTTCACCTTACCCAACTAGTTTGGTTTCCATTCTTCTATTGCGAGCTGGTATCGCATTTTGTTTTTGTTTCTTCCATTCATTTTCCAAACAGCGAACTATCAATCTTTCGTTCCGCCAGGCAGAACAATGAAGTACCAAACCCTCGGATTCTGTATCGCTAGTCTTGCCGTTGTGGCGAACAGTCAATCTTTGGACCCTGCATGGGGTATTGGTGAGTGGGGAAACTCCGGTTACAAGGCTTGAATATTTGAGAATGAACAGTCAACTGACTTAACTGCCATGTAGGTCACTATGGTGGTGATATTGGTCTCTGGTACCCACGTTCCTCGACAACCACGATCTCAGCGCCAGCTCCAACTAGTACTGGTACCGTCAGAGCCTCAAAGAACGAAAATGCTCCTGCTACGACCAGTAGTGAGGTCGAAAGCACCACCACTACCACGAAATTCATCACCAGGACTACCACAATAACCATTCCAGTGACAGTGTCCACCCCTCCCGCTTAAAAGTGAAGGAGCTGTTGGATATTATCCATAAAACTTCCTTTCAGTGCACCTTCCCCATCAGAATCGTCGACGATTTCTCGTTAGCCAATATACAAGTAACGTTGTTGCTTAGCTTAGTTCAAAGCCGACACTAGAGTTGGGGCTGGGATTTCAATTCATGTAATATATTTTTTCTTATCTACGGTGCTGTGGTCGCTTTGCTGTGATTAATAATGATACCCATATACCATTGCGGCCTCAATTCCTTTGTTCGACTGTAGATATACCATACTTGTGAATTTCTGCGAGCTGGTGGTCAACATTTGCTGGGTCCTGGCCACTAATTTGAGGCTTCAGGAGAAGGTGTGTTTGACGTTGTCACAGGCCACACCAACTTTTCCCGTTACAACTTGCTCAGACGACTTGTCCTGGCGCGTAAAGGGGAATACACAATAATGGCGACGACACTCAATCCTCCACTCGAGTGGATCACGTCTCTACCTGCTTCATACGCGGCAATTGCCTCGCTATCGGTCGCCTTACTATCCTTACTGCTACTATCTATCTGGAACTCTGAAAGCACGGACCACGTAGACTTCACTGTCCCTATTCCACCACAACTGGAAGATGGATACGTCGGAAAACAGCTCGAAAAGCCATCAATTAAGGTATGGTTTGATTCATATCGCATTGATTGGGAGTATTAATCTAATATATCATCGACCAGGCCGCCAATGGCCACATCCAATGCTATTCTCCCGCCACTGGCCGCTTGCTAGAGATCCAAAGACCTGCTTCTGCACAGGACATCGACACCGCAATTGAGAAAGCCGCCGAAGCTCAAAAAGAATGGGCCCGAACTACCTTTAAGCAGCGCCGCAAGGTCCTCCGTACATTGATGCGATTTATTTTGAAGAACCAGGATCTTATCGCTCAGGCTGCCTGTCTAGACTCTGGTAAAACGAAGGTAGACGCGTCTTTGGGGGAGATCCTTGTTACCGTTGAAAAGATCAATTGGCTGCTCAAGGATGGTGAAGCTGCCCTCCGACCGGAAACACGGGGTGTCCCTTTCTTGATGATGTATAAACGGGCTGAGGTTCGGTATGAGCCGTTGGGAGTTGTGGCAGCATGTGTCAGCTGGAAGTAAGTCTCTTCTACTCTTGCGCATCTTATTGCTCGGAGCTTGACTAACAGTGATAGTTATCCTGTATGCAATCATTCTTTCGGAAAGACGGTGTGCAATTTAGGCAGAAATACTAATAAATTACATAGTTCCACAATTTACTTGGACCGATTGTCAGCTCTATATTCGCTGGAAATGGAATTATCGTCAAGGGTTCAGAAGCCACGGCATGGAGTAATTCCTTTTTCGTTCAGATCGTTGGTCGCGCCCTTTCAGCTTGTGGACACAATCCAGATCTTGTGGCTGTAAGGACTACTTTCAAGAAGTGGTTGAAGTTTCATCTACTAACTTAATGTAGGGTGTTAACTGCTGGCCTGAAGTCGCAGATCACTTGACGTCACATCCTGGTATTTCGCATATTACTTTTATCGGTTCACGCCCTGTCGCTAAGTTGGTTGCGAAGTCTGCCTCAAAGACCCTGCCAGCACTATGTATTGAGTTGGGTGGGAAAGACGCCTCTATCATTTTGGACGATGTCAAGGATCTCCACAAGCTAAGTTCGGTACTTATCCGTGGTGTATTCCAGAGCATGGGTCAAAACTGTATTGGAATTGAGCGTATAATTGCCCTACCGAAGATATATGACCGGTTAGTCGACACTTTGGAACCTCGGATCAAAGCATTGCGAGTAGGCTCCATCTTGGACAACCCCAAGGACACCGATGTAGGGGCAATCATCTCCGGAGTTGGGTTTGACAGATTGGAGAGGATGATTAAGGACGCCGTCAAGCAAGGAGCAAGGCTCTTAGCAGGCGGTCAAAGATTGATCCATCCTAAGTACCCCCAAGGACATTACTTCTCCCCAACTCTGCTTGTCGATGTGACCATGGATATGGAGATTGCCAGGGAGGAGGTTTTCGGACCAGTCTGCTTGGTTATGAAGGCACAAAATGTTACACATGCTATACAGATTGCAAATTCTACTGAATATGGGCTTGGAGGATCCGTTTTCGGGAGCAACAAGATGGAACTTAATAGGGTTGCAAGCGAGATGAGATGCGGAATGGTCGCGGTTAACGATTTTGCTGTCTTCTATCTTGCGCAGATGCCATTTGGTGGTATCGGCGGCTCAGGTATGAATAATGCTTCATTCATTGATACATCCTTTGAAAAAATTCGCTAATGCTAATATTTTTTTGAAACCACTTATTTAGGTTATGGCCGGTTCATGGGCGCGGAAGGTCTGCGCTCTGTGTCCAATCTTAAATCGGTCTGCTACGATAAGTTCCCAGGAATTTCCACCAGCATCCCACCACGGGTCGATTACCCCATTAGAGATACAAGCAAAGCTTGGGAGTTCTGCAAAGGTTTGCGACACCTTCACGTCACTGACACGAGATATCTATGCATATATGCTGACATCGCACACTCACGGTCCTAGGGCTGGTTGAATTCTCCGTTGGAACGACCCTGGATTCAAAGATTGCGGGTCTCTGGAGGCTGATCAGTAACTCGTAGCGATCCCCGTCATTTACGGGTATTTGTACTCTATAAAAGAAGTGTGAAGATAGAATCCAATATACCTGATATAACTCCCACGATGCCGAAGCTCCTCTCACCCGGCGGGTGTGTTGGGAGCTCCGAAATCACACATGCTTGTTCCGGTCGAGATGGCGGCCAACCGCGGCAAGCCGGCCACGAACTAGAAACTCGAGCCCACAAACTAGAATAATTTCTCCTGTCTAAACTTCTATAATAGCACCCCAGATTCCCTCGTATCAATCTTCTAAGCCTTCCAGTCGCAACCCGAGATTTCGGTCAAGCATCTCTCGTTTCACAATGGCTGTCAGTTCAAGAGCAGGACCTGCGGCACTTCGCCGCCTCGCGGGCTCGGTACGATAGCTTCAAACCCCCACAGAAAAATCGCCCAATGCGCCGGTGCTAATCATTCTGATACGACAGAACGTGTTTTCGACCGTCTCGGGTCGAAACGTCGGCCGCCGATATCTATCTGGTCAGCCAGATCTTAAGACCACGCTGAAGGAGGTTATTCCTGCGAAGCGCGAGTACCTCAAAAAGATCAAGACCGAATATGGCCAACGAAGCTTGGGAGAAGTCAAGGTTGAGAATGCAATTGGCGGTATGCGGTACGTTAACTCTTCTCATCAACACCTGAGGATGTATCATTCACTAATGCGGTCACCGTTATTTCAGTGGTATTAAGGGTATGGTGTGGGAAGGCTCCGTTTTGGACGCCAATGAGGGTATCCGATTCCATGGAAAGACTATCAAGGAGTGTCAAGAGTTTTTGCCAAAGGGCTTGTCAGGAGAGGAGATGTTGCCGGAAGCTATGTTCTGGTTCGTCCTCACTGGAAAGGTTCCATCCACCGAGCAAGTTAGGGAGTTTAGCAAGGAACTAGCAGAGAAGTCTTCTCTTCCAACTTTCGTTGAGAAAATGATGGACAACTTCCCAACTACTCTCCACCCAATGACACAATGTAAGTCCTTGAATTGGCTGTCCAGGACCCATCAAATCGGTCACTAACCTCAATGTCTATCATAAGTCGCCATTGCTGTCTCTGCCTTGAACCACGACTCGGTTTTCGCAAAGGCATACGAGAAGGGTCTCAACAAGGCCGATTACTGGGAACCCACATTCGATGACTGCATCTCCCTGCTCGCGAAACTCCCAACCATTGCCGCAAAGGTCTACCAAAACACCTACCAGGGAGGCGGCCCACTTCCAGGTGCCGTCGACCCCAAGCAGGATTGGGCGTACAACTACGCCGCCATGCTTGGAAAGGCCGACAATATTGGTTTCGTTGATTTCTTGAGATTGTACCTCGCCTTGCACGGAGATCATGAAGGTGGAAATGTCAGCGCCCATACCACCCACTTGGTTGGTAGCGCTCTCAGCGATGCCTTCCTCAGCTACAGCGCTGGTGTCCAGGGTCTTGCTGGGCCATTGCACGGACTGGCTGCCCAGGAGGTTCTCAGGTGGATCCTTTCTATGAAGGAGAAGATTCCTGAGAACTACACAGAGAAGGATGTTACTAATTATCTCTGGAGCACATTGAATTCCGGGCAAGTCGTTCCAGGATACGGTCACGCTGTTTTGCGCAAGCCAGATCCAAGATTTGAGGCTCTGATGGACTTCGCAAACAAGAGACCAGAGATTGTCAAGGACCCCGTGTTCCAACTGGTTAAGAAGAACTCGGAGATTGCTCCTGGTGTTTTGACTGAGCACGGAAAGACCAAGAATCCATACCCGAACGTCGACAGCGCATCTGGAGTGTTGATGCATCATTATGGTATCAAGGAGACGCTCTACTACACCGTCGGTTTCTCTGTTTCGCGAGGTCAGTTAATTATTACGAGATGTTTTGTAATGCCCAGGATAATAGAATTAACGCTGACATTGTGTACGTCTTTGCAGGTATCGGTCCATTGGCGCAGCTTATCTGGGATAGAGCTCTGGGCCTTCCAATTGAGGTAAGTGACGGCATCGATATCCGGGATCCCATCCATCCATTTGCTAACTTTTTTGTTACAAACAGCGACCGAAGAGTTTGTCGCTCGAAGCTATCGAGAAGTTGGTTACTAGCCAGTAAACTAAGGAGGAGAGAACAAGGAGCTCCAGCTGTAGATTAGGACGTGACCACTTTAGTTTACCCTGTATCTCTAATTTCTTATATCACAACCAAAAGCAATGCAAAGCTCAAATGTATCAGTTCCTACCCGAATATTAAATTAATTGCTATGCCCGAGTGTTGCACCTTGTGCCGACGATAGCCATGCAAATTCCGCCAGTCCGGCCGGATCTCGTATAGCGCCCGGCACTCGGGATTCATTGCAGAAGTTATAAAGCGAGTTAACTGTCAAGGCTCGGAGCGCCTCTCGAAGCCTGGTTGTCCGTCTCTCTCTGCCTGTCTGCATTGCATTGTTAGCTACTTCTTAAGTAGGTCTGTTCTATAATAGAAGAGATACCCCACCCCGCAGCCCCGCGTGCTTTCCTTTCCAGTCAAAGTTACCTCGGCCCAAAACCCTAAAAGTAAAAAAAAAAAAAAAACCAGAGGTACGTAAAGTAAAGGAAAGGCCCATTGAATATTTCATGCCTCCGTGAAAATATACTATCTCCAGATTCAATTGTCATTAACGCGACGCTGCGGAGCTTCACCAGTATTTGACGATAGCCATGTTTGTGGGAAGACGCGCCTGCACCCGTATCTCAGGCCTCAAGTCCTCCCGCTTGTACTCGACCTCGCTCGCTTCCTCTGTCCGCCGTGCTCCCGCCCTTCTTGCCCGCTCAACATTTCCTCGAAACACCGCTGCTACCGTTTCCCAGCTTCCTAGGGCCTTCTCGACCAGAGCCGCTCTCATGTCTACTCCAATTCCTGCCACGTCCCATGAGGCGGACAAAGTCCTGACCGATATTGCCGACTACGTCCACAACTATGACATCAACTCGGATTTGGCTGTGAGTGCAACTTGTTTGAATGGTTACACCGGTAGCCTTTTAATGCGCTCCATAGCTAACGGATATTCATAGTATGACACAGCAAGGTTGGTCTTCCTCGACACCCTTGGGTGCGGTATGGAGGCCATGAACTTCAAGGAGTGCACCAAACTCCTTGGCCCTGTCGTCGAAGGTTGGTTGCAAAATCAGAAACCGGCTCAATGAACAACTCTAACGTTGTGCTCTGTAATAATTAGGAACCGTTGTCCCGAACGGCTGCAAAGTTCCCGGAACCGACTTCCAGCTAGATCCCATCCGTGGTGCTTTCAACATTGGCACTCAAATCCGTTGGTTGGACTACAATGACTGCTGGCTTGCCGCAGAATGGGGCCACCCCTCTGACAACCTCGGTGGTATCCTCGCCGTTGCCGACTGGCTCTCTCGAACCTACAAGGCAGAGGGCAAGCCCGCTCTTAAGATCAAGGATGTCCTCAAGGCCATGATCCAGGCCCATGAGATCCAGGGATGCTTGGCTCTCTTGAACAGCTACAACAAGGTCGGTTTGGACCACGTCGTACTCGTCAAGGTCGCAACCACCGCTGTCGTATCACGCCTGCTCGGTTTGACAAGGGACCAGACTGTGGCCGCTATCTCCCAAGCTTGGGTTGACGGTCAGAGCCTGAGAACCTACAGGCACTCTCCCAACACTATGAGCAGAAAGAGTTGGGCAGCTGGTGACGCATGCTCGAGGGCCGTTAACCTCGCTTTGATTGTCAAGAAGGGAGAGACTGGTATCCCAACCGTTCTGTCCGCCCCAGTCTGGGGTTTCTATGATGTCCTCTTCAAGGGCAAGGAGTTCGAATTCCAGCGCCCATACGGAACCTATGTTATGGAAAATGTGTTGTTCAAGGTCTCTTATCCAGGTAAGATTGTATTAATTGTAATATATGGAATGGAATGGGAGTGCGGTGTGCTAACATTGACCATTTGTAGCTGAATTCCACTCTCAAACCGCTGTCGAGGCTGCGAAGAAGATCTTTACTACCCTCAAGTCCATGGGCAAGTCCGCAGAGGACATTGATAACGTTGTGATCCGAACACATGAAGCTTGTGTCCGCATCATCGACAAGCAGCACAAACCAATGACAAACTTCGCTGATCGTGATCACTGCATTCAGGTAACACAAGCAGGATAAAAACCCAATGTCTGGTTTTTGTATCGTTTCACTAACTTTGTTTTTCAAAACTAGTATATGGTTTCCGTCATGTTGTGCTACAACCGTCTTGAGACCACAGACTACCCAGATGAATCCGAGGCTGCTCAGTCCGAGCTTGTTGAATCCCTCCGACGCCGCATCTCCTGCGTCGAGGATCCTCAATACACTGCTGACTACCATGACCCTGCCCTCCGAACCATCCCCAATGCCTTAACCGTCACCCTCAAGGATGGAACCGTCCTTGAGGAGGTCGCTGTCGCCGCTCCACTCGGCCACAGGACCCGACGTGAGGAGGCTAAGCCTGTCATCCTCGAGAAGTACAAGAGACACCTTTCTCCTCACTTCCCTGAGTCCCATGTTAAGTCTCTGATCGAACTTGGCAACGACTCTGCCAAGTTGTTCGAGACCGATGTCGATACCTACGTCGACATGTATGTCAAGAAATAGACCCTCAGTAGAGATTTAGTCAGAGCCGATATAGATACCCAGTAAGGGTACGGTGTTTATAGCGAATTTAAGCCTTGGTGTTGGGACTATTGTAGCTACTATCAAAAGTACTATCTTTCAAGCAAAGTTCAAATCTAGAACAATTTTCAAAGATATTGACAACAACCGGGATTCTACGTTTCCCCTCCCGTGTGAGAACGAGCCAAGTACAAGGTCGCATTCGCAGCATTTTCGTCCCGTTCTTCCTTTGATCGGAAAGTTTTCCGGCCCCGCATAATCCAGTACAATATGAGAAAAGAGAAAACCAAAAAGTATACTACTGAAACGTAGTTCATGCTGCCCGCCGCTACAGGATAGTAATACGGGAATGAATATAAGACGAATGTAAAAACTGTCCAAATTATGACTACATAATTCGAGATGAGGCCGAATATGCCCGCCCAGAACGGTCCCCTCCTGAGATTCGAACGCCCCTTTGCGAACAAAAGCAGCGCTATCGGAATCGAGTAAGACAAGTAAAGTAAGACTATACAGGCGGTGATCATGCTGCAGAAATTTACAAAATTAGTAGCTCGAACTGTTGATAGAGCATGTAATAGAACTCTTCCTACTTACCTATTAAACGCCGTAGATGATGCAATGTAAAGAAACCCAAGAATCGCGACAAGGGCACAGCTCAGCGTGTGAGCATTCACTGGGACATCTAACTTCTCATGCACTACTGCCCAATATTTCGATCCTGGAAGCCCACGATCTCTAGAAAACGACCATGCAAGTCGTGCTTGCCAAGTATGGCAGGCAATCATGCATCCGATTCCAGTGCATATAATCAGAATTTCCAGTATAACAGCTCCTGCGGTGGATTGCAAGGCTTGTTTGAATATTTCGAGAATCGGAACACCGGTCGGTGACAAATAGACGCTATCTATGTCCTTTATTGCGAAGAATATCGAAATACTGTAGACGAAGGACGTGATAAACCCAATAGCAACGGTGCCTAAGATAGCGATAGGGACAACTTTTTCCGGTCTTGATACTTCCTCTGAGAGATGAGTAGCAGCATCAAGGCATGCGAATGACCAGTTAGGATTGATCAAGCCGACTACAAAGGCGATGAAGGGTGACGACCAGCCGTTCTCGTTTCTAAATGTTGCGAACACAAATTCGGGACTATTTTTGGGATTGGATTTTGCGAGAATCGTGACGGTGATTACGACCATTGATATTAGGGATGTATAGAGTGTTATTTTGGCTGTCGTTGGGATGGCTTTCCCGTAGCAGTTGAAGACCCATGCAAAGATGTTGACAAGTTCATAAGCTATGAATATCGGCCATCTTCCCCCAACCTGCAGAGGGTTGAATGTACTAAACAATGACAGTATAAGCTTTATCTCTTACTTCCCCCCACCAGAGCTTTGAATATACGAAACTCACAATTCGGGATTACAGATTTGATAGACTCCAACAAGAGCGCTCCCAATAGAGATGGCTACACTTGCTGAAGTGAATACAGACCCAGCCCAAGCAATCCCCCCGGTTATGTAAGCTAGGAAATTTGACCATTTGCGTGGCGCGAGCTCGCTCGCCCAAAAGTACTGACCACCAGCATTGGGCATTGCTGAGGCCATTTCAGATAGGGAGATGGCGACACATGTAGATATCAAGGTGATAAGACAGATACCGTATATTGTAACGACAGTGCCTCCAGAGTATATACCCTGTTCATAAGTCGGTTAGTCTGTGAACATATACCTAACTAGATGAATCCATAATCTCTTTAACTTGAACATACAGTTACAAGGCTTGCCGATATACCAAACCATGAATTTGTGATCGAAAAGCCAACGGCAAGAACAGATAAGACTGAGAAGTCTCTCTTTAGCTCTGATTTGTACCCCATCTCTGTTCACATTTTAACTCAGTATCTTCATGCCAGTCACTCTAATGTTTAGCTTTCAGGGATCCAGCATCTGGAGTATGCGGTAGATTTGATATTCGAGACATTTTAAGATTTTATCCTTGAATATATCTAGCAAAGTAAATATGAAATAACTTACGTGCTAGCTTGAGGTTATCAGAATCCAACGGAGAGCTGTCTGTAAGATCGCCATGGTCCTGAGAGTCTTCCTCCTTCGAGCTTGGCAAGGAGGTATTCCGCTGCATATCTCACTGTCTAGATCCGGCGCAGTAGCTTTCTCAATCGGAAATTGCTAAGTCGGTTCGAATTCCACTTCGTTGTGGGCTTTTGGGCTACTATAAAGAGGACGCCAAATACTCCGAAGGGATTAGAAACTATTGCCACAATTAAATGTAGAAACCCTGATATATAAGTATTACTTTCGCTCTTGTGCAGCTGTGCAGGAACAAGTGGCCGGCTATATGTAGGACAAAATCTTATGCTGAAATATGTGATATGCATTCTTTCGTTCGCAGCTTAGCCGGCTTAGTCCATTAGGTTCTTGGGCTGAATGTAAGTACTTCCTGCTAGCGTAGATACCGTGCATATATGTAGATGACATACCGCTACCAGCATTATAGCTGCAATGTCAGCCAGGAAACTAGAACCCAGATCTGTGCAACCTATCCTCATTGCATAAACCTTAGCTCGGCCGGCGTGTATAGAATGTACTCCTTATCCCGCCAATAGGATATTAGATGTCGGAGAGGACCAAATTGGCTCTTTTCGAAAGGATTGTGCGTGTAACCGTAACGATATCTCCACTTGGATTATGGTTCTGCGTTATCGCTATATCATTTTGAAATGGCATCAAGGCATGATACAGATTCTGGGAGAGTTTAAGGGCGTAAGAGGGTGGCGGGCCCGGCCATCGACCCTGCATCCTAGACTCAAGAACCCGACCGTCTCCACGTAAATTTACGCGGCAAAATATCGATAATCAACCTTGAACAGTCGTACACCTAGATAGTGATATAATGCCATCGAAAGGTCAGCCCTGGCAACATAATCATACTTGAGCCATACCGAGAGTGTCGAGTTTCTGCCTTTCAGGGCTTCCTGTTACGTTTCCGACTGCAACACAATATTTATCAGCGACAATGCCCTTGCCGCATGATGCCTAAAGGCTTTCGAAAGCTTTCTAGGTTATAAAATCTCAAGAGTTATTGCGGCCTAAGTAGTAAAAGGATATATTAGCAATTGTAGCTTATAGTTTACTATTGATGATAAAGTACCGATTATAATACATATCCTAGGGCCCAAAATATGCTCAATTGCTCAACCGCGTGCAAGTCCCCACAATTAAAACTCCACGGGACAACTAGAGCCCACCACGCTCTCCAGTTAGTTAGCCAAAAACATGAACTCAATTTGAGGTTAAGATGTGAAATGCTGAATGTTGTACGTTGTGTATGTGCCTAGGTGTCTGAAGAAAGCTGTCCAGGGGCTAGACTAATGCTAATAGAAAGTTCACATTCGGAGTCCAGAGTATACCCACGTGCTCTAGAAACTACTAACCCCAAGAATATGATTCTATTGATAGATATCCGACATGGCGATTGTGCATTACCGTCCAGAGATACAAGTTGCTACCTTAAGGTACATCCACTGAGTTCGAGGCTGGAGCTATGCATGCAGCATGCCCATGTGCGGGACCCTGCTGATTGGGGCGTGAGAAGATATCTAGACTTTTCCTTGGCTTCGATTCCGTGGCAATTTCAAAGTTTCAAGGTCTATATCTGCGAACCTATCGTACGCCAGTAGACTGGCCGTACCGGGTTGGCCATCCGGTCAATCTCCAAGATTGAAAGAAAAAAAGAATTATGCCAGCGTGGTTTTCGTGAAGAAACCATAGTGCCCCGGTCTCCGAAGTATCACAGGCTCTCCGGGTGATTGGCTTTCCGAAGATATGGGCTTGTTCTTCGATAGCGAGTGTGTGCTTCTAGACCGAGCTTGAGTGCTACCCTCACAAAGTTGATATCTGTAAGGGGCTGTGCAAATCGCTGTTAAGAAACGAACCGACGGGGTGAAATATTCTACCAGGGCCGAAAGCTTGGTTGATTCAGTAGACGAGAGGTGGGAGGTGAACTAAGTGGGGAGATATGTATACGATTGAGTCTGGAAATGATCTGTTGAGGCCTCGTGCTAGCTAACGCAGCCGGATGCATGCACTCACCCATGCAGCTTAATAAGGTGGCCAGAGAGGTGGGACCAGGTGAGGAGCCAATTTGATTCCGATATTTCATCCAGCCAGATTACGATTGGACAGTATCACCTTCGTGACTACATTACCCTGACCACCCATCGATGCATCCAGTCTTGGAATTTTGTCAAGGAATCGATTTGCCCCACACCGCGACTGGGTGGGAGAAACTCGTGCCTTCCGAATTAGCCTCTACGCGGTGTTTAATATTAATATTCACTTGCTTGTTTCTGCCAGCCACGTTGATGCATGTGGATACCGGCATGAGGGGTGTTACCAGCGTGGTCCCCACTTACCATCAAAAGAGTTTATTCAGCCTACATGATATATGAGTAGGTCAAAGTATAGTAAAATATACGATATACATGATCTCGAGCTTAAGGTGAACAGCTATCCAGTAACAACCCCCCAGAGATAAGGCAATTAGCTGGGCTTTTTTGTAGATGACTTCCCAAGAAACTGGTACTCGAACAATTTTACGATCCAGTGTTTTGGGGAAATGTATCCCGCCCTTCCATGGACCCAAACCCAGAAGTCTGAGAAGTCTTGATTCGAGAGCACTAGAACTAGTTTTCAACTCAACAAACCGCAAGTGTAAGTCGCAATTTTACTTTGATAGATGTTCTAAGGAGCCAAGCATACGGAAATAAACGCCTCGTAGGGTATAGCTAGTGGTAGGCTATGCTTTGACAGGGACAAGTTGGCCGAATTGCGCGGTATTCCGCTCCGCTGGCGAAACGCATACCCTGGCGAGGAGTACACCTTTCTGGCGCGAGTCAAGAAGCATTTTATTGGCACGCATGCAGCCAGGGGACCCAACCTCTGTGCCTTGATGCCAATATTCCAAATTATCTAATCGCCGTATACTTCTTCACTCCATAAAATCGTGCATCGCGATGGCCACGTCTCTTGACTGCCTAGCAGATCGTATAGTCACGGAGTGGGCTTGTACCGGACGTTACATCTTCTGCACATGTAGAGTATCCCTTAATTTCAACCTTTATTGACCAACTAATCGGCCGAAAGAAGGCCTGCGACGTGCATATTCGCCCATTCTGGCTGAGAACCAATAGTTAAAGACTCCGACTATGAGGAGATCGATGTTACTAATACTGTCTTGGCGTGCCGGACTCCACTCAAACGAAAAATTGATATGGTGTGATATATCGATGAATAAAGATAGTTTTATACAATGCAAGGGTGAGCTTGGAAGACATGCGGCGTGCGGGACACCTGCAAGATACGCCGCGATGCACGGAACTCGACACCGAAATGTATACGTATAAAATGTTTTCCTCAAAAGGGTATATGTCGAGTGTTATATCGATACAGCACCAGCCCCCGACACTTGTCTTAGAGCAAAAATCGATCTAAATTTGGATTGCTGGGAATGATTCCGAGGTTAGCTAGACGGCCCAAAAGCTTAAGAGCTTAATAATCCGCGAATTCTTAACCTGTGGCCGTCCGGTCGAGGAGGTTGGAAGGGAAAAGTTGGGAGTTGTTGGATTGTGGAAAGCTCGCAAGAAGCGCCAAGACCGGTTGGGCAAATGATTTGGAACTTCAACCAGCCATTGTGCATGGAGGGGATAACACCCCTCCTAAACGGAAAACAAACGCGGGGAGACATGGGTCTCCCGTGGCGCTAATGAGAGAATTCGAAGTTCACGGCCCTCGCCCAGGCCTCCAAGTTGATACCGATTGCTACGTCAGCAAAATCTACATACTGCCTCGGAAGGCAGACTCAAAAGAATGGCTCCACTCTAGCATGTGCCGCGATACCGCCCCGGATACTTGGCGAACGCGGCAAACGACGAAGCCTCAAGATTACGTGGAGACCGAAGGCACTTAAGCTTCCCAGTGAAACTTACTCAGCATCGCATTAGTGATATCGATTGGACGAATGTCCCCCTCGGCATGATGCGAATCCACTTACAATTCGGGTAAGCGCCTCGAGTTCAGATGCAATGCATCTACCCTTGTCGCCGTAGACAATCTAAGTGCGAAGCGGCCTTCATTCCGAACCCAGGAAGTCCTTACTTAGTTGCTTGCTTACATATTTACGACTACCTGTGGAGGTCCGTCAAACCATGCAGATGCGGTACAGAAATCGTACCCCCGCAGATGGAGGTTGAGGCTACACAGAACTAAAGTGGAAGCTAACCATCCTAGAAACTCTCTTATCTGAAGCTAGCCTCGCAAAACGAACTTTTCGGGAAAGCTGGGGTTCATAGGGCTGCGTCGTCGATCGATCATGAGCTCTTTGCATGCATCCGAATCCTCCTCACTTAACATCTCTCCAAGAATAGGGGAAGGGGCAGCAAACCAGCAATTAAAATTTTGTATGAATTGTCGCATGAACAAGACCTGCATTTACAATGAACATTTTAGATTTTAACCCCCCCGCTAGCCAATTCGACACAAAGATTGATCGGATTCTCTGACCCGACACAACCTCCTTAGTCTAGTGGATATCTCTTTCACAACAAAGCAACTAGAGCTTTGATGGCGAAGCTAGTTTAGCATCCCACGCTAGGATGGTTACCATCTTCCTACTATTGAAGCTCTTGACCTACTACCTCAAGCTACCTTGCTCGGGCTGATCTGAGCTTGTGATCAAGTGCACACACTCGCTTCTACTGCCTAATTTTGGACTAGTCTCTAATTGTGCATGCAGCAGCACCAATCATAGTTCTGCGGTCGGCGGTTTCCCAAGTGCATCAACCCTCCCTTCCCATTCCTTCTAGAAGGATGATCGAAGGTTGTTCTTACATGGTCAGCCCCGGTATACCTCCACCATGTTCTGCAGCTCAATTTTTTACGAATCATTCCGAAGTCAAAGTTTTCTCTTAATCAGCATTCGAGTGAGGAGTGAACATTGGTGAGCTCTGCGAGCTAGCCATCTGCATGATATCCAAGATGAAGGATTCGATCCCGATTCTTTGGTTGTGATTCTCGATGATTTCCAGAATTGTCTCACATTTGATTCGGAAAACCCGAATTTGATACAGCCTTACCGCTAAAGCCTGCTCGTGAAGCGACTGTTGGTCTGTGTCAGTGGGTATCGCTTGAAGCTGCCTGCGGTTGAATCCGGTGGGAATTCCAAATAAAGCACACGAGTGTACGTAACGGTCAGAGAGGGGAGGTTCAAAGCCACGATATAACTCTTAGGTCGCCTAAACCTTCACTTCCTAACCTTCCAGCGAAGCTAGGTGTTACGGCTGCAATTCCCTTGTGATGCGCTGCCCCTTGTGTGCTGTTATGATAGATCGAAGGGAAAAGGCGGCGAATTGTAGCTGCATGTTTTGTACCCCCCCTGGTCGGATGGCTTGAGAATAAGATATGCATGCCGCATGCCCCACAGCGACATTTTTAGAACGAACGCTAGAAGGTGTACCGAAGCTTCTTTGCGTCTTCTTTTTTGGGGCTAGCCGTGGAGGTTGGAAGAGAAATGTTATCCAGAGAGTGGGCATGGAAAGACTAATCAGACCGGTGCGGGATAACTGGAGCTAGATCGACAGGGGACGGGTAATTAGGAGAAGATGTGGTGATGCTGGCATGGTGAACCATGGCCTTGCTTAACCAGTTGTCGGTTGCACACGAGGTCGCTTTCGACCGATCCACAATCGGTAACCCGAAAGAACAGGAAGGCGGGACCATAGAAAAGGATGCACGTTCGACAGCATGTCTAGAGAGCTCGACGATATCCGTGTATTACCACGAACACCAGAATCAATGCGGAACCGGAGAAGCGAGTTCCTGGTAGGGCTGTTGGGCACCAAGCACAAAAGGAGACGTACGTAGATTCATACCTATGGGCATCGCCGCAGCCCAAGAGAAACGAGTGCCTTTGCGCAATTGTCGTACCACCGATGCGCGCACCGCCATGCCACAATCCGAGATAACGAGGAAGGCCAAGCGTAGGGAAGAATTTCGCTATTGTTCTCTGCCATGAATGCGATCGGATACGTGCAGACTGCACATACCAAGTTGGAGGGGCCCCCAAACTCGCCGTATGTGCAGAACCAAATGACATACAGCTGTTCGAACACTAACGAGCTTTTAGGCAACGCCGCCCACTCTTCGTTCTCGAAACCAAAAAGCAAATTCGAGACAAGACCCGTGTGCGGCTTACACAATAAGTGCACAAAAAAGCAACTCTACCTAGAACAATAATTCGTTCAAGACGACGAGACCAGGTCAGTATGACCTAGCCAACACCAGCTAGCCCATGAATGAAAGGGTTGTTCTGCGCCGCTTGGCGGGCTGTCTCCACCCTGGTCAAGTAAACCAACTTCTACCTGCTGGTACATGCAGTACCCTGCCCCCTGCCCCCCGCTATGTACATGAAGACAAGCATGCAATTGATATTGATTCGAGCGCAGAAGTGTCTCGACTAGAGCTCTCAGAAGATGGATATATTAGGCCCTCGAGAACTATCTGAAAATCTTGCTAGTTACATTTTCTCCCTATCGATACAGTCTATACATACGTATATATAACTCAGGGATATCTCTCGTTCCAACCCTTCAACTCCAATTCCATAAAGCAATAAGCGGGAGTACGACAAGCCTCAAACGACATTTTCTATATCCACATCTTTGCTCATATATATCTACGCTGTTCATAAAGTTCTAGCAACTAGAGTAGCATAGTTTTAAAACTTCGAGATACGAGACCCTTTCTCCTTTTGGAGTCTCTGTTACTTTAGAGCTGTGATTCGGGACATCTTCATTCGCCACAAACACTCGCTAGTGCCATTAGTGGCCCACTCGACCCGACAATAACCAATGGCGGTGACCCTGGACCATTCCATAGCACTGCAGCCGCACTTATTCGAAATGTCTTCCTCTGCCTTTCCATCTTCTCTTCCATTTCCTTCAAATACCGAAAGCTCGCAGATGCCACCCGCTAAATCGAAATCACACTCGCAGTCTGGAACGTCGGCGACAAACGCAGCGAGCCAATCTGTCGCTGGCACGGCCGGTGTAACGAAGCCGAAACAGAGCAAAAGCCGGAATGGTACGCTGCCTTCTTCCTGTCTTTGAACCCAATTCGCCCCGAGAACTTACCTGCCCTGGCTCTCGAATCCGCTTCAAATCCGAAGCGAACCATGGGGGGGAAATGCAACATAAACAACGCATCGGACTCGATACTGATAGAAATTATCTGCATAGGCTGCGTTACCTGTAAAGCAAAGAGACTAAAATGCGACGAGACAAAACCCACATGCTTGCAATGTAAGTTGGAGAAGAGCCTATATATAAACAAGACGAATAGAGCTAAGACAAATACCCCAAACAGGCGAGAAACGAGGCGTTCCATGCGGCGGGTATAAGAAGGATTTCAAATGGCGGGCATTCGAAGAATCAGATTTAAGTGGGAAGGGCTCAAAATCACGCCCAAAGCGTATGTTACACAAGGCATAGAAACGACACTTCGGTCCAGAAGCTGATATATATAACTCGATCATGTAGCCCTCTCCAACCTTCCAGCTAAGCCAAAGCGAGGCATCTCCTCAGGTCCTTCCAGCCCTGCATTGTCCGAAGCCTCCTTGGGTTCCATACACTCTCCTCTCCAATCGCCCCTTCCTTTGACTCCTTTAAACACACAATTTGATGCTCCCCCGACACCACCTCTTCACCACCTCTATGCCTCCAACATGTACCCTCTCGGAAATCTCGACGATACCTATATCCCAAACCCACCCTTCTCGGGAGCCGAAGTACCTCGATCGCATCCAGTTTACATGGATGAAGAGAGACGAGCGTCGATTTCCCCGAGGCTTGAGGATCTCTTGATCCCAGGAAGTATATTAAATAGACCAATACCCTTACCAGAGTATGGCGACTTTACACGCAATATGTCTTATCAACCAACTGGCATGGACATCGGGATGACGATGCCTACGGACGATGATCAAATCGAAGAAATTCCAAGAAATTTCCTCGAGGGTGGCTGGGGCGTCTCCGATGAGTCCTCGGGTGCAGCTGGCTACCAAAGTTTATCCGACATCTTTAGAAGACCCCGCGTCGATATTAACAGCCCTGAGATGCTGATAATGCACTTCGATAAACAGACCTGTGGGATTATGTCTATCAAGGACGGCCCAACGGAAAATCCCTGGAGAACATTGATATGGCCTCTCGCAACCCAAATCCCGGCTCTCCGTCACGCGATTTACTCCATGACGGCGTTTCATATGTCTCACAGTCGGCCAGAGATGAGAGTGCAAGGAATGGAACATATGAAACACAGCATCAAGCATCTTGCTGCTGGGTTGAACACTGGGGATATCCTTCCAGAGGCTGCACTTGCGACAACCCTCTCTTTGGCATTCGCCGAGGAATGGGATAGACATATATCCACTGGAATTGAACACCTCCGGGGAGCTAAAGTTCTAGTCAACCAAGCGCTAGTCAGGTACCAGAATTACCCAGTTAACAGCCCCGAAATATCGAGACTTCGATTCCTCTACAACGTATGGGTTTACGTTGATGTGCTCGCCCGCCTTACTTCAAATAGCGAGGACGAATCCCATTCGTTTGAGAGCATTTCGCCACTGCTTAGCGCCCCTATGATGATGTCCTCCGAAATCGACCCATTAATGGGATGTGCTACAACCTTATTCCCACTGATCGGTAGATGTGCCTCCTTGGCGAAACGTGTTAGAAAGAGCAAGAAGAACAGCGTCACAATCATTTCAATGGCGCTTGAACTCAAAACCGCCATAGAAAATTGGCAGCCAGATGCCGTTTACGAACCAATCGAAGACCAAACTTCGAATATCGATCACTGCATCCAAACTGCTGAAGCTTACAGATGGGCAACGCTTCTCTATTTACATCAGGCAGTTCCAGAGATCCCATCTCCTTCGGCGCACGAACTAGCCGAGAAAGTCATGTGCACAATTGCTTCAATTCCTACCACTTCCCGGACTTGTATCGTCCACGCATTCCCTCTCCTCGCAGCTGGCTGTGAAGCCGTTGGTCAAGAAGAGCGAGAATGGATTGAAAAACGATGGGCAGATCTGATGCAAAGACTCTGGATTGGTAACATTGATCGGGCCTGGGATATCGTTAGGGAAATCTGGACACGACGTGACAACTACGTGAACGAGAAGCAAAGCGTATCTATGGTGTCTGATATGGACTACGCTATCCGTTCGCATATCTCTTCCAACAGCAGTACTCCAGCCCCAACCGGAATGGAGGATCCTACAATGTACCTCGATTTCCAGAAGCTCAACGACGAACTGAACGGTTCTCCAAGTCAGTCCGACATGATGTGGGGCGGTAGCGTGACGAGCGCGGAAATGAGGAGATCAAGTCCGACTCCAGGCACCAGAGTCAAGGGTCTGGAAATGGACGAATGGGATTACGAGACGTCAATCCGAGGCCGACTCTCTTGGGTCGGTCTGTGTGCTGAGTGGCAGTGGGAAATTTTCATTGGCTAGAACATCATTTCTACCTATCATTTTCATTCATGTCTATATTATACTTTGTGCTGTGACCCGGGTATTATTGGCGTTCTTCGGTCCTTGTTAAATTTTGTACATATTACCTGTTCATGTATATAACTCTGCTTTTTAAGCCGATCTGGAAGTTTCAGCGAGTGGCGTTTGTATTCGATTTGCTTTGTTCAATATATCACAATTCTATTATAGCCTTCTGAAATGCATATGGCGCACAGATACGTATTTTACGTGATAACTAAGCACTTCAACCCTTGTCCCATCCCCTTGCTCTCCATACTTGTTAGCTGTGTTACATCAGCAATTTTAATCACGAGACTTTAGGACGCTCAAGCTGCATGCAGGCTCCGCAGTTCCACCTATTCCAAATATACCCCTGCTTTGTGGCTTGCAGGGTGGCATGAAGCTCGACACCTTGCCGATATGCCACAGCTCGGTAGGCTGCGCTATCTTGACACACGAAATCTAAAGGGGTATCATCGAATCTTCGACTTGTTACAGAAAAGGTACGGACACAAGTATTTATCGGGAACGAAAGTTCTTGCAGAATATGCATGCTTCTGTCATCTAAGAAAGCTGATGGAATAAGACTCGAACCCACCAATGTTATATCAGTAAGACCCTCATAATAAGCAATCGTCTAACAGGAATAACGCCACGGCCACATGGATCAGCAATAAGCAAAGAAAGCAAAAGTGTGCACCCTTAGCATGGGGGGATTCGGTGCACAGCCGAGTGCTATGAATATCCAGGAACACTGAAGAAAGCTTTCGACATCTAAAACATGCATACGGCGTTTACAGCCGAAGTGTTGGGACAGGTAGGAGTGGGTACTTTCGTTAGGTTTACTTAAGTTCAGACGGTTTCCATATAGCGTCTTGTTTCCCTGTAATTAAGCCGAACGTGCATGTGTTAGCTTGTATTCGAAGCTTCTGTCCCGCTGGTGCAGGGTGGCTGTGTCAGGGTCGACGCATTACATGATCACAGCCAAGATATCATATGGTAGATATCCTTGGTTATCATACAAGGGGCACTGGAAGACTTGAATTACTGGAGCAGACTTACCAATCTGTAACAGCTTCTTCCCATTGTCGACATTCGTGTTCCCTCGTTCCTCCAAAGTGGTCAACAAAGGCATCTCCTAGGACCTCTCTTGCAATACTCCCCTTCTCCATGAATTTAGTAGTAGCGGCTTGTAAAGACTTTGCCAGTCTTTCACCACCTGTTGGCTGCGTCTTTCCTAGCGGCGGTATGCTAAGTTGCAATTTCTTCTCGATTCCCCGGTATCCACAGGCTAATATAGCTGCTAGGGCGAAATGCGGGTTACAGTCGGCACCAGGAACTCGAACTTCAAGTCTCGTTGCTTTGGTTGACGCCGTCGGCGGTGTGATAAGTCGGATTGACGCTGCCCGATGCTCTAGGCCCCAGGACACTGTTACTGGCGCCCAAAAATTCTCGACTAGGCGCTTATATGAGTTAATGGTTGGGGCAAAGAGTGGCATGATATATGGCAATCCCTCAAGAACACCAGCAAGGAACTGCCGACCAAGATCTGAGAGGTAGGCAACATCTGGGTATGGAGGGTTAGGGTCTTTCTCCTCTCGAGCAAAGAGATTCTTTCCAGATGCTTTATCAACAATCGAGATATGGAGATGTCCAGAGTTTCCAGGCAGGCCTTGCTTTGGCTTTGCCATAAAGCACGGAGTTATCCCGTTCTTTGCCCCAAGAGCTTTGACGGTAAGCTTGAATAATGATGCTCTATCTGCCATTTCTGCAACATCAGTGAACGCCAGTGCCGCCTCATACACACCTGGCCCTGATTCCGTGTGCCATCCTTCGAGTGGTACCCTAAAGGCTTTGCAGGTATCGTAAACTCCGTAGTAGTATTCCTGGAAGAGGACGGGGCGGGTAAGGGAATATCCGAACATTCCCGGTGTAATTGAGGGGATCGATTCCGGCTTCTCTGATCTGATATTATCTGGCGATGCAGAGAATTGGTAGAACTCATATTCCGCTGCAACCATCTTTCGGTAAGCAACCACTGCGGTTAGAGGGAAGATTTATCATATCCACTGACCCCCAGCCATTGCGCCCATTCCATCCTTCTCAAACTTCGCCAATGCCGATTTCAGGAGCCCCCTTGGACAAGGTGCAATTGGTTCGTCGGTATCCGGATCATAGAAGCTGACCTATCAAGAATGTTAGTTCCGGCGATATATGATCTTACATAATCGAATGGATCCACTAGAAATCATACCAGGAAGAAAGGAACGTCGTTCTCCCACGGAATCCTTCGGAAAGTTTTGAGGTCGACTTTGGCAATTATATCATGGTACCCGTTTTCCTGGTTGGATATTAATAATTCTTTGAAGTATGTCTGCCACATTATATCAGCACGTAGCTCAGTAGACGATTATCCTATGCTGTCGTACTTGATCGTGCATGTCCCAGCCAAATACAACTGAGCAGAAACCGAATCCGGTCGTGATGATGCTCTTGAATTTGTCCAGCGAGATCATCTTTCCGCGCAAGATCCCATCGACATCGAGGCCGGCCAATTTGACCTTGTCGTCGCCATTCTCCTCCAGAGCCTTAAGTACAGACTCGACAGTGTGATCTTCCGCTTTAGCCATCTTTCCCAGAGATAGAAATACCAGATTGTTGGACTCTTCGAACTTTGTCAGGCTGCCTCGTAGACAGCTAGTGTATCGATGATTTTGGCAGCAAGGCGCCGGTGAAACCAACGGCCTTTACGACTATTCCAAGGCGGACCAAGGCCTATTTCATATATCCAAGGGCGATGTCGAGGGAACTGCGTTGCGGGGAGGCTCGAGCTGTGGTCTGTTCTGCGGTGGGTCTGCGAACGGGGATAGTCGAGCTCTGTGCGCGCGCAATGTTACTTTCAACGTTAAGCTTTTTCTTCTTGACAATGAAAATTTTCAAATATACTAGCTGGCAAGGTTCGGCGACGAGGACGCGGGCACAGTTTCTTAAGTACTTACTAAACCGCTACTCTGCCTCTTTTGAGTATCCCAAGCGGCTCCTTAGAACGGGTAGGTACGTAGCTTATCGCACATAAGTACCTCACTATCTTAGACCCCGTTTGGACAGGGTATGGTTGCACCTTCCAAGCTTTTAGTACAGGCGAGAGAAATAACCGGTTACGCTGATGAATTGCAAAGGCACTATCGAGATGCAATGGAGAACAAGAGAAAAGATGAATGACGATATATATTGAGCACGAGACGTTGAGTTTCCAGTATCGCCCGCCACATGAGTGATATCACAGGCAAGGTCGTGTGGGGCAGCCCTTCATATGCAGGACAGTCCACGGCTTGCATATTAGAAGGCTTAAACATTTCCATCAGTCATCGCAGACTGTCGCCATTCGATGCAGATATCATTTCCTAATGCAAAGCCCCCCGCTTTTTGTTCTACTCAGTGCGGGTCGAGTACATCCTGCTGGGCTGTTGCCTATCTGTCCTAGACACATGTCCCACGCACGGCCAGCTTCCAGGCTTCTCGAGGTTCTGAATGACGGGGTTTTCAAGCTTGAATGGAGGGATGAAATCGGAGAACTCCTTCTGTTTCGATCCTGTCGAGGCATTGTTGGTGGTGATTCGCTTATGGTTGCGTTCGTGTGCATGCAGAAAGAAGCGACCAAGCCTAAAAGTCCCCGTCGCTTGTGCGCAGTCCATCAGATTTGAGACACTGAGAAGCTTTTCCGGGAATTTTATATTCAAAGGCAAAACCCCCATATATTAGAGCCCATAGTGGGGTAGCTGCGGTGGATTGTTGTGTCCAGAAATGCCGGTCACACTTGTACATCGCACAGGAGGCGGAGATACCTAATCAGGCTTCTTGAGAGGTACATACGAAAGCTCCGTCAGGAAGCCGCCGGATCAGAAGAACCTTTGTCCAATTTGATATAACTTGGCGATGAATCCCATATACACCTGGCCCAGTCCAGTTCGATCTTGGGGATATTTTACGGGATCGATACACCGATACACCATCAAAACCACCCAATACCCTTCCAGAGAGCTCACTGCGTGCATTCCATCCCAATGCAATGCATAAGCTGGTCACCAGACAACTAGTTCAAACATCGCTCGGTCATGCTATAGGGCCGTCGATTAGAAATATAAGGTTGATAGCACCCCTGGCGGGTAGCCAGGCCATGTCTGGCCGCATGCATTTTGAGCTTCGCACTGATTCCGGCGTCGGAATAGCAGGCTATCGCTGCTTTATCGGACGAATCGAATGACAGAGTGGGGAACTAGGCCTAGAATTAGCACAGTTAGCTAGCGCGACATCCAGCGGGACACAGAGACCGGCTGCCGGGTCCAATTGGGTCCAGAGAATGAATGTAACAGGCCAGCTCTGGAACTTTCGCCTCTTCGCCGCCAACAGGCCGATTTCGTCGAATGTCGACGCGATATGGATCAACTAATTAACTGCCCGTGTGACGGGGAGTGCTTCGAGTGCGGAGAGGAGTTCGTGCTTTAATTTCGACAGCTGCCGTCCTTTAAACCGCTTCAGTAGAAGTCCGCACCAAAATTAGAGCATTTTAGTGTGAGCCCTTCCTGTGCTCGCCGGACGTTTAAGTTCAGAACAGAGGGCCCTGAATCAACTCCCCTCTATCCAGAAAATTCTTATTCCGGGCTTATCTTCGAACCCTTCACTGCATTGCGGACCATATAAATTCGCGCCTTTAACCGTTCTTCCGTCGAGAAATTGTTATCTTAGGCAAATACCACATACGCTAAAGACGCTTATCTAAGAACTTACATTCTTGAAATACAAGGGCAACATGGTCGGAAGACTCGCTGGAAAGAACTGTATCGTGACCGGCGCCGCTGGGTAAGATTGTTTCTCGTCCACCGGTCGCTCACATAAACCTCTACTAACCTACGATTTAGCGGAATCGGCTTGGAAACATGTATTCTCTTTGTCAAGGAAGGCGCGAGCGTCATCTTGGCCGATATCAACCACGATGCTCTTGAAAAGGCTACCGCCATTGTCCGTCACTTCAACACCGATGCTAAGATCAAGAATGTTGTCTGCGATGTCTCGAACGAAGAGTCGGTCCAGAAGCTAGTGGCTTTGGCGGATGAGTGGGGTGGCGTCGATGTCATGTTCAACAACGCTGGCATCATGCACGGGCAGGACGCGGATGCAGTAGATACTCCAGAGAGGATCTGGGACCTTACCCATAATATTAACGTCAAGGGGGTCTGGTTTGGTTCCAAGCACGCCGTCTTGAGCTTCCGGAAGCACGGAAAGAAGGCCACCAGCGTTATCAATACCGCTAGCTTCGTCGCCTTGATGGGAGCTGCTACATCCCAATTGGCATACACCGCCAGCAAAGGTGCTGTCCTGGCTATGACTCGAGAATTGGCTATGGTCCATGCCAGAGAGGGCTTCAGATTCAATTCCCTGTGCCCAGGACCCCTCAACACCCCCCTCCTGCAGGAATGGCTAGGGGATGATGTTGAGAAGCGATTCCGTCGTGAGGTTCACTTCCCAAGTGGGAGATTTGGAGAAGCCATTGAGCAGGCTCATGCCGTCGTCTTTCTCGCAAGCGATGAGAGCTCTTTCGTCAATGGTACAGATTTTGTAGTTGACGGCGGACTGTCCAAGGTAAATTCTACCCGAACTAGATCAACCCTTTAAATCCTACATCTATTAACCTGGATTTATTTGCTAGGCATATGTTACCCCACAAGGCACAGCTCTTACCGCCCCTACTAACAATGCATTCGGTCTCCAGGAGTAAGTGACTGCGATATAGCTTAAAGTTTTCAAGGCCAAAAATCACTAAGCAGCTTTCCATGTGTTTAGGAAGAAGTGAACTCTTACTATTCTCATATATTAATACTTGGCTTATGGCCCAATAGATGAATGTTAGGACCAGGCGTTTCCATCTGCTTATCCGGGTCAATTGGCTTCTCGATATCCCTGTTTTGTTGCCGTCATGGTTGACTTTTCTACAATCACGCAAATCAATTGCTTTCTCATAGTTATGAACCAATGGATAGCATATCATTGAAAACTATACTACAAGTCCAATAAGGCATTTGCGTGGGCATATTTGGTAGCTATAGACAAAGAATCGAGAGTAAATCGTTTAGGAGAGTTTCAACTTTAGATCAGTATTCCAGGAACGAAAAAAGAACCTTGGCCCAAACACACAACGCCAGAAGCGCCAGAGGACAGAACGCGATAGGACGTACGGAATAGAAGAAAATATGAGGTTTATGTACATATGTTGAGGGTAACGTTTCGAGATTTCCGGTTTGCTATTTCTCCTTTTTCCCCGAAGTTGATTTCCAAATTGCGAAGGCCAGAGTCCCGACTAAAGTCCCAAGCCCCGCGCCCCCCACTGCACCCCTCCAAAGCGGCAATGGTCCCCTCCCTGCCGCCCCAAGAACAGCGCCAACTGCTAGTCCGGCTGCAGAAAAGTCGTCGAGCTGAGTCTGGCCGGTGTTTCTTAGCAACCTCCAACTTCGATCCTTCCATTCGATATCCTCCCTACCCCACATCCTCCCAATCGTCATCGCACCGCCTATCCCCAGCGATACGAGGGCACCCGTAGAGTTGGATCGAAGTAGGAGCGTAGTGATGGGGTACGCGGTTGCTCGACGGAGAACGAATGTAGACGCCAGTGGGATAGCAGATGAAATGAAGGCCCCGATCGGGAGAGATCTATGCATGACATGCGCCATAAGGATGAAATGGTAAAGCGGCTGGTCATCTGCATAATCAGAGGTCGGAAGCAAGCCATTGAGAGCCATGATGTATGTATGTATGAGGTAGTCTTTGATGGTTTGTACTTGTGATAATTGCAATTAATCGTGGAAGTGTGTTGAGACTGTTGGATCTCGGAGAGGGACGGATTCGAATCAGTCACCAAATCCCATACACTCACTGGATGTGACGTCGAATCTCGGACAATATATAGAACTTTGAGGCCGTCAGGATATTGCGCAGTGCATACGTAAGTATCGTCGTCGACCTGGTTTGTACGGTGACAATCTCGTGGCTGCCCCCGGCCAATGAGAACGACCGCATTTGGCAGCAGTCGGCGGATACCAGCCCGACCCCGACACATACGTGCCTATGTTATGCGGCTGACATGATAGTCTCCTTAGCTTTGCTTCACCGGTCTTAGTATTTGCCGGAGCACCGACAAGCGCCGATGACCATCAGTGCCGCACTCCAGTTACATAATGATAGATGCTGAAATATCGAAGATTAGGAGAAGTACTAGTACGTACTTTTAAACTCGGTCTTGAATGTTGTCCCTGGGCAGCAACAGAAGCCACTCGCTTAGTTTTTAACTAACGCTGTAATACATCCGGCCGTGTGAAAAGAACATCCATGTTATAATTCTGCGAGAAACCTCGTGCCAAATTCCCATTTATTTTTTCTCTTCCTCTATGAAATATTTAAATGTATGTCCAAAGGTATCAAATTCAGTAGGTTTGTGGCGGCGCAGGGTCGCCTTGCCTTGGGGCGACAGTTCTAGCGTCTCTTAGTCTGGAAGACCCCAGACCACGCCAGTGACCAAAATCTGATATAAAAATTGCATTTGCGTAAAGCTTGGTGAAATCGTCTTGTTTATATCTAAATTCCAGAGTTTTTCCGGCTGAACAGTTACACCATACATAGCTACGCCGCAAACTTCAGTATTCTGCATAATTCTATAATTATCAAAGAACAGTCGGAAGCTGCAGAGTATTTCAGGATTCTGAAATGTGTACGGTACAAAAACAAATACAAGTATAGTGAAACCTGATATCAAGACAGGACTAGGTTGCGGGAGGTTCCGTGGATCTATAGAATAGAACCTTGAATAAGTAGATATGTATACACACCTATCTAAGATGCCGTAGTAATCCTAAATATCACTCCCAACCCCGCGAGTAGATCAACTTTATAGTTATAACACACTATTACTTTTAAGCTTAGGGAGATTTTGTGGCGTAGCACTTACCTAGCGTTGGTCTTAGTCTGGAGGAAATATTAATATTAGTCTAGGCCTGTGATACCCAGAAGCTACTTAGAACATGTACGATCCGGTTCACCTGTGTTATTTTGATCTTCAGGCACGATTTGGTTGTATATGCATAGGCGGATACAGACACTGCTGCAACCTCAGAGGTACATACCTGATTGGCTCCCCCCAGCTGTTGTGCCACCAAGGTACTGGTTAGGCGTATGGCACCAAAGACAAAGAATCCCAAATCTGCCAGAACTGATTCCCCTTCTTCCTATCCTCATCTTTTTCTCCTGTTAAATACTCCATCATACCCTCCCCATCTTTCTCTTACCCCACCCTCTATTCGCAAAATCGCTTCACTGAAACACAAACCCGTCAGATACTAGGCTCTCTAACTGGCCGGTAGGTACGCATTAATTTTACAACTTTATATACATAGTATGCATGTTATACGTCACTTATCCTGATCTCAAGGTCGTGTCATAGATCAACAACCGTTCAAGATGTTGCACCCCGCGGTTTTCGACGGGCACGGGTACTATTACCCCATCGGCAACAGCCCCGCAATCAATCTTGTAGGATATCTCCCACCAGAGGCCGATGCTGATATTCTCCTCTTGGGCTGCGGCGATGTTCGAAATATCCTTTTCACCATCTTCACTGAATCAACTGAGGCAGTGAACTCAGGCAAGAACAACCTATAACACCAGGGCCCGGTCTTCTGTCTGCTAATACTATTACATAGTTCGTCGGAAATACCATTTCACTTGTTGCGACTTCGAAGGCGCTGTCATTGGTATGATCTTTGCTCCGTCATCCGCGCCCAAAGTATATCTTGCTGACATGAATAGCCCGAAACATTCTCCTGATGGCAATGATCTTAGAGAACGAAGAAAGTTCGGTCATGTGGTCAATCTACTATGATATTTTCATATCGGAGAAGTGCTCTGAGGCTCTCAAGCGTCACTTGGACGAACTTCTATTGGCTTCTGGGGACCTAGATTCATGGTCGAAGTCAGAGATCGGACAGGTCCTCAACATAGGCTCCAGGTACACCCTTGCTGTTGTCAGACGACTTTGGAGTCTTTGGACGAAGGATTTGGGGGATAAAACCAAAGAAGGCCAACTCAGGAAATACTACGAAAAAGAGCTTGAAGATCTAATCAAGAAAAAACACTCCAAAGGTATCGTTGTATCACTAGCACGGTCCGCTGGTCCCTTGATTATAGAAGTGCTCGGTCCGTCAACCAAACACTTTGAACACTATTGGAAACACGGTACTACGGATGATGCTCCTAAGAAACCCCCGGTACCAAATCCAACGTTCGGCCTGTCAAACTATGGACAAAAGTTCAGTGTCCATTACGGTTAGTTTTCCTAAACCCGAGACATTCTTTAAAGAGGCTCTACTGAAGTGAAACGAACCATCATTAGGAACAAATCCATTAGCAGGTTTTCATCTGTCTACAGTCGTTGTACCATTCGGATCAAAGGAGGGCTCTTGCCGCTTCCAGCCGATGGAAGACTCGTCTGATTTTACCCCATTGATCGCATGCGCGAAGGAAGAGTTCAACCTTTGGTGCCAGTCCTTCCGACAAGCCCGAGGCGACAGTACGTGGACTGTTTGCTTCTTTGTCGATGAAGCCTTAGAGCTTTGCGGCAGTCTAAGTCAAGCAATGTCAGGCATAGAAGTTACTGGCATCAAGGAAATAAATGAGGCAAATGCAGTTTCAAAGGGATATCTTTACAACCATCCCACACAGTTCAACGTCATTGACATTTCTAATCTAATCGACCACGTCGGTACCTACAACATTTTACTCTCAGTTCTGTCTTTACTTCGAAAAGACCATATTAGCTACTTGAATACTGAGACACTACTCGATCATGAATTTGATCCTGAGCACGGCATTGAAGGCTTATACAACGTCTTTGGAGTTGATCCAGCTTCACTTTTTACTCTGCTTGGAGTCACACCGGTCGATTTTATATGCGGCCAGACCAGCATATCCCAGGTAAGCGAGCATGTGCTGGAAGGCCTAACCAAGGGAGCACAGAGACATGGCCGTCTTGTATGGAAGTGGCTTCCTCTATTTCGACCAGAGGGTACCAATGAAGGCTGTGTGTCAGCCTCACAACGGCCGAAATTTACTTACGATACGGATGCAATGATCGACTTCTTAGCGGCAGTCTACAAAAAATTGTTCGCAATTGAGAATCACTTGTGGGCGATGCAGCAGATAAGCAGATCACTTCGTTCATCAGGAACAATCAGCATGTTGCAACATAATACCCGTGCAACGTACTCCTTATTATTGCAGAAGATTAAGCGCGTCACATCTGAAACGGTCGATTGGAATAGTCTAATGGAGAAACTTGACCTGGTTGTGACACACGAATGCGGCTGCTTTATCGCTTCTTGCTTCCTTCAAGAACAAAATGTTCTGAACCACCTCCACGGCGTCAACACCGCGGACTACTTGAGAGAGCATCCTGGTATTGCCGCCTTCAAGTATAGCGGAGGAATAGGAGTTGACTTTGATCGACTTGAGGGACACAATGCTATAACCTGCGTTACTCTTTCCGTTCCTATCAAAGCCTTCCGGAGACTCGCAATGCGAGACATGAATCAAATAGGCACCCCCCCGTTACAGTTAACCTTGTCTTGTGGCTCCATGATGAATCATTTCGGCAACCTTCACCGTAGATTCGGTAAGCTTGATGTTATCGCTGCCTCCTCGGGAGTAAACATTCAAAAAGACGCTCCAATGTTTATAGAAGATCTCGATGGTTGGACAGGAAAATCAGATCTTCTATATAGCTGCATGGTTCCAACATGGTTCTTGTTACTTGATGGTTGCAAAGTTTCTCTAGATATTGTCTCGAACCCCGCTACAGCTCTTCTCACCAGTGAATTCGGCCACTTTATGAAACTATTTGAATCAAACGTCCTGGATCACGAGAAAGTACGACTATCTACAAAATTACCTTTGTCTAACTCAGGTAATACGTCTTTATCAGATACTAGGCAAAGGGTGTTCGATGTTTCAAAATGCAACAAATCTGAGAGGGAACCTGCCACGCAGCCATCTGGGCTACAGTCTGATTATAACCTTAGCGTTTTGGCAGGGGTTCGCCCAAAGATTGGCCGCGTATCATACCGCTGGTCGGTCGAATCCGACAAATTTCTTGTCAAACTATTAGAAGACAAAGCAGCTATATCGACGACCAGATTGGGAACTTCAACTATCAGAATTCACCTTGGCCCTAAGTCCAAGCTAGTCGCTTTCCCGTTCCCAGTTGGAGAATCGACGAAACTCTCAATAGCCAGAAAGTCAAAGTACATCGAGGTATGCTGTCCCTCTATCTTTTGATACGGCAGCCCCACTAAAATAAAACTTTTAGATTGATGCACCGCTCTACAACGGTGGTGGTACTCCTGTTTACCTTCATTTTCCCGTTGGGATAGCGGACAAACTCCTCCGCAGCATCACTCCATGGGGTCTACATCGGATCAATCTAGATAAATCACCACCCGTTCTTATCGATCTCGCCAGACACAACAAAATCAAATACGAGTGGATCAACTCCGTCGCTACTTTCGCATTTTCCAAGCAAGAACGGGCAAATGTTAACTCTACTTCCGCCAAGTTTTTCGGAGATGTCATGGCGGAGATAAAGGAGACGATCCACATGATTCTTGTCCGCCATCTTGGAATTCAGGGGTTCAAACATTCCACCTTTGTTCTGAGTTGCGTCGATGTTGGCGGCTACATGCTCATATATGTCAAGGATATCCGCATCGACCTTTCAGGACAAAGTATTATTGCTGACTGTGCCCTGGTCCCATTTGAAGATAACACCCTACAGAACCTTGCACCGTTACTCGTGAACCTTCATCATGCACCGGTCAGAAACTCCCCGGAGGAAACAAAGGCCTGGCTGCAGCTGTCGGTTAGCTTAGTCGAAAGGTGCCGAACATGGCAACATAAGGCGGATTGTGAATATCTCAGATTTGAAAGTGTCCCACTCTCTGCCCCTGGTCTTAAAATAGGAGCTTGTCCCATTTGTAGTTGTGGAAAAGGGATTTTCCCCAAGGCTTTCCACGACGACCCCGCCATCAAATCTTTTCTGCCATACGCGACCCGTGCCGCAATTGGACCCCTGTTTCCACCTCCCTACTCCAAGGAGTTACAAAACATGGCAGAGCTTATTTCCAGATCACAGAGTCTCAGTTTGTCCACAAGCATTCGTCCGCCGCAGCCAGAGAAAAGGGCATGTGCTCTCTGCGGGAAGGAAGCAAATGGCAACCGACAGTTAAAGAAATGTTCTGCATGTATGAAGGTTGAGTATTGCAGCAAGGAGTGCCAGAGGAAGGATTGGAAGGCCCACAAAAAGACCCATAAATCATAAATTTCTGCAAAGAAGGTCTTGGGATTTTATGGCTTGAGGCCGTGGAAGTGCCATCCTTAGGGCAAGGAGATATGTTTGTACTTGGTAGAGACTGGCGTCTATGGTAAAATATGAAATGAAAATAATATCCGGTTGGATCCCAGGTCCATTTAATCAATGGTTACCGTTATGACTGAGAAATTAGCATATCCCAGTCACATGCATGAATATCGCGTGGGAACGTGGGAACAATGTATTCCGCGTTGAACCTGTTGTATTATTGCATCGCTAGGCTAAGATAAGTAATCATCGATGCTATGATGTCACGGCGCCCTTTTTTTACCGCGGCTATCATGAATTAATAATGGTGGGAGCTGTGCGGGGTGCTTCAGAACAAACACTTCGCCCCACGAACCACAACTATCTCCATTGAGACCTTATCTCCTCGAAGTCTTCAAGCTGGTGCCATTCACTTCGAATCTATCTACGAATCCCCTCCGTCATATTCATAGCCATCCAGCATCATTCACAATGGATAAAGTTTGCGAAGCTTGCAAAACAATTCCTCCAGTCGTGGACCAGGACCAGTATCAGGAGGTGCGTAACCCTCTTGTACGCAGGACCTACGTCGCACAACCGCCCTACTAACGTCATTGGGGGATCAGAAAGGCGGTTATGAAGATGTCAATGGCTTCAATTGCTGTATGTCTAACCTGTGGTGAGGCTCGCGAGATTGATAACCTGATGGATTGTAGATATCGCTGCCCCGCAACCCACCCCAGAGACCGGTATACTGTTTATCTTCGATATCTTTGGATTCTACAAGCAAACTTTACAGGGCGCCGATATCCTCGCCCTTACCGACCCGGGCCATGTCGTCGTTATGCCCGATTTCTTCTTCGGGAAGGTCCGATCTCGTCCTAACCTTTTTCTATCGATATCGACATGCTAATCATAACCGATGTAATGGTGGTGTAGCCTATGGACCTAGAATTGTTCGGGAAGCCTGAGGGGAAAGAAGCCCTTGCCAGTTTCTTCCAGAATGAAGCAAACCTTGAAACAACGAAACAAAGCGCATTGAAGGTTTTGGAAGGCCTGAAGCAGAAATTCCCGTCTGTAAAGAAATGGGGTATCTTTGGGTAGGCACTTCGAGGCTTCCGTTCGAAGAAGTTACTTAGCGGGCCTAACTCACCATTGCGATTTAGTCTATGCTGGGGCGGGAAGGCAACTACCCTCATTTCCAAGGATGCCGCCAATGGCTTCGCGGCTTCTGCACAGGCTCACCCAGCCATGCTCGACCCTAAAGACTTTGTAGACTTCCCAGTTCCTCACCTATGTCTTTCCTCGATGCATGAGAACAAAGAACACGCCGACGAAATAAACGCGATCCTCAATAGCCGCAACGATGGTAGCTACGGTACAATCTATTCCAAGGACATCCACGGGTGGATGGGTGCCCGTAGCAATCTTAAAAACCAAGCCGAGAAGGAATCTTATGAGAAGGGATATGGGCAGGTTGTCGAGTTCTTCAAGAAAACTCTGTAGGTTACCTTAGCGACTATTTATACCGTCTACTTAACCGGTTCGCTGACTGAGGTTTCCATGTACAGGAGCTGATTCAACGAATTTAGGAAAGGGGCTTCAAGAAGTGAACACTCTATGCTCTAGTGTGTTCAGAGGATGTAGCTGGCTTATGAGACTAGTACTTGTTGGAGCTACTCATGTAGCGATTAACAGAATCCTAAGATACTTCACGCTGAGAATTTAAAGGTTCACTTATTCATAATTAGACATTAGTGGGAGCAGCGATGCCTTATAATGGAGGACTGGGCTTCCCGGATCTTTGGATTCAGCTGCTAGCTAAAAGGTAGCTACGTAGAGGTGTCATTCGCTACTTGGTGCACTATCAATTCTCGTTGTTCAGGCCTCGTCTACCAAACCTGATACCCGGAGTCCCTCCAGCAAAAAATTACAACAAGTACCAACACAAATGTTTTCATCCCATATACGTGTACGCCTGTCGCAGTCTCGTCACTAGACTTTGCTGGGCGGACCAAAAAAATGTCGTGACATTGACGCCTAAATCGTCGCCTTGGTTGGGAGAGAGCAAGGTAACTAGGAAATCGGTGGTACACTATATCTCATTTCGTTCAGTCGTCTAGTTTCAGCATTCGTATAGTACTAGATATGGGCGCCGAGGTTCGGTCGGGTGTGGACTTGCGCAATTAATATGCACCAGTTGATGAAACAGTTAATGAATATACAAAAACTTGTCAGACTGAGAATTGCCTGGAGTAGGCAGTGGATTCATACCATGGCTCTCGTGCATACCATTGTTAGGATGTTGTGGGAATTCCTCAGCTCCTTAAACAGGACTGCCTTTATCTGGCATGGAAGCCAAGTGTTTATGCAAGGAGGAGTCGATCCTGGACGGTCGACCACCAACCCCGTGCAGACGGCCGGCCTACATTTGCATCACCTACGAGGGAACTTGAATTGACCACATTAAGTCGAGAACGTTCCACGTTGTGGCATCATGGTCCTAATTAAAAACCGGAGAGCCGAATCGGGCACATCACGTGCAGTTTCGATACCACATTCCTGACGGAAAGGGTGGCCTCAATTTTGAAAAGGGCAGCAGGGTCACTTAAATTGAAAGCAAATACTCGCCGCTTACATGAAAGGCAGATAAGGCTGAAGATAGATCGGCACAGCGCTAATGCGATCCCTTTGGCCACGAGGAAACTTGGAGGCTCAGGGCCTTGTGCTACCACATGAGGCTTTAAGCAGCCAATTGGCTTTACGGAGTAGATTCCTGGCTATCTTGGAGAGCAATTTTAGATTGATGATCGATTTTTACCATTCCACATTCCACAGCCCCGATCCTGTCGATTCACAAACGCAGTCTTCGAACAGCCAAGGCTCGGGATATTAGACAACCTGATTCTGTGATATAAAGTTTGACAAGTTGCAGGAAGGCATGCGCTGGACATGAACATTCATGCACGCATAGCGAAAGGTGTCGATGAAATGCATACAATTTTAAGCCAATTCTTTTCAGCCGAAGCAATCCCTATCAATGCTCTTTTGGACCGTCTTACCCCAACCTAATGGGACCCCAGCTGGATGCTCCGTTCATTGGCAGTTTCTGTGTGCGAGTTTCCCTGATAACAAGATTTGTGTCTCCCGTAGTTGCAGATGCATGCCCTGCATCGGCTAGAGAGAAAACAGTTCAGCCTCACCTGAAAAGGAAGCGATAGCACATCAAAGGAAATGTCCATGTGTAACCTGGCAGCAAATTATACATCAGAGATACATACAGCCCTGTAAACTGTACTTTTGGATATTCACAAACTTTGCATCGAAGGAGTGGGGGGTTTGTTTCTTTGTCGCAGCTGTCGCTGCACTCGATGGTACTGAATCGTGTCAACGTTTGTTCACTCCAAGATAAGAGAGGGCGACGGGAAATTGAACGCCATGGCATTGAGCATCCGAATAGGCGGGCGCGCGGCATCTTGCAGCAGTCCCCCTTTTCTCTCGAAAAGTTCGTTGAAGGACGGAGAAGGCTAACGACTGGTGAACCGGATGTTCCCCCTGAGATTCTGACCATCAAAAGGAACCGCCGGGTTCATGCCCAGTAAAAAGTCAAGCTTGACGCCCGCAAGTCAACGATGTCGGCAAACGGATGATGGAGCACACGAGCAAAAGTTGAGATTGATCATTGGCATCGTTGAGGAGAACAAGCTCTGTGCGAAGACACGTGGGAGCGCAAACCTTGTTGGACGGCCTTTTTCCCAGCATTCCGTCCGTCCTTCCAACCAACACCAAACAATTTCGGAAATTTTGTCAGCTGCACGCTTTGTTGTGTTGCACAAGCCAGATCAGGCTGCCAAGACGGGCTCCCGGGAATACCCCTGGCCTAGGGCCGATCCCCAACACGGGCCCGGGAGATACCCGGAGATACCCGGTGTAACATTCAGGGCTCCGGGATCCAACACAACGCAGCTGGCCTGTTCTAGGCTAAAGTGCCGTTCTTGGCTTCCTTCAGCCATGACCTTTTCGTAGCCACCTTCCTTCTTCTCCCCTGGCCATCGTTCGCACATACGCTGTCGCTTGTTAGCAGGACTTGTACTTGTTCGTCGTTCTTTTGG
Source organism: Arthrobotrys sinensis (assembly GCA_036971225.1). Lineage (NCBI taxonomy): Eukaryota > Fungi > Ascomycota > Orbiliomycetes > Orbiliales > Orbiliaceae > Arthrobotrys > Arthrobotrys sinensis. Next base: position 3,764,073 of record JAJTTV010000001.1, on the reverse strand, counting down.
GTCCATCATTATCATCCAGAAACGCTTCTCTCCTCGAGCTGTCCGTGGTCATCCAATGGGTTTGGTCAACCCATCTTGATCCAAGCAAGTAACCTGCCGCCTCTCGTTCATAGTAGTTATTTTTTATTATTATTATTTTATCCGGCTTTGCTTTGCCTTTAACCCCACTTCCGTTCATTCTGATCCGGTCCTTGCATTGCCTGGCCTCGCGCTGTAAAGACCGCTGCCCCTACCGATCGCCTTCAAATCCAGCGACGTGCCTCGAAAAACAGACGTTTCTAAAAAGCGTCAAGTAGCCCTTCCACATATTCATTATGGACCCGGACAGGTCGCAGTTCTCTCCATTCGTGGATCCCATAACGCCGGTTGGGAGTGTCACTCCGTATACATATGGTTCTGAGCCAAATTCCAATAGAGGGTCCTCATCAGCGCTTCCCAGCATACTTGGTCCCCAACAGCGGTATTTCCATTCACGACGGGTGCCAAAGGGGACAGTGGAGAAACCTTGGTTAGAGAAGAAGGACCCAAAAGAAAAATGGGTAACAATTATCCCATTAATTGGAATTTTCATCGGTCTGGCCGTATCCGGATACCTGGTGTACGACGGATACACGTCGGTCATTCAACATAAATATTGTCCGCTTTATATGGAGGATTTCCAGAATGGCTTCAACACCGATGTTTGGACACGAGAAGTCGAAGTCGGGGGTTACGGGTAAGCCTCCAAGCTCCGCGCCTTCAATTCTCTAGCAGCTAATCGCAAACTCTCGTATCACATAGAAATGGCCAATTCGAATATACCACCAACACAGATGAGAATTCATATGTCAAAAACGGAAAGCTTTATATCAAGCCAACACTACAGGATGAAAGGCTCATAGTACAAGAAAATACCATCAACCTCATTAAAGAAGGAATTTGTACCTCAAACATCCCTAAGAACTGCATAACTTCAACGAACACCACCAACGGAACTATCGTCAACCCAGTCAAATCTGCTCGTATCAACACGAAGAAATCCTTCAGCATAAGATATGGCCGTGTCGAGGTAAATGCCAAGCTTCCTCTTGGAAAGTGGCTTTGGCCTGCCATCTGGATGTTACCCGTGGACGACACCTATGGGCCCTGGCCTCGCTCTGGTGAAATTGATATCATGGAAAGCCGGGGCAATGACTATCGATACCCACAAGGTGGAAATGATATCGTTTCTTCAGCTCTCCACTGGGGTCCTGACAATGCTCACGATGCATGGTGGATGACAAACGTTAAACACCGTGCCCTTCACACAACCTATTCTGCTGGCTTCAATACTTTTGGGATCGAATGGTCGGACAAGTATATGTTCACCTACGTAAATTCTCGGTTATTACAGGTACTATACACCAAGTTTGATTCAAAAGGCCTATGGGAGCGAGGGAACTTCCCGCTCAGTAGCGCAAATGGAACACGATATACCAATCCATGGGCAATCAGCAAAAGCCCAAATGCCCCTTTCGATCAACGGTTTTATCTTATCCTCAATGTCGCTGTCGGGGGTACCAATGGTTGGTTCGAGGACGGCGTCGACGAAAAACCCTGGGTCGACGCTAGTCCAAACGCGAAGAAGGACTTCTGGAATTCACGATATATTTGGGCAGCTGATTGGGACAAGAATGATAACCACGCTATGGTTGTCGACAGCATTAAGATGTGGCAGGAATGTGACTAACTTTTGCATCATTTTATTTTGCTTTCATTTTCTCGTCTAATTTCTAGGTTCCAAAAATGCTAATGCGATAGAAGGGCCCCAGGCCCAAGTATCATATCATTCATGATTTCACCGTCATCCTTGTTCCAGATATTTCAAGCTATCTGCCAGAGCTCCCTCGCTCTCTAGAAACTCCTTGTTATCCCTCTACTCCTGTGGGCTTTGCACAGCCATGTCCTGAATCGATCTCATTCTCAACGTTTCTATATATGTCTACGGGTTTATTGGCTTTTGGCGCTGCTTGTTGCTTTTGTTATCTGTAATGTTATGGGTCAAGCGCTTTTAATATCGCCAGGATGTTGGGATTGGATAGATTCTTAGTAATCTAGGGTATTGTTTAGCCTCTATTCAGGTATCACATTGTACATTAGCAAAATACATAGTATATGGTACCCGAGCATCCATGTGGTTTTTAGCGTCAGTGCTAGTATCCAGTCTTTCAATGGGAAAGTGGGCCGTACATCGAAGTATAATATCGAATTGCCGGTTTCTTGCTATCCAGGCTAACGAATGTAGAACCTATGTATGCACCATGCACATGTCAAGCAAGTGGGGGGCATGGTTACATGTCTCTCGAAACCACGGACTTAAACTCGAGAAACCTTAGGATGTTTGTGACCGTTGTGTCAAGATTGACAGATCCACTTCCACTTTCGACGTCAACTGTTGCCTCATTTCTGTTCGCTTGCACAAAGTGGATCGAGCTGAATTAGCCACACAAGTGGAAGGCAGGAACAGGAGGCTTGACCAGGGCCCTTGCTAGCTCTTATAATACTGCAGCCAGACGGGGACCTCTTGCGCGATTTCTAAGGCACTCAAAACCTCGTTTTTGCTGTCTTGATCTTTTTCACTTTTGGCGGTGATGACAGGATGTTAAGAAAGATCCATGAACTTATCAACGGTGCACACCGTTGAGGTTTATCTCACAAACTTGAGCAACCAATTCAACCTGCATGGTGACCCCACGCAAGGTGTGCTGGATGGTGACCCCCAAACCCGAACCAATGTTGAAATCATCCCAACCACCATACGTGCAGAGAAGATTCCTCTTTATCGGTAGGTTTGGGTTTATCGAACATGGGTATGATATGGGTTATCCCAGAAACCTCATCCTCCCGATCTTTCTCTCTCACTCTCTCATTTGCACAACTTCTTGTCACTGCCTCCTACTTTCATGCTCCAAGTCAAGGAACTCCACACCTCCTTTAACTCCTTTGCTATATACGTGCATACGAAGCGTATCTCTCTTGTTCGCGCTTCGGGATAGGCATGTCCCGTGCATAGAGCATGCACAAAAAATCCGACGATATCACCTATCTGCACGAAAACTGTGCCTTGAAGTAAAAGGACACCCACTAGCTGTCTTGCTGAGGATATTCCAATACCAACTGACGGCTCTAATCTCCGCTGGAAATATGCAAAGTTCGCAATTCTGAAGAGCCCAAATTATGCAATGGAATACAAGGCTCCTTGGGTTCAGCTCGGGGCCAAAGCGTGTTGGGTCCGGAAAATCCTTGTGATACTATATATAATGGCCCACTATTATCTGCCCTATTGCACATACCACATGGTATCGATCAATATCGATGGTCATCGGTGTTCTAGTATATGAATTAATATATACCACTTGGGGTTAATATTTGATCCGGAGCTATTGATATTGAGGTTTACGGCTCAGGCAATTCGGCAGGCCGAGAGCCCCAGCCCAGACTCGTCTCATCGCTGTTTGTATTCCATATACATGCATCCACTTGTCACACCAAGCAGACGGCCCACAGATCTCGAGTGAATCATAGTCGACTGCATAGTAACGTCGGCAGAGAGCTCGGTAATCAAATAAATCACTTATATGGATTGATTTTCTAAAAAGTTTTACGAGATGTTTATAAGGAAAACATGAGCGGGCGGCAAGCCATACCCGGTCTCCACCTGTCTCGTCTCTGATCTCTGACAGCCGCATCATGAGCTGGCTAGTTCGGACTTTTAGGAACATACATGTGGATATTAGGACGCATTGACATCATCATAGGCTTTACGATAAAGTCTAGATTTGAGGGACGAAAGCAAGGGAACGCCCGGGGACGATTGATTCGGACTTCGATTGTTGAAACTAAATCATGTAGGTGATCGATATCTCTTATCGGTATGGTCGTCGTGATGTTGAAACGCGGGAATGAAAGACGAGCTCAAGCCTCCGAAGCTCGAGCCCTGCAGTGGGAGCTAGCCAGAGGCCGGGAATGGTAAAGGCCCAACGAAGCGAAGGGGTGCCAGTTATCTTTTTCTCTCACAGTGGTTAATCTTCACGACTCGAGGGTTTCATGAGGATATTCTTCGAAGGCATGATACAATCCCATCTGTGAGGGATTAGATAGTGTGATGCCCTGTACATACATGCACTAGCTCAAAACTTTTGCCAACAAACATCCCCATTGTGACCTATCGGATCGCATCACAGTCACACAGGGCTTCAACTTTCTGCTTCAATGTTTCAGTCGGAGAGAAAATGTAATAAACTTAGACTTTGCAAAAAAAAAAAAAAAAAACCCCTAGTACACTGTTGATCCAGAGCCCCGAAGACAGGGCGGGAATTTAGTGATCACGAAAAGCCGTGAGGGCCGAGGAGCAGCAAGGGGACAATGGGTCGGAAGGCCAACATGATCTGTAAGCCGATGCGGACAGTCACAGCTGTCAAGGCATGGCGGCTGGTCTAGACAATTCGTATTGGGGTCAAGATAGAAGTGAAATAGAGTAGGATCCCAACAAACAGAACAAGAGACGGGTGATCATCGAGGCCTTCAATCAGACCAGGGTAGGGCTGATATTGCATCTGAGATCAAGATATGGTTATAGCATTCCCGTTCCCGCTAGTGAGACCCAAGATTTCGACGTCATCTCAATTATAACATCCTGGTGACGAGCTCTCACGGCATCCCGATCCCAAATCCAAGGTCAGTGCTTCTGAAATCATGCTGAACTGATGGAGCTAATCCAGCCGCCGGGACTCTCCTTGTGAAAGGAGATGGTAGTTATGGATGTGCGAAAATTTTCAGTTTTCTTGTCAATGGAGCATCCGCCAGTTCTTGGAAATGAGGTCGGCAAGAGGAAATTACAGCTGCAGGAGAGCGGACGGGCTCAAATCCAAAACAAGCATAAGCGAGGTGGACCGGGATCGCTGGAAGACGGACCCGCTTTCGAGTTGTTCCTTCTGAATGGATGTCCAACATCGCCACGAGTCCACAGACAGGAACAGGCAAGTGAGCTGCGGCATGTAAACCCAGTCTAGTGCTAAAATAGAAGCTTTATCTTCGACCCGTGGGCCTATGATAGGGCAGACAAGACTGAGTTGATATGCCCAGTTGCATACATCCCTAATTATACCAATGCAAGCAGCACTGTTATAGATTGTTGAGGTCTCACTCCAGCCGTAAATAATTGTTAACTGTTATAAGCCTGCTGACGGCCTTCTTCTTCATCGACTCTGGAATATTTTGGGTTGATCGAGGGATTTTGGCGTACAACCAGCCAGAATCCGGACAGAAACTCTAACAGCAAGCATTTCCTCTGTTGGCTGCCAGAAGATTGAGCTGAACCTGTCATGGTCTTGGCGCTATCAACAAGCGCTCCTCAACAGCCAGCCGCACCACGAAAGGGGTATATCAGAAAGGACTAAGGCCTAACCTCGGTGTTTTTCGATCGGTTGTCTCAGTCCAAGCGAGCCCGCAAGGTTATTGCGCATTTCTCTCGCACGTTTGAAGATGATGATTGCGGTCGGAGAAATGATTGCAAATGGAATTGGAGGAATCTGTGACAGCAATGGAGCAAATATAGTAATCGTTGGGATTGAGAATTTGCAGTCGCGGATTGAAATTCAAAGGATTGTTTGGGGCTCTCCTTGACGATGTAAGGTTTGCCGGTGTACTCTAAGGTTTGCCGTTGTGGCTGCCTTGGGGCGGTTTCTACTTCTGCAGCGCCACGGGGGAACCAATCCACCCGGGGATATATCGACCTTGGGAGGCTCTGGGTGGTGTCCGCAAATTCGTTGGAATCTAAATATTTCATCAAATATCCACAGAACATTCCAGTTCGCAACAATGCGTAATGTTGCTGTTGGAGATATTCTTACTAATGGGCATCGCCCTATGATGATATATAGAACACTGTCCGATGTTGGCGTCGACGGATCTGGCAAGCTCGATGCGGCGGAGATCTTGCAACCCAATATTAAACCGGATTGACGGGAAATGTGTAACAGTCTTTTAATTAACGTGAATGGAGTCCTCCTGCGAAGTTTTCCGGAGACAGTTGAAACATTTTGACTGCTGGTGCTTAAAGATGCGCTGTGGATGGAAGGCCTGCTTGAGAAGGTGTTCTATGACCTAACGAAATCGTCCGCGAAAAAACGGAAGTCGGTATCGAATTGTTAGGCTGATAGGGGCCAAAGACCTTTACCCCAGCTCTTGAAAACTGGAGGCCGAAACCATCTAGAGGACCTTCCTAGAAGGAACAGCTTTCGCCATCGTGAGCCCGAGTCAAAGGCCGTTGCGCAATTGCCTCAGGAAACAAACCAAGATACATCTGCAATGATACCTGACCCTGGTTCAGCTGTCATGTAATAGAGGGCTTCTAGATTATTAAAAAAAACCTGGCTAGAAGCCTGGGATCGCACATACGACTAGTCAGGAAGAGGGACAGCCAGTGTCGGCATTACAACGCAACAGTCATCGCTTTATTGAGCGATGCCAACCGACGGATAAAGCCTGGCTAAAAGGCACCACTAGTCATGGTACTATGCTGAATTTCAGAGGCATCTCTCGAAGGACAGGATCCAGAGCCGGTTGAAATTATCTAGTTCTGTGAAACATGTCTGGACAGACAACAGCAGGTAACAAAACTGAAAAAAATTTCGCGAGGAACCTTGCTTGCATCATGATTGTTGTCCATGGTAGAAATTCTATTTTTATTCCTCGCTGATAAGGACCAAGTAATATATTGTGAAGCGGTTATGGTAGTGAGGATGGTTCGACAGCTGATTCGTTGGGAAGGCTTCTGGGGCGGAACCGGGAAGGGCCTCGGGGCCCATTGGCACCAATTTCCGCTATCTCGCGCCAAGCCAAGCGGCCTCTCGCGGGCCAAGTTGTTCCTGATGCCTCCCCTGTCTCCTTTTTAGCTCACCGTTTTCTTTTTCTGTAGTGTTTTCGTCCCCTGCGCGCCGGCTGAGAGTCCCTTGGGCATCTGTAGCGATTGCTTTTTCGGCCTTCATTCAATTTACCTTGCATGCACTTTCTCGAACTTTTTCCATGGGGGGCTAATCTGGATGTTCTCCTTAGCTTGCATAACCCCTAAACCCTGCTAGTCCCTTGGGCGCTGCGCATATGGGAGGAACATAATGGGCGAGAGACACGTCCATGTGTCCCGGCGAAAGTTGTCGTTGGGGTCCTGACCCAAGCCAGTGTTCACCAGCTCCATCTGGGATCGTTCAGGTTAAACCATATCTCCCTGGTCTGCCCTCTTTCCTCTTTCCTTCGTTTCTTTCTTGCCTTCTCGCCCTCAGCCTCTCGTTAGTGTTTCGCTCTCCAGCTTTCGGAGATATCAACTGGCATGCCCTCTCCTCTCTCTCGTTTGTAGTCGAGTTGCAAAGTAGTTGATATACCTTGAGATTCCCTTTGATTACCATCTTTCAGGCGACCCCCCGTCCTGACTGATTGTATTCCAAAGTGTCTCCGCCATTCGCTCCGTAGAACGACCCGCCACTTCTTCACCCCACCACTCGTTACGACCCTTCGTCCCGGCTTGTTTCCACTCTCGCCTTGATTGTAATTGCGGCATCAATTGAGGGAGCGATCACGATAATCTTGGGACAGTTGTAGGAGGAAACGGCGATTTTGATCAGGATCACCAGGGTCGTCTGCGCAAACAGCCGCGGTTCAGAATGGGTCTTAAGAACTACTTCAAGGCCCCTCCAGCGGCCAACGCAGGCACACCAGAAGGCTCATCGCCCCCTCAATCCGAGAAGGGGCCAGCGATGACGCCGGCTGTTGGTGGTAGTCTCGAGATGCCAGGCTTACGGAGTCCGTCCCGCGCGTCCTCGTCGAGAAGCTCGCTCAACAGCCCTAGTTCCTCTCGCTCGTCGGCATTGATCCAGGATATTAAGCACGAGGTTATGGTCAACTACCTCTTTCAACAGCAATGCTCCCAAATGTGGGTTGCGGATGTGACTGGAGAGGCAGAAGGCGTGATCCTTCGTAAGAGCAGAAATAATTATATGGCCTGCCCCCCGGAACTAGGAAGAAGTCGATTTGCTGCCGCCTGCGCTGCAATGAATGTTCAGGTTAGCTCAATATGCATAGTGATACAATCGTAACCATAGCTTGCTAACGTGCCCCACTAGGTTGCCATGACTGTAAACTCCCGTGTCATAAAAACGTTCCTGCAGTGGTCACCAGATGCTCTCGATGTACCTTTGATGAATGGCCTCCGTATCCAGATCTTGCCGACAATAGACGACCTCCCACGAGCCAAGAAGCACCAATTTGCCGCCTTCATTGCGCATGAGCAGATATTGGTGGTCTGGGACGACGATGCGCTTCACATTGTCCAGAGGGCCAAGTCGATCGAGAGCGAGCTGATGGAGTTGGTCTGGAGAACGCACGAAGATATCGAAGCAGATAATGAAAAGAAGGATCCCAACCACACCTACGTCGAAGAATTGGACGAGGAGAGTGGTGAGATCACACTCGAGAGCAGGCCCACCCATTTAATGAACACTGTACTGGTTTCACTCACCCTCATTTTGGTTATCGTCACCCTCGGTGCCGGTTACCGTCAGCTCGCCGTTGAAATCGCCGTCGATGGGGACTTCACAAGACTAGCATTTTTAGCCCTTACCCCTGTTCAGATCTTCTTGACACTCTTCTTTGGGCAAGTTATTGTTGGTTGTATTGCTCAAGTTTTCGGGCCTGTTCGACAACTGTCCATTAACTCCAAGTTTTACTCTGCAAAGCCCCCAGTTCGGATCAGGACGCCTGTTTTGCCGCATGTCACCATCCAATGCCCTGTTTATAAAGAGGGTCTTCATGCTGTGATTGCGCCAACCATCAAATCGATCAAACAAGCCATCTCGACCTATGAACTACAAGGTGGTTCTGCCAATATTTTCATCAACGACGATGGACTCCAGATTATCGACGAGGAAGATAGGCAGGCTAGGATCGAGTTTTATGCCGATAACAACATCGGCTGGGTTGCCCGTCCAAAACATGGTGAAAACGGTTTCTTAAGACGGGGAAAATTCAAGAAGGTGAGTTATTTGCTTTGCTGAATCCTTGTTTTCTTGGTATAGTTTTATTTGTCGTGAAAGGGCGACCCGGAACCCATTTATTTGAAAGGGCGGCGATGTACGGTTGATGAATGTGGAAAGAAGTTTAAAAATGCGAGATGGGGGGGAGTCTGTTGGTTTAATTCTGTCGACGATTACTGCGATTAGTATAGCCAGTCAGCTCACGTGGCCAACACTTTTGATATAGGCATCCAACATGAACTTCGCCCTCATGATATCCTGCAAAGTCGAAGAGAAACTGGCTGCTCTCGAACGTACGGAAGACTGGACTCAGCATGACGAGGCTCAGGCATACGAAGAAGCCCTCAAGGAAGTTGTCACAACCGACGGCCGTGCATGGGCTGATGGAAATATACGGGTTGGTGATTATATCATTCTTATCGACTCCGACACTCGTGTTCCAGCAGACTGCCTTCTCGATGCAGTCAGCGAGCTTGAACGTTCTCCAGAAGTCGGAATCATGCAATACTCGTCTGGTGTCATGCAGGTCGTCCACAACTACTTCGAAAACGGAATTACTTTCTTCACCAACTTAATCTACACTGCTATCAGGTACACCGTCTCAAATGGCGATGTCGCGCCCTTCGTCGGTCACAATGCTATTCTTCGTTGGTCCGCCGTCCAACAGGTCTCCTACATGGATGAGGACGGCTACGAAAAATTCTGGTCGGAGTCCCACGTGTCTGAGGATTTCGATATGTCGCTTCGATTGCAAGTTAATGGTTACACAATCCGCTTGGCCGCATATACAGGGGACGGTTTCCAAGAAGGCGTATCCCTCACCGTCTACGACGAACTGGCCCGTTGGGAAAAGTATGCGTACGGCTGTAATGAATTGCTCTTTCACCCTATCCGCTTCTGGCTCATCCGTGGACCATTCACCCCACTGTTCCGTCGCTTCCTGTTTTCCAACATCCGTATGACATCCAAAATTACAATTATCTCTTACATCGGGACGTACTACGCCATCGGAGCTGCTTGGATCATGACTACTGCCAATTACTTTGCCATTGGATGGTTCAACGGTTATCTCGATAAATATTATATCGACTCGTGGAGAGTATGGTTCTCTATTGTCATCGTCTTCAATGGCCTCGGCAATATTGCCCTTGCCGTTATGAGGTATCGTATTGGCGAGAGGACCTTCCTATATGCTTGTAAGTTTCACCTCTGCAAATTCGACGATAGAAGAAAAATAAATTTAACAACGACCTTAGTGTTCGAAAACTTCAAATGGGTTCCGATGCTTGCACTTTTCTTGGGTGGTCTCTCCTTGCACGTCTCTCAAGCTCTACTCGCCCACATGTTTGAGATCGATAGTAAGTCAAGCATACCTTGCTGTCCGCTTTCGGTTTATACAGTGCTAACACCTGTCTTTAATTAGTGACATGGGGTGCTACTGGTAAGGAAGTCGAATACTCGAACTTCTTCATCGAAGTACCAAAGGTCTTGAAGCGATTCAAGTGGAGTATGATCTTTGCTCTTCTTGCTATTGCTGGAGTTATTATTCTAGCCGTCGCTCCCTTTGTTCCCTACTCATACCGAATCACGGACTTTACACCAATCCTTCCAATGGTAAGTTCATCCTGTGGAATTCCGATGACTTAAACAGATGAGATGCTAACTATCCTCTTACTAGTGCACCGTTGCGGTCTCCCATCTGCTGTTCCCGCTTGCTCTCAATCCGGCGCTGATGACATTTTCCTTCTAAAAGCGACCCACGGTTCAACTCTTTTACGCCTTTTCAGCATTGCTTTTCCTTTCGATTTAATGATACCACACCCATTCGTTCATCGTGCTTGGCGGATTTTCTTATGTCGGGATATAAACTGGTTTTTGGGATTCTTGCTTTACATCTATTTGCCCGCAGTTTTACATGTGTTGGCAGGCTAACGGCGTTTGTTATTTGCGTGTGATTTTTGAGCGTGCAGCTGCTCGCCTTATTCCTCCCTTTCCCTCCCAAGCCTCCTTTGACTATCGGCCCATCCCAGCGCGCAGCATAATCTTAATTCTCTAAAATATAACCGCCCCCCTTTACACTTGTGCCCAATTGAGAATTCGGCATACTTTGGCCAGGAACTTGGAGATAGTTTCTGAGAGCGCGAGCGGTGGAATTATTTGGCTCAAGACGGTTCTCCTGCACTGGCAGTCGAGATTTTACGACATTATTCATTATTTAACTCCTATCTTTCGGGCTTCTATATACCAATTTTGTATGTATATTCAGACCATCTCAAAAAGAATATAGATAGATCAATTTCTTTGAACTCGTCAACTTCTTCCACGTAACTTTTACATACTTGCGGCTTTGGCCGTCATCCTGGCACCCAAGTCGTTGGACACGAAGTTTGAATTTATGCGGCGCAAAGCTTGCATTAGGACCCTGCTCCCATTGCTTGGCGACAAGCCAACCCGGCCTTGAGACTCAGGCTTCACGGCGAATTGGCTTCCTGTTTCATCATAAAGTTGAAGAGAAAATCCGGGATCTGTTTTGCCGCCTAAAATTAGCATGAAGTGGGTTGCAGTGCATACCTCCAAGTCAGCGCTGAATACCAATGTAAAGTCCGTTGGTAGTGAAGCAGTCGTAGGGCTATCTAGTAGGTAGCCTTGATTGTGGGGGCCGATCGATTTCGTTAACGTTATGTTAAACATATCCCCCTGAATAATTGACTAAAGGGATTGAGGTTTTCATACTTGGACTTTCAGAAAAAGGCGAGGCTATGACGCAAGGCCCAGGCTTCAATCTCTGTAGATTCTGCTAGCTATACCAACGATTACAAGACCTCCCAATAGACCAACATTTATGGCTTTTGAATTACAATGGGGTTCATCCGAGTTATCCGAAGGAGAGATTGTCTCCGTGGCGTGCTTGGTAAGTTTCTCCAGAGATGGAAGAATTCTCGCTGGACGATAAACGTGGGCTCCACTGACTTGACAAGGGGAAAGCCATTTGCCGGCATTCTGATCCACTCTAACCAGCTTCGTAAGGTCTTATCGAGCGCCATCGACGCCCTATCATTTTACCCATTCAAGCGGCCCCAGTTGCCCCATACTCACAAAATAACCTATTGATGGACTTATAACTCTCATATCACACCATTTTGTTTCGGTACAAGCTCTTGGAAAGGAGGAACTGAAGAAGACAAGACTTTTGTGATGTCAGGTCAAGACCTTAGCTCCCGAGCCCCGGGACGTCGACCTCATGCTGGCGAGCTAGTTAGTGGGGCAAGAACTGATCTGCAGTAGCACCGCCTAAGAAGGCATTCGCTGTGCCACATATTCGAACGGTGTCGACTGGGAGCACCACTTCGATTACACTGGTATATAGTAGCTACCCCACTGGAAATTTCAAGTCAATTCACCTTGGCTAACGGAACAATCAGTGGAAGGGGAGTAGAGATAACAATCGGATAGGCTCCCTGACTCCCCAATAGTTGGACACTGGTAGCGGTGTTGTCCTGGTAGTACCGCGCACCTGTTGGTTGGATTCTGTACAGCTGACAAGTGTTCAAGACGCACCTTGGAAGACGTCGTACAAAACATAGAGTTTTGCTCATCGGTTGGTTAAGCCACCCGATAGAGCTTCTCTTGTCAGTTACATGTCAATTGTGCCTCTACGATCCTAAATGGAAGCGGCGTAAGCCTGTAATAAACCTATAAATCGTACAGGTATGTATGCAGTGTTAGTGATTCCGAACACTATTGCGTGTTCTAACATTGGCATCTCGACTGTGCGGAAGGTGAACGTCTAGAAATAAATATAGGTACCCTTGTATTTCGGTTGAGTTCAGTGACCGTTGGGTGTTACCCAAACATTTTGATATGGGAAAGGTATCAGATATCTTGAAATTAGCGACCGGAACAATCCAGCCACCGAAATATCTCTCGCTTTATCATTCAAAAGACACATACACAGTATATCTCGAGGTAAGCGAGCTCGTGTTACGAAGCTATTGAGCTACCCAGCCCTCTTTGGGTTGTTGATAACTATAATATGGTGCTGGTAGAATCGGGTAGACCCTTCGATTATATCAGAGACAAGCCGGGATCAACTATACATACTTGCTATGCAGTCAATTTAGCAGCGAAGAATACGTTATCGGGAGATGATATATCGACGATTAGACGCTGCGCTGTATTAGCATGCAAATATTTGATATACTTTGTACAGGATCAGAAACAAAAAATCCATCATGCGGTAGAAAAAAACTCTAGGGACAGTATTCTGTCCAATCATCGAGGATGAGATGCTTTATCAATGTTGAGAAGCCTTGCGCACCGTTCTTCGGCGAACATATTTCTGCAACAGCCATCTTGCTTTCATCCGGGTACTCAAGGTGAAAGACCGGGGAGTTGTACTCAAGGAACGCATGATAAGGTCCACACTCGTCGTATGCTACACAAGACTCTTGGACACAGAAATCCAAGAATTCTACAACATCATCGACAATGGCGCCCCCATTCTTCAGTCCAATAGCCACCCCCCGACTGTGTGCTTCACTAGCCATGAACTTAAGGAACGAGATTGCGTCGCCTTCAGTCAGGTTGAACCCGGTGGGGTTCTGATACCCATTGATGTTGTCTGGATCAATGGCATCACAACCCTTCGCCTGTGCGAGAGCGATTCTCTCTGACACGATGTCGCGGACGTTCTTACTATTGGTGTCCAACCACCATTCTCCTTCCCAGCCATCCATTGCCTCGCCGTAATCCTTCTTGGTGAAATTCTTCGCATCAGGCCGCCAGTCTTCATAAGAACCCGCCGAAAAGTAACAAATAACTTTGTAGCCTTTTAATTTGAGGTTGGCAATGAAGGAAAGCGAATTGTCGAACAAGTCGATATCATAGGCACTGACATCTTCATTGGTATTGTTGGGCGCACCGATAAGGGTTATCTGCCATGTCTCCCCGGCTGTTGGTTGCCAGTGGGCTGCCGCCGCGGTTTGTGAGGGTCTAGTTTTGTACGTTTCCGTAACTGTTTTGATGCCATTCGAACTGCCGGCTGTCGGTGCTGCAGTAATACCTGCAGTGGCACTCGTTGTGTCTGTTTGATCTCCTCCATTGGTGGCCCTGTCCGAGGTACTGTCAGAACTGTCATCGTTCGACCGCCTGGTTAAGCCAACCCCCAGGCCTACCCCAAGGCCGATAATTATTAGAAGAAGGAGCGTCCCGATTATCCAGAGACAAGTACGGTTGCGCTTCAGTCTTTCCAGAGGTCGACCTGATGTGCTTGCCACCGATCCCTTTTTCACAACCCCGGCTGAAGTAGTAATTGCAATATCCTTTGCCATCCTCCTCCTCCCGAGATCTTAGTACAGGTTCGAGAGAGCCGCGAATGCGTTGTTCAGTTGTATTTTCTTTCCGTATGGCCTACTGCAGGAACGGCGCATGCATAAAAGCGAACTTAGCTCTTCAGGGTGGTTTCTGATAATTATATAATGTGCGGTCTTAGACAATGTCAGGTACAGGAAAGGGTCTAGAACCTTAATGTCTCGAAGAAAATTTAAGTCGAAGGCGGCAGCGTGGTAGTGGTGCTTCCTTTGGACCGTGTTCAGTCGTCGAAACCTCGAAGCTTGCCGGAAACGGTCTTCGGTTTTTGTAATTTTGTCGCTCGCGAATCTGGACAAGATCTCTTCTAGCAAATGAAATAGGACGAAGATTTGATCAAGTGTGGCGATGACTTTTGGCCATGCTGATACAATATATAACCATCGTCTCCCTTCAGCCTTACAGTTGAAGCCAGTGAAGACCTGCCGGGTTTGAGTAAATAAGCACTATTACGCGACGGAAACGCCTCGCTGACTGACGACGACGAATTCAATGTCACCCTTCTTTGCAAAAGCCGGAATACGAGTTCTAGCCAGCAAAACAAGTCGCGGGTAGCCTCAACGCTGAGGTACTCTGCCACCGCAAGCAAGGACCAGGAGAGAGGCTTTATATCGTCCCCCGAGGCCATCTCACGATGTGGGCGATGTGTTGGAGCTGTGGTGTTTGACGCGGGCATCTTTTGCCCGTGCTTGGACAGACCAGACTGTCTTCAACTTCAACCACAACACTCCCATTGCTAATAACTCGTCTCTGCATCGTGGCGTCTCGGCTCATTCGCATAACCTTTCTTCCCAGAGCTCGGGCACACAATCCAAATTCTCGGACCGACACGGCTGTATAGAACCCTTCTCGACCGTAGTGTATAACTAAATTTTATCAGCAGTCTGTTCCATTAGCTCCAAATTTGTCACGCCGAGATATGGCCATACCTCCAATTGTAACTGCCGCGATCCAGGCTTCATTCCTGTCAGGACTATCCAACTTCCTCGCTCAGATACTAGCCGCGTGGAAAGCGAATGTACGTGTGACCTAGCGAGATAAACTGTGATAGTACCATACTGATGCCCCGTTCTTCAGCGACCTTTCGAGCTTGCCGTCGCTCCCATTCTGCGTTTCTTCATATTCACCCTTATCACCACACCCCCCAATTACAAATGGCAGGCATTTTTGGAACGAAGTTTTCCTACCTACCCTACAGACTCGCGTCGGGACCTCAAGAAAACCGATGATATTGCTTTGAAAGAAAAAGCGCCTATGTCCCCGCTTCCACCAGGTGTTGCCCACCACGAGCCCGGGAGGCTCAAGAAGAGCAATATTGCTCGAAAGCTATTGCTAGACCAGTGCTGTGGTGGTCCCATTAACACTGCTCTCTTTATCATCGGAATGGGGCTCCTCAATGGCAATCCCTGGGAACAAGTGCAATGGAACCTTGCGAAGGTATATTGACTACGACCCTTGTTGTGATAAGTCGCGTACTCGAAGACCGGTATCTAATACGTAAATTTGTATAGGACTTCTGGAAATTTCAAATAGCTGGTTGGAAACTCTGGCCTCTTGTCGCCTTGATATCTTTCAGCGTTGTGCCCTTTGAGCGACGAGTCTTGTTCGGTAGCTTGGTTTCTTTAGGGTGGACTATCTACCTCAGCTTGTTGATTGGTGAAGTCTAGAGTCGAGGGAGTTTTGCCTTGTCATTTACGACAGCGGGGTTTAATGAGATTACGAACGATATAGCGGCTCAAGAAGGTTTTGGAATGTATACTATCATGATACTATTGCAGGTTAGACCTCTCAGCTTGATGTCTTCGAGGTTTCTCTCTTGTTTTCTTAGACAAGGTACAGTTTGGTTAGAAGTTTGACATTCAAGGGTGTTAATTGGGGGTCGGCTGATTGATAAATTGCCGGGATAGTTCGAACACTTCTGTACAAATCTGTGGTTAAAAGAGGACTTTTCAGCGCGAGTGGTTTCCCTTCCACCAGCTACTGCCACCATTTCCACCAGCCCTCTCGCAAGCGATCTTAAGTTCCTTCATAAACGAACCTCGTAGGTCCTCTTCGATTGCCAAAACGTCTCTTTGCGCCTTTAGATCCGTTCGTAGGCTCTTCCAGCTCGCCTCATACGTCTTCTTAAGCTCCAACATCCGCCGCTCGTTCTTCGCCGGGTGTTTCCTTAAGATGGATAGTTTTTTTTCAAGAGATCCTTGTTGAAGGTGCATCGTCAAAAATATATCATTGGTAGCGGCGTATATCGATGCGGTATGGTTATCCAGCTTGGCTATTCTTTCAAGCAGGTCTTTGATATTCTGGAGATGTTTTTGTTCAATACAAGCATGGGACCGTCCTGAGTGCTCGAGCACTGTCTGGACGTTCCGGTATATGGGGCGTAAACGCCATGACTTCGAAGCGCTCCAGCTCCTTCGTAGATACTGCTGCCGCGGCTGGAGGAATTCATTGAAATCTAACTTGCCATCCTTGATCATATGGACTAGCTCAACGTCGTCAAAAATTGGGAATGGAGAGTTGCCTTCGATTTCCATTGTGGCGGTAGAATAACGGAAGGTTTCGAGTTCGACATGTTCTCCATCTTGGCGAACTATCTCGACTTATAACTACAGCGGTTGAGGTATCTTAAGTTCGTAGATGCTCGGGGCGTTTCTGGATTTTTGAAAGGTCGAGAGCCATGGCACTCAAGGCAAAGCGCAGGTTTGAGGCCTTTTGACCACAGAGGGCCTTCGCTTGGCAATAACCTACAAGTTAGGTTTAGGAACAACAGATGCCTAGCTAAAGGCACTGAAAAGTGAACGTCATGGATTAGTGACGACGAGATCTAAACTACCCCTGTTCGAAATGCGGCTCTGCGGGTAGACGCTTGAATTCGACTTATGACGACACAATAAGGTTTGCAGTACAGTAGCTGTTCCATGCATGGCCATGCTGGTAAATGTAAATATCCTTAGGCGGACTGAGGCCCAGCCCACAACAACGCGATACATGGACAAAGAAGGCTGTCAAGATTCAGAACGCGACATCTCGTTCTCACTCAGTACTCGATATCACCAACAACCAACCACCGACAATCGCTTCTTCTTGTGCAGGGGAACGCTTTCCCGTATACCCAAACATCAGAGACACAATGCCATCGCATAAAGGCATTGTTTGTACAGTCAATATTGATGGCGTTCCCGCTGAAGAATTTGGAACTGAAACTGAGGGCTCAACAATCACCTGCAGCATTGTTGCCCAGGATGATAAACCTTTCGTCTTCAGCCTGGATTTCAGTCGTTCCGCCGCACGGCGGCATGATTTGGCCACATCCGCAGACGGAATCGATGTTTCAAGTAACACTACTACGAAGAGGACCACCACTATAAAACGGACCAACAGGATTTGCAACGGTGTAGTAGAGAAACGAGAGATGAGGTTCTCAAAACTTGAAACAGGTATGGTTCTCCAACGTACACGCCTTGGGAACAGCAGACAGCTTATAATATGCTAACTCTGTCGGCTTCGGGCGCTAGTTGATCAGAAGCTTGACAATATAGAAACACGGGCTAACGTCTTAAAGGATGTCGGCTCTCTCACAATGAAGGTTTGGAGGGCGGAGGAACATGCAGCCGAGACAAGTGTAAAAGATTGGACAAGAGTTGGCGATATCGAGAATATTCACGAAAAGGCTCTGAAAGGAAGAGCAGTCTCCCATAAAACTTTACTGGGGGCTGCGACTTACGAATCGGCACACCCCCTGCGAACGACGAAGCTAGACCCTTCAGACTGCCCATACGTTACATTTATTTTCCGCTACGCTAGCAAACGTAAGTTTCTGTGAGCACCCCCTTTGTTATAGTTACGATAGCGGTATTAAGGTTGATGCTCTCACCAGGATATCTCCAGAGCGAAGGCCTGGTGCCTCGTTCCCCGTCCCCGGATCCTTCAATCAAAGGCGGCGGCGATGAGCCATCAGTGGAGGAAATGTCGCCCGAGGAACTCCGCCGCGAGGTCCTTCGCTACCGAGTAAGGATGCTACGGCGTATATCCGGGTAGAGTTAGGCGCTAGAACTGACTGTTCACCCTGTATTTACTAGGCAGAAAATAGAGGAAGACCCATAAAGCGGGAGCTAGAAGCGTCCCCTGCGGTACGAGGTTCTGCGGCAGACAACGATGACGATAACGACGAAGTTACATTTCAGTCAGAACGCAGGGTCAAGAAGCAGAAAACCACCGAGGTGATAGATCTGCTTGACGACGACTGATATTTCTCAGATTTCACACCTGTTCTACACATTATAAAGGGAAAATTGATCGCTGTGTTTTCATGTTTCTCATCTAGCACTTACGCGTTTACATTCTATCGTCAAAGTATCAAGGCGAAAAGACTGGTTTATCACAGCATACAGTCTGTTTTGATTCGCTTTGGTAAATATTTCTTTGGGAGATATGTCTTAATGGGAGGGTTTAGGGTCGTTACATGAGGGCATTTTCTTCCTCTCCCACCTAGTCTCTTCGGCGATGACGTTCATAGAAGAGCTAAAATTCGACCTTCGCCGCAAACAGAAATGCATCATGTAACATTGCTCTGTATTGGTGGAGAAACAACGGCTCTCACTCTTGAACTTATACAAGCTACGGCGCGCTAGTATCTATCGCTCAACTTGCGTGATTAAAGTATAGTAACTTTTACACATCCCGAACCTCTATCAACGGCTCCACCTACACTGAACTGAACAGAGTGAGGAAGTAGAGCGATTTATCATCTTGCGCTACCCGCCTAAAAAGCACCCGTTCGGGGATATTACGCCAACATGTTGGGGTATGTGGATTGATCTACGATCGAGTGGCCCATATCTGTACATGTACCCAAATAGAGGTATCCCCGGATATCACACAATCAAGTCCTTACCATAGATGGTAAGTTTCAAGATAATTCGTGCGTAAGAAGGTACCCATGTGGAATCACCTTTATAGCAACGAGACGTTTGACTAGGAAGGGGATCAACGTTTAACCCACAGGGAATGTGGTATTTCGTGCGTTGCCGCTAGTTTAACGTTAAGGAAAACGTTAAGGCCCGAATCTCGAGCTTCACCATGTATCAGGCATCCTCTTCCTCTTGTGTCACTCCCTGGTTAGTACTAATTAATCCACCTACATACTTAAGTAAGTCTCGTATACCTAGATCAGAGATCACAAAGAGAAAGGGTAACGGGGATCCTCGAGATCTAAGCACAAGCTCAAGACAATGACTTCACTGCCGACCCCTGCTACTATTTCACAAACCGACTTTCGGGCGATTTTGTCGCGATATCCTGCAACCCTCAAAGCTGTTTCGGATAAGAAGCAACCTGCAAAGAAACCAAAGAATGATGATTCGCAAACACTTGAGGAAATTGATGGTTGGAGAGATGGGCTTGCAGACAATGTCAAACCGAAGAAAAACGCGAACGGTGGATTTGGAGGCAGAACACTAGACGCGTCACAGGTGAAGGATATAGTTCTTTGGAAACTGTACGTCGAACAAAGGAAAAGGTATCAATACTAGACCCTTGTATCACATCACTAACATGTGGTTGAATTGCAGAAAACGAGGGAAATTCCGTCCTACAATTTTACCGCTGGTGAACTCGAACCCAGGCAAAGAGCTCGAGGCAGTTGTAAACGAAGCTCTGTCTATGCCACTCCCAAGCCAGGTCACTTTGGGTTGGACAAGGGATGACGATGACGAAGCCCTGGCCCAGGTCTCTTCGATGATGAAGGTGTTGATCAAGTTGAAGGGTATTGGTCCCGCTACAGCAACTGCGATTCTGTCGTCTGTTTTCCCTGCAATCGTCCCGATGTTCTCCGACGAAGCTTTCCGTTGGATAATGATGGACAAATCAAACGCTTCTACAGGGTGGAATAGGAAGATTTCGTATGACGCAAAAGAATACTCGGAGTTTTTTAGGAGGGTCAGACAGCTTTGTAGAAAATTAGCATCAGAAGGCGAAGCAGTTGATGCAGGGAGTGTCGAGAAGGTGGGTTGGGTGCTTGGCTGGGAAGCTGCTTTGGGAATTGCCCATCCAATCGAAGAGACACCGACAGAGTCCTCGAGACGAACAAAGGCCAAAAAAGACCCTATGGAAAGCGTTTTCCAACAAGAACAAAAGCAGGATAATGCATTATTCCCCAACAGCGAACTGTCAAAGTCTGTTACCGATAGTTTGGAGACGACCGATAGTCTGAGTAAGACAAGAGCGAAAAGGAAGTACACATCAGCTGAGGTCTCCCCACCTCCTCTTCGCCGAAGCAAGCGAAACAAAGACACATGAGTTCAGCTCGGCGTATTCATCGAAATATTTCTCCACGTGGAATCATGATGATGCGCAATCGTCTTTAAAATGTGATAGCGGTCGCGCTATACTGTTGCATGTTGTGCTCTCGCTCTACCCTTGAAGACGAAAAAATTGCATAAGGTTGAATCCTTGATCCCAGAATTTGTCACGATCCGTGACTCGACTGCTTGGCAAATTTGTTGGAAGAAAAATGAAGTTCCTTATCGATTATCAATGTGCATGCTGCACAAGTGAGATTCTTGAAACGGCGGCTTTTATGAAATACGGTATGGGGTCTTAAATACGATATATCTGAAGCCCAGGAAATGTCGGAACCGGTCTTGTAAATATTCTAAACCACACGGGTTACTCCCGCTGCAGACAATCGGCATGAATCTGAAGCTGCACCTGAGCGACAAACGGGTGAGAATCAAGAGCTGCCTTGGAGGATCATCGGTACACAGATGCACGACTACGGGTGCCTTTGGGATGGCACGCTATGCGGATGAGAGTTGTGACATGCAACAACGGCCTCGTCATCCAGTTAGGCGACAGAATAGGCTGCACCGCCGCTCACAAGAACCTAGAAATCAGAAACGGGTTCTGACAGTGTCTACCGCGCAAATGTACGCTAGAGCTGCGATCGAGACAGCAAAGGATCAAATCACTCGGCAGGCCAAAAAACCGGTGGCAGTGTTTCTTGCCAACCTGTCTCGTCCCGCTTGGTGAGCGAGCGAGGTGTCTAGCTCACTAGCACCTGCTGCCGCTGCCCACCATTTGGAATTCGGGTGGTACAGACCAGGCTTGATTTGGTTCTAGGTCCTCCTTACGAGGAGGGTCGATTCCTAGAAGCTAGAAGGCTGACGCTCGAGGCACCTTTCTCGCCTCCCGCCCCGCCAATGACAGGCCAACATCCGTTCCGTGGGAGGGAGCAATAGGAATGCTTCGTCTTCGCTGTATAGCACTTCGGTGCTTTTAGCCAGTGTTTGAGCTCGAACGCCCAAGCGGAGTTTGCCCGTGCATGGGCCAAGCACTTGGAAAACAACCTGGGTAAACTGTCAGCAAGCGGAAAACTGTGAGCCTCACTTGCAGAAAAAGGCTCGTATGCCTGCAAACGATTCTTGAACTGATAAAAAATACAAATGAGGCTGCTACGTTTTGGCCCGGCCTGCCTTTTCTTGAAACCCTTCGCCATCTTGACGACTTAGTCATCGCTCGATCGAGAGTTCCGACGAATCCTAGTTTAACGCGGGGACCATGGTCTTGACAATATAATCAGGCCTTGCAGCCCACTTTTCTTCGGAACGAATTTCACGCTCGTTGATCGCGAGTCATTCTGACATATAGTCTTATCAACAGCCGAACCAGCAGCAGCAGCGCTGCTATCACCGCAGAATAATCAGGGAAACGCAGCAGATTCGCAAAAATGGCTGCCCGTTCTAGTGCTACGGACTTATCATCAGGCTGCCAGTGCGCCCATCTGTGTACATGCAAGGCAGAGAAACAGCGACCGAGGTTTTTGAATCTGGCCAAGAGGTCATTCACTAATATCCGTCTGCGTTCGCCCAAATCCCCGCCAGAATCGATGCATTGTCCGACGACACCACCAGACGAATCTCAATCATTCACCCCAATTGCGTCCGCAATCCCTAGCTCCGCTGGGCCATCTACGCCGAAAATGGAGAGTCCTATTGTACAGTCGCCGACCCCAAAAACCCCAATTGTGACGAGGAAGCCTGTCCCGAGTGTCATCGTTCCACAATCGAAACCTTTTGCATTCTTGGACACACCCGAACAAACACCGATAGCGCCAGTTCGCAGAGACTTGTCGCCTGCTAGGAATGTGGAAGATTTTGGTGTACCGGCGTCGAAACCGATAAAAGGACGTTCATTTTCGCTGGTGCCAGAGAACACACCATTTTCGCCGATAGTCGTTCGAAGCAGAGGTCAATCGATGGATCAAACTAGCGCTCGCATTTATATTCCTAAAAGGAAGCCCGTTCCCATTCGAATTATTAAACCAGATACCAGTTCTTCAAACGATGACTTAGGGGAAACAATCGAACAGACAATAGAGTGGTTGGTGAAGGAGCAGTACGATGACCGAGATGATAGGCGTTCACCGTCGCCCGTTTCTCCTCTGTCGGATAAGGCAGACGACGTTCCAAACTCAGAATACACACCGCTCCCTCTGCGCCCTAGTGGATCTCATGCTGGAATCTCTGGATTTCCATCGTTTTCATCCGGATCAACAATTTCATCTTCGCCGTCATTCACCTCCAACTCCACATCCACATCTGTCGAATCTCGATCTAAAACACCGCCTCCTGTGATATCGTCTACACCCTCGCACATTCCCCGAATATCCCGAAAGCCAGTTGCCAGCCCCTCTTCTTCCACAATAACCATCCCCAGAAAGGCCGTCCCCAAACGACGAAGAGCGTCGATAAGCATTCAATCTCTACCCAATGAACTTGTCCTTAAAATTCTCTCCCACTTGCCATCTCTTGAGTCTGTTATGTCAGCGCGACTGCTTAACACTCGTTTCAACGACCTTATCTCCGCAAACACGATGTCCCTCATTAGCGCTATTAACCCAAGCGCTTATAGTCTCATTAAAATCCTATTCCCTAATGACAACAATTTCGAATCCTTCAGATCCGCTTACAACAGCTGCCTTGGTGTGATCGATGGCCTAATATCTCGTATCAGAAGGAGATGTCCAGGGCTCCTACGACGAGAAATGTTGGATGCGCTGAATCGTGAAGAGGTCCATAGCATGAGAATGGCGCTCTGGAATATATGGTGCTTTTCTTTGATTTTTGGCGCCGGGTTTATCGACACTGAAGACTGTGTCAAGGACCATCGGAAGTGGCTGGCGAGGTTTGGTAGAAAGGAGCTGTTTGCTATGATTGAGATGTGTGGGTTGATTGGAGTGCTGCTGCGACCGCTGTTGGAGATCGCTTATTCCGTCGAGCTGACGGATAAGTTCCGACGGGACGTGTATTTCGATGATCAGCCGTTGGACATCAAGGAACGATATGGTGAGTTCGGATTTCTCCCACAAGGATATTATTTTGTAAGAATATAATGGCTAACATCCATCTAGAACTTATCGAAAACCTACTCGCGTTCCTGCGGACCGTTGGTCTTGATCACATCTATGAACTGTCATCCATCTTTGGTAGCAGCGAGACAGCAGCGTCGCCGCGAATTACCAGAAACATTGCTTGCGATTACATTATTGAAAACATGTTGATTGAAACTTGGGAAAGAGAACTTGGCAAGGAGTACGCAAACTTCATGATTAAGCCAATGAAGGAACTACATTTACATTTGGAGAAGGAAGCTCGAAAGAGTGATATTGACGGAAGGAAGGCGAGGGAGGAGATGGGGTGGGGACCAAGTACACCTGGGAATGATGATGAAGAGCTTGTGGCCGAGTAGGCGACTATAAACGGCGTTTGGGGGGGGTTGTTTGCTGCATTTTAACATATTTATCCTTTCGAATCTTCTCTTCTCACTCCCATCGAGTTTTCTTTTTTGGGACGGGTCACAGATTGACCACTTTCATCACACAACTTCCCCATGGTGGGACTGGATATACCTGGACATGTATTATATTTAATCCCAATGGTAATAACTAACGGAATAATTACAAGATATCAAAAAGGATTCCCTAACTATTGCCCCAGCTGTGGTATATGTACTTTAGTGGTGATTCCATTTATAGTAGTAACACATTGTTAGTGTCAATCCAATCTGGCGAGTCGTTATAGAATACAATTTCAGCGGTTGGTTCGCGATCCTCCTCCAAACATGTAACGATATTGAACAACGTCATTGTTCGAATCCACTTTGGTTTGCACGCATTCTCTGGGGCGCAAATAGCAAAATTGCCATTTTCACCATCAACGAATATCGTTTCTCTGAGTCGCTGCGGTGATAGGGTTCCGGGGTCTATAGTCTTGACAAGCGTATACGTCCGTTCCAATCTTTCCTTGGAACCAGGGAACTCGGATGGCTCTTTAATGGCGGTATTCTCGATGGGGTGATTTGTATGAGCGAGGAAATTATCACTATTCGGGTACATATAATGGTTTTTGATAGGTGAGAGTTCGAGACATTGTGCACCGGACAGGTCGGCGAGCAGGATATGCTGGGCTGAGGCCGCGCCGTACTTCTCGATTTGGGACAGTGCTTCTGCGGCCGTTGTAGACTCTAGACATAGGCGGAGGAGAACGTGGACTGGTAGCTTGGTGGTGTCTGTTGGTGAGGCACGGAGGGCATTTAGGAGGACAGCAACAGACGCACTGTTGTAGCCGATTTTTCCAACGATACCGGCCTTTCGAAGAGTACCAATATTAGAGAGTTCAATAATATCGATGTATGTTCTTGCTTCTTACTTCGGTGACCATCTTTATGGTCGGCTTGCCTTCCTGCTGAATCTCAATCAATGCAAGGTTCTGCTGTACAGGCCTTACCCAGTCCCAATTCTGGGCGAGATACTGGATGATCTTCCCGTCTTCGCCCACAACCTTCCAGCTGATGCTCGTGCACCCGTCTTGGAACTCCCCAAGAGCAATTTCACTCCTAACATTAAGCGCTACAATATCGAGAACGTCGACTCCGGCGCCTTCTGCTATTCCAACAATTTCTTGGTGAAGATTAGGGACTAACTTTTGGATTGTCGCCTCGTATTCGCGCGCTCTGCTGTGAACACCCTCACGGTCGAGTTTGGAGCTATTCTGGAACATGTCATAGTATAACTCCATCTGCCGGGAAATTTGGGCTTTGAGGGAGACGCCATGTTTATATCCAATCTTTTGAGTTACTGATATATTAGCCTGGGCTTAAACTTGTGCGATTGTAAGGATGGGCGGTTGGCAATGCCATGGTAAGGATACCTCGTAATTAGTTCCGGAAAGCGAAATTCTTGGAATGTACGACATTTTGCTTAGTACAAGGGAGGACTGCAAAAGTACGAGGCCGATTCCAAAAAAAAAAAATCCTTCACTACTTGTCCCTGAATAAGATCCAGAGTTATGTAATTCAGGAAGGTCAGTGCAGTGAATCTAGTGGGTTCTATCCGAGGCCCGAGAGAATACAACAGTCAAAGTTGTGTTGTTCCGTGTCCCACTTCAGCTTATGTCATCGTGCAACATCACAATTCATTCGATTCAGCCGCTGATGCATCCGGCAATTTCGTGGTGTTAGGAGCGAGACCAAAGCCACGGACGCTGCCGCCTACGGCCCTTGCGCAACGACAAAGGGAACACGAACGATCGTAAATTGGCGATTTTGCCACTGAAGGAGTTAACTAGTTTCCGCCACCGTCTGAGTGAGCGGTGCCTGTTGGGCAGCTTACGCAGCTCTCGCCAATTCACGTGCCAAAGCATTCAGCTGAATTCAGTACTCGGAGGCGCATGTTAATGTTCTGACTAGAATTCGATAGCTCAAGTACTTGAATTTATATCTTCATTACATCGAAGCCTCCCAGATTATCGAAGTAAAAAACCATTCTCTTCCTTGTTCTATCCTTCCTTTAATCCTCCCTCTCTAAGAACATCGTGCGCTGTTCCGGAACCCGCGGTGAGCGGCTTGTCGATGCAAAATATGGCATCGGCCGATACCATCAACCGTCGCCGCTCTTCGCGCCCGCGAGCCCGAGATCATTTAGCAACGTATCAACTTTTTCGGATTGTTAATGAATATGCCCCTTTCCACCTTCCGGCTCGGGTCTTGGAAAATGCGCCTAGCCTGCCGGATCCACTTGATGCTGCCGTGGATAATGGATTGACGGCGGTGGATAATTTCATGGAAGCCCGGGCAGCCTCTGTGAAGAGGAAATATGATAGATGGGTACTACGGCCACGGGAGAATATCAGAACCGGTGTCGGGGTGTACACTGAATGGGGGAAGGGATTAGTTGCCGGAAATCTACGCTGGTTGGAAGAAGGAATATTTGTGATGGGCAATTATCTGTTACCCAATGAAGACGATGACGAGGACGAGGACGAGGAAGACCATGGGCATGATCACGAGCATGCCGTTATGAATTCGTACTGGACGTCCACAGAATCCGTTATCGACACTAGTGATGAAGAGGACTATCTAGGTACATCAAGGATAGTGTCTAAGGACGGGAAGCTTCTACCGTTGACCCCAGCAGCTGGGTATCACCATCACCAACAGCACCATTCACATCACCACAGTCACAGTCACGGCCATAATACTACCCGCCAAAGGTCCGCATCTACTCCTAGCCTTCCGCCTTTCCAGCCAGACCAACCAAGTAAGGAGTTTGAAAACATTGGAAGGCTATTGGTTACATTTGCACACCGGACTTACGCGCGGAATGCGCATAAAACTCCTGGACAGATGCTTTATGATGCTCTGGATTTGGCAAGGGTTGAAGCAAAAAAGGTGGTTAAGGGGTTTGATGAGAAGTATAGCATTGAGATTGGATATTTGCACAAGATGATGGAAGTGGGACGGTGACACATGTTACATACATCAGGAGGAAGATATGTGGTATCAGCTAGATTATGATAGATGTGATCCAGACGTGAAAGAAACAAAAGAAAATGTGCCGCGATAAGAACCTCGAGTGGTATATCGGTCCGCTAGCGGTGTTGTATCTGGGAATAATAGTGAATTCGAGTAATTAAGTACCGAGCTACTAGTAGATTCTATCGATTCTATCGATTCCGAAGAGCTCGACTTCTACCGACAGGCTCGGGAAGCTAGCTATAAAAGCTTCGTAGCTACTTACGTAGGATGAGTAAGACTGATTCACAGTTTAACCAACTGGGGGGGTGATATCCCGTATTCGTGGGGGAGGTTTCTGAAATATCAACTATCCCGGCAAGGATCACACGAGGAAAATTTAAGGCTCCGGACAATTATCGTTCGGCAGGCTGGAAGCCCTCAAGCCGAAGGACGCAAGACCAAAATGCAAGTGTCGACAGGCTTACGCCCAGAAACGCTTGTTGCGAACTAAAGATTTGGCGTGGAGCATTTTTGGTGGTTGATTTGTTTTTTGTTGTTTTTGTGTTGTCCGGAACCAAGTATATCCGGGCCAGCCTGAAGCTTCAGCCTTATTGGATCTTGCCTTACATAAGGATTCATGATCAAGTGCTATGTATGGCAGGTTTCAGGGAGCACAGGAAAGGGAACGATCCAGGACCCGAGATTGGATGCTCGATGCGTCGACAGAGCATATTAATGTGCTGAGAGCTGTAGCATATTAGTGGGGCACAGCGAGGCAAAGGGGTATAATTTTGTATGGCATCCTCAAAAGGCACCGTATGTGGCCAGCCAAGCTTATATCTCGGAACGCTGTGCATCCGAAGAGCCTTCCAATGGCCAGGCCCCATAATTCCATGACGTCTACAAGAAAGGACCCATCGTTGATTTCAAGCTAAAGTTGCACCGGAACCAGGTCCTCGGTGCTCAATTCTGTTCCGACGTATATCTGTTGAGGTCGGACAGAGATCGTGACATGTTTTTCTTGCGAACTAGAGCGAACAACAGTTGGATCAATGTTTTGATATAAAAGCGTCGTTGGAGGCTACTTTTAATCCATCCTATCGATATTTGGCATGAATTGCATTCCCATCAGTAATCTTAAAACCCCAGGATGGTGGGGCCCTCTCTGACAAAAAGAGAAACGGGTAGTTAGCCCCCAAGCATAAAATTTTTTGGAGCAGGGCTAAAATTGACCTCCGAAAGTCCGTGAGGCCAACGTAACGACGCTGTCCTGCAGCGGGATGAGTGCACCAGGACTGGCTTAGCCCGAACAAGGCCATCGCTCTTATCCCCTGGGCATGGGTCGGGCAGAACGAAATCTGACCCAGATTCCGCACCCCCCATGTTCCTCGAAGGTGTTCCCCAGCGCCATTGGACGTTGGCGTAATATCTCGTTTTTGGCGTTTTCCGGATGGCAGACTTGCCGAACGAATCTGAGAATCACATTCAGACTACAAATACATCCTCAGGTAATTATCGGTAGCTGACTTTTTTTTTCCCCCTTTGCTTTCTTCCTTCTAGTTTCTATTTTCAACCTTCTTCTCGGTCGTCGTCGTCGACAATAAGAATAATTCGCCGCCGTGGAACGAGCACCTGTCCCACGTGTTGTCGCATTTGCACCACCTCGTTACCTTGCAGTCCATTCCTCTCAACTGCCGTGCCCCTCGTCGGTTACCGTTATCGAAAAACAGATTGGGTCGCCTGAGTGGGTAGTACCCGAGGGTACCTGCTACTTGTATAAAAAATTTAATATTCATCAAGATGGCAAAGTCTGTAGATGAAGGCTCTGCCACCCAGGTTGAGGATTCGCCTGAGGGAAGCCGCAACCACAGTCGAGATGAAAACCACCAAGCCCAATTCGGCCCCGGCGACGAAGAGCGAGTGGTTGAGCTTGCCAGAAGACTCAGTCGGACTATGTCCCATGCCGACGGTCATGGCCTCACCAAAACGGAAACTCGCTACAGCCAGTTCGAAGGTGAAAATCCATTCATGGGTTCTGAAAATCCAAGACTTCAACCAGGACACGAGAAGTTCAACCCAAAAGCATGGCTCAAGTCGATTATCAGTTTGACAGCTAAGGATCCGGAAAAGTATCCTTCCTTGAGACTGGGTGTCTCCTTTAGAAACCTTAATGCGCACGGCTTCGGTTCCGCCACGGACTACCAGAAGAATGTTGGGAATATCGGTTACAGTTATCTGGAGCGAGCCGTAACGCTCGGACGCAAACGCAAGATCCAGATTCTAAGAGATTTCGAAGGTCTCGTTAAGAGTTCCGAGCTATGCGTCGTCTTAGGTAGACCAGGAAGGTAAGACAAAACATCTCCCTTGCATCAGTGCGGTGCATGGCTAATTGAACGTGCGTTTAGTGGTTGTTCCACATTCCTGAAGACAATTGCTGGTGATACCTACGGCTTCTACCTTTCCGATGATACCGTCCTCAACTACCAAGGTATCCCTATGGATAAGATGCACAAGGTCTTTAGAGGAGAGGTTATCTACCAGGCTGAAACTGATGGTATGCCTCACTTTACTCCTCTAGTGCATCCTTACATTTAACACTAACTATAATTATCTCTGTAGTTCACTTTCCTCAGCTCACAGTCGGTCAAACTCTCAAATTTGCTGCTCTTGCACGTGCCCCCAGCAACAGAATGGGTGGCATCACCCGTGATGAGTACGCTGAGCATGTCAAGGATGTTGTCATGGCCGCCTTTGGGCTTTCGCACACTGAACATACCAATGTCGGCAACGACTTTATTCGAGGTGTCTCCGGTGGCGAAAGAAAACGTGTTTCCATAGCTGAAGTCGCCGTCAGCGGTGCACCTATCCAGTGCTGGGACAACTCCACCAGAGGTTTGGACTCTGCGAATGCCCTCGAATTCATTCGAACGCTTCGCCTGAGTGCCGAACTCACGGGTAGCACTGCCCTTGTCGCTATCTACCAGGCCTCACAAAGTGCCTACGATCAGTTCCACAAGGCCATAGTTCTGTATGAGGGTCGTCAGATCTACTTTGGCCCCACTGGTGAAGCCCAGAAGTTCTTCGAGGACATGGGCTTCGAATGCGAAGAACGTGCCACCACTGCGGATTTCCTCACATCACTCACCAACCCAGCTGAACGTCGTGTCAAGCCTGGATTCGAGGACAAAGTACCTAGAACTCCTGACGAATTCGCTCAACGTTGGAAGGAAAGTGACGCCCGTAAGAGACTTCTGGATGAAATCGCTGCTTTCGAAGCTGAAAACCCTATTGGAAAGGACAACGTCCAAAGATTCAAAGAGGTCCGCAAGGTCGTCCAGTCTTCGGGTGCTTCTTCAAATGGGCCTTACACAATCAGTTTCCCCATGCAAGTCAGCCTTTGCATGACTAGAGGTTTTCAGAGACTTAAGGGTGATCTTTCCCTAGCTATGACCGGTATCTTTGGTAATGGTATCATGGCGTTGATTGTCTCGTCCGTCTTCTACAATCTACAGCCTAATACTAGTTCATTCTTCGCTCGTGGTTCACTTCTCTTCTTCGCTGTCCTTCTCAACGGTTTCTCAAGCGCGTTGGAAATTCTAACACTATACGCTCAACGACCAATCATTGAAAAACATGATAAATACGCCCTATACCGTCCGAGTGCGGAGGCTGTTTCCTCCATGATTGTCGACATGCCCCAGAAGATCTTATCTGCAATTGTATTCAACTTGATTCTATACTTCATGACGCATCTCCGAAGAGAACCTGGCGCTTTCTTCATTTTCCTGCTGTTCTCGTTCTCGACCACCATGGCAATGTCTATGATTTTCAGAACAATCGCATCTGTCAGTCGGACGCTACATCAAGCTATGACACCAGCGGCTATCTTCATTCTCGGTTTAATCATGTACACTGGTTTTGCAATTCCTGTCGTCGAAATGCGCGGTTGGGCACGATGGATCGGCTACATTAACCCGATTTCCTACTCTTTCGAGAGTTTGATGGTTAATGAATTTAGCGGACGAGACTTTGCTTGCTCCCAATATATCCCCAGTGGCCCTGGTTACGAAAACGTGTCGGGGGATTCTCGTGTTTGCTCTGCTACTTCTGCTATCGCCGGCCAAGAAGTCGTCAGTGGTGATCAATACATCAATGTCTCCTTCCAATACTTCAAGTCGCATATGTGGCGTAACTTGGGTATCATCTGGTAGGCCCCTCTAAATTCTAGCAGTTACTGAAGCTATGCTAACGGGTTGTGTCTTTTAGGGCCTATGTCGTCTTTTTCTGCGCAGTCTACATCATCGCTTCGGATAAAATCACCGCCGCCAAATCCAAGGGCGAGGTCTTGGTCTTCAAGCAAGGAAAACTTCCAGTCTCGGCCAAGAAGAGCGGAAATGATATTGAGGGCAATGAGCCAAAGGAAGCCGCCAGAGAGCAAGAGCTTGGGGCCGTTATGACCCGGGAAATCTCTGTTGCTGCCATCCAAAAG
The DNA here is from genome assembly GCA_036971225.1 of Arthrobotrys sinensis. Lineage (NCBI taxonomy): Eukaryota > Fungi > Ascomycota > Orbiliomycetes > Orbiliales > Orbiliaceae > Arthrobotrys > Arthrobotrys sinensis. The sequence continues at coordinate 3,732,381 of JAJTTV010000001.1, read as the reverse complement.
CAAACCTCTATATTCCACTGGAAGAATGTTGTCTACGATATCCCAATCAAGGGTGGTGAACGAAGATTGCTCGATCATATCTGCGGATGGGTTAAACCCGGTACTCTCACTGCACTCATGGGTGTCTCTGGCGCTGGTAAAACTACTCTTCTCGACGTTTTGGCCTCTCGTAAAACTACCGGTGTCATTACTGGAGACATGTTTGTGAACGGCCAAAAACGAGATGGATCTTTCCAACGTAAAACTGGATATGTCCAGCAACAGGATCTTCACTTGGAAACTTCTACCGTCAGAGAGGCCCTGGAGTTTTCCGCCTTACTCCGACAGCCACAAGAACTCAGCCGAAAGGAAAAGCTTGATTACGTTGAGGAAGTCATCCAGATCCTCGAGATGGAGGAATTCGTTGATGCAGTCGTCGGTGTTCCTGGAACTGGGTATGTCATCCTTAAATAACACCCCCCCTTCAAACCAACACTAATATCTTTTCTATAGTCTCAATGTTGAACAACGAAAGCGATTGACTATTGGTGTTGAATTGGCTGCCCGACCGGAATTACTTCTCTTCTTGGATGAGCCTACATCTGGTCTTGATTCTCAAACCGCCTGGTCTATTTGTACCTTGTTGAGGAAACTCGCCCGAAACGGTCAAGCTATTCTTTGCACCATCCATCAGCCGTCCGCCGTCCTTTTCCAGGAATTCGATCGACTTCTGTTCCTGGCTGCAGGTGGACGACAAATCTACTTCGGTGAAATCGGTGACAACTCTGAGACTTTGATCAGCTATTTTGAACGCAATGGCGGTTTCCCCTGCCCTGCAGACGCAAACCCGGCTGAGTGGATGTTGGAAGTTATCGGTGCTGCCCCTGGTTCTCACTCTGAGGTTGATTGGCCAAAGGTCTGGCGTGAGTCTCCTGAAAACGCCGAGGTGATTAAAGAACTCGACCGTATGGAGAAGGAACTTCCCCACGAGATTGTCCAAGGTCCGATGTCCAACCTTCCAAGCAGCAAGAATGATTTCGCCGTCTCTTTCCAGACTCAGCTCTACTATGTGTTCATCCGTGTCTGGCAACAATACTGGAGAACGCCTTCGTACATCTACGCTAAATTGATACTTTGTCTTTTGTCCGCCTTGTTCGTCGGTTTCTCCTTCTTCAATGCTGGCACCAGTCTTGCTGGGTTGCAAGGACAGATGTTCTCAATGTAAGTCTAAAACTCTTCGCACTTTCGTTTGGCCAACAGCTAACGGTATCGGTACCACAGTTTCTTGATTCTCACAACTTTCGGCCAGTTGGTTCAACAGCTCATGCCCCACTTTGTTACCCAGCGAGCTCTTTATGAGGCCCGTGAACGTCCTTCTCGTACCTACAAGTGGACCGCTTTCATGGTTTCCAACCTTCTAGTTGAGCTTCCATGGCAGACTCTCGCTTCTATCTTGGTCTTCTTCTCATTCTATTTCCCAACCGGCATGTACAAGAACGCCCTCGTAACTGGTACTGAGGTTGAGCGTGGTGGTCTCTTCTTCCTCTACTGTCTTTCATTCTACCTGTTTACCTCTACCTTTGGTACTATGGTTATTGCAGGTGTCGAACTTGCAGGTTAGTTTCAGGCCCCCACTTCAAACTTTTGATGTTCTCGACTAATTATCCCGATAGAAACCGGCGGTAACATTGCCAACTTGATGTTCTCAGTCTGTCTTATTTTCTGTGGTGTTCTTGTTCAACCACATGCACTCCCAGCCATCTGGAGATACACCCGTAAGTAGATTTCACCCAAGTTTCTTAGTTACTAGTATTAACGGATTTCCTCTTAGTTTACTACATTTCTCCGTTTACCTACCTCGTCAGTGGTATCCTGGCCGCTGGCCTAGCTAACACGGATGTCGTCTGCAACGCCCGAGAGCTTGTCCGTGTCCACGCGCCTGAGGGCATGACCTGTGGATCTTACCTCGAGGCGTTTAGCGTGATGGCTGGTGTCGAAGTTCTCAACAAATCATCCACTGATATCTGCGAGATCTGCCCATCCGCCAGCACCAATGCCTTCCTGTCCGCTCTTGGTGTCGACTACTCTCAACGATGGAGGAACTGGGTTATCTTCTCTGTTTACATCATCTTCAATCTATTCGCAGCCGTGGGCATGTACTATCTCGCGAGAGTCCCCAAGGACAAGGACTTGAAGATCGCCAGGGAGGTGGATAAGAATAAGAAGGTGCAGCAAGTCGGTGTTAACGCACCTGAGGAGAAGGTTTAAAAGAAAAAGTGTTACTCGTTATTGTTAGCGGGTGCTGTACAAAAAAAAAATGTGATTTTTTTGGGAGGGGTTTGGTTTATGCTTTTATAGAACAGGCCTTAGTTGTGCCGAAGACTGAGCTGGGGATAACATTCCACTCTGTTAGATAAGCGTCTTTTTTTTGACTTTTAACTTTCATTTCATGTATAACAAGATTTTTAATGTCTATAGTATTCACGAGGCCACTCATAATAATCAGATGGCAATCGGCCGTTTCTCACGAGTTCTGCTTCGGAATATCACAATAACAACTAAGTTACTTCTCTTCGATTTTCGTCCAGCGAGCCTCCAAGCTTGGTCCCGACGTTGTGTTGTCCGAAGTTGTTGGATGGTGACACAAGGAAGATCGCGAGAAGATCGCTTTTGACAACTTCCGGATTCAGAAATCCCACAAGTTCAACGTGAGGCCTTTGATGACTAAGTACTTAGGTAAGTAAGTATAAGTATGTCCTTGTTGTTATCCTGTTGGATTGGAAGTAGATGTCGTGTCTTGTCAAAACTCGGGGAAGCACAACGTTCTGCTTCGTCCAACTAACTGTTTTTGTTTTGCATGAAGTTGTTGGACATGCAAACGCGGTACCCTATCAGAGAAGACGTCAATGTTGGAAGGCGGTCAGCTGGACCAATCCAGAGTGGATTCCTGGAAAAACCACGCGCGAAGAACGCCTGCTGGTGAGTCCTGGCATGCGCCATGGAGTCATCCTGTGCAGCCAGCATGAACAACAATCCGTGCATTCCATGGACCATGCATGCCAGGCGCAGGCCACCATTCCCAAAGGAGTAACCACTAGCTGTGTGATGCAGTCACCGCCCACCATTGCGACGGTCATTCAAGAATAGTGAGTCGAAGGATTCGAAAAAACCGTCGTTGGTATCCGAGATATCTGTCTATATCCTAAGTAAATTGCTTCTCCGTGTAGAGTTAAGCTTTGTTGGGTGCAAGGCGGAGTCAGAGAGATGCTAGTCTCGAGATGGAGATGCGATGCCTTTACCTAAGCTGACGAAAAGGCCTAGTTAGCTAGTTAGCTAGCTAGGCCGTCCGGGCGCCGTAGCGTCCTTATCAACTTGCGACAACAGGCGAGAGCTGATACACACATACCCGCAGCGTGGATCCCTCGTACAAAGCTCACTCATGTGCTGTCTGTGTGCGCGCTGGTAGCTCGGCAACTTGTCTTTAAAAGCTGACTGTGCCCACCATCTCCGTCTGTGAGGGGCCTGGTTGATCTTTTCTTTCATTTCCAATCTACCACACCCAGTAAACCCACCAAGGCATTTGCCCCGCACATTTCCAACCTAGGGCCCTCGAACTTCATTAATTCGGATCCTTCCTCGACATCCTTGAAGTACGAAGCTAAATCCAACACGCAACGCCAACAATGTCTATTTCGCGGTGGAAACCACATGCGACATTCAGCCTGAGTGGCCATGGCTCTGTTCAAAGAGAAACCTATTGTAACCAATGCTTGCGACACTTCGTATCTAGCGACGCCCTAGAAGAGCATTTCCTAGACTCCAAATTCCACTTTTACTGCAGACTGTGCGTGCGACATTTCCACGACGGCAAAGCCCTAGAAAACCACCACAAGACCAGTCGCAACCACCATCACTGCTCAAAATGCAACATTGCGGTAGCATCGCAGGCGCAGCTTACCGAACACTACTTAGAGAAGCATTCCTACTGTGTTCTTTGTAAAAAGCTCTTTGATGACGAGGACAAGTTGCGCGAGCATCTTTCTGGTAGTCATCACGTTTGCTGGGATTGCAATGTGTTCTACACCACAGAAAAGGAGCTTAAGGATCATTTTGCTAGACTTAAGAAGCATCCTTACTGTTCTACCTGCAAAGAGGGATTCTGCGACGAGGAAGCGTACGCAAGACACTTAACTGTTAGCAAGAACCATTATTACTGCATTCAGTGCAAGCGCGACCACAATAGCGCGGAGCACCTGCTCATAGTAAGTTCTTTTCCTAAAACGGACACCCCAATGCGTCCATGTGCTGACCTCGCCACACAGCACTTTGATTCCCACGAGCACAAGAGCCACAAGCTCATTAAGTGCCCTTACTGCCCACGTACATTCGAAGCCCACAGCTCCCTACAAATCCACTTCGAAATCGGCACCTGTGCTGGAAAGAACAAGACGAAGAAGGAGGACGACTTCAAGAGGCTCCTCGGCAAGCATGACAACCTCGAGAAACCTATGAAAATCATCAACGATGTCGACCGACCTCGTTACTACCTTCCTTACCACGGATATCCCAAAAACGCCATTGAGTACAGCAAACATGCGTACGAGCGAAAGGGTTCCGCCGATAGCTGCGAAGTTGTTGAACCAGTATTCAAGTATATCGATAGCAGATCTATGGAGTATCTCGACTGTGGAGAGCCTAGTGACTACGAACGGGGCCGCCACTACCAGAGCCACGACCGAAGCCGAAGCCGAAGCCGAAGCCGCCCAAATCTTAGCAGAAGCAGAAGCCGCCATAGTCTCTATTACCGCGCTCGCAGCCAGAGCAGGCATCGCCCTTACAACTCCGACGACTCGGATGACGGCTGCTCGGATTGGGAGGATAGGCTCCGACAATCGAGACTGGCTACAAATCTTTCCTGGAACGGATATAAATTCGAATGTGCGATCTGCTGCCAAACCTACCATACTTTGGAGAGGTTGAACTGCCACCTTGCGAGAGATCATGAAGCAGAAACTTACCGCTGTTCTGGGAAAAACGGCTGTGGCAGAAAGTTTGCTACGATTAGAGGTCTGATTAGGCATGTTGAAACCGACGACAAGTGTGGTATCGGCAGATGGAGGTCATGGAGATCCCCGAGCGTCGAGGATTTGACCAAGCGGTTCAGAATGATCGATTGCTAGTCGTATCGCCTCTCAGCATTTTTTGACGATGGCATGCCCTTGAAGTTTCATGCGGGTAAGAGGGAACAAAAGTAGATCACGCGAGCTGCACTGCCATTCTTATATGTTCGGTTTTAATATTTTAATGTTGGAGGGTCATGGTTTGGGATCACAGGTTACCGGGTCTGGAGTTGGCGAATGATTTTCTTTCTTTTTTCTCTCTTCCGTCTCGGTTTCGTCGTTCAGCTGTCGGTATATTTCCGTTCTCTGCTTTCTGTTTCAGGTGTCTGGGTGGGCCGGTTCCTGATGATGCATACACCGTATGGAAGGTTGTTCACATGTTCGACGAAAACGAAGACCTCAGCTTCACTTTTCTCTCTTCCCTTCGGTTTCTCTCTCCTCCCTTTTCTTTTTTTTTTTACCGCAACGGTGTTTTCTGCTGCTTTGCTTCCCTTCTCAAACATCTTCTAAAACCTAAAAGATATTATGATGTACTTAATACCCTGATGAGCTTATGAAATGAGATATGAAATATGCTTAAACGGCGATCCCGTCCGGGAAAGAAGAGGCTATCATGTGGGCAGGTGAAATGTTTCATAGGTAAAATGCACCATGAGAGTATCAGGTTGTGTGGGTCTTTCACTCAGGTGTTGGCGCCTGACCAAATGATTTCCCCAACATCACACAGAACATACCAACAGTGTTTAAAATTCACAACAATAGATGGCTCTCTTTTTTGGAAAGGAAAAGCAGAAAAACATATATTCCTTTTACCCATGTATCTAGTAATACAGATTCAGAACCCCCCGATTCTCCAAGATATGAGATGAATGCAGGTTGTGAACAAAGACTCCCCAAGTACGCCATCCAATAGAATAACCAATCAAAAAACTGTCTTCCCAGAAGAGCAAATGCCGGAGTCGCAGGAAAACCGAAACTCTTTCCACGCCGTATTAGCCGATTTCCCCGAATTTGCGATGTGATTTATAGATACAGGGTAATATATATATTGAAGATGGAAAACATTATCAAAAAAAGAAAGAAAAAAAAGACAACATAAACTGGAAATAGCGCGCGATATGAAGAAAAAAATGTGTTTCGTAAGCTCTGTGCCGGCTTCGCGGCGGTAGGCTAAGGCCTAAACCTTAAATGACGACAGCGTTGAGCGAGTGGGTATCTAACGAGTGAAATCGTTCTTATGAAGAAATGAAAATCGTTTGAAGAATAAAAAGATATTTTGGAAATAATTGCTCTCGAGAGCATGAAGGGAAGAGCGGGTAGGTATTAAGGTGAAATTTCTGTCGTTGTATATGCCCAAGACTGAAGAAACAATTCGTTTCTTCGGAAAGTCGAGTAAAATATCGTTTCTTCGTAAAGATCGTCATCGTTATTTCGTATTCGTGATATATTGCAAAGTATGCTGAAAATAGAGTGTTACTTGTAATAGTCGAGATATGCAAATTTTTTAATTTGTGGGTTTCCGTGCGAAGGAAATAAGCATTCGAAAGTTGGTCTTTTTCTTTTCGCATTCCCGGAGGAGGGTTTTGTCTTCCCAGAGGGTTTTCCTATACCGAAGCGTCTCGCCCTGGACGTCTTCACCAATGTGCTCGAAGCATTTGCCATACCACCATCTTCCAACCTTGGAAACAACTCGGTTGATACCTTCAGCACTGCCCATGTCGACTTCGTCTGGCGAGTTGCCCTCTTTAAGAATTTGTTGCATAGAAGCCTGTTCCTCCCTCGAACCGTCGACATTCCCCACTGTGGGGAGACCAACTCTGCACCGCGTGATATCTGCAAAACCACGCTTCGCCATAAGTCGTAAAGCCTTCTCGGATGGTGTTTTCTTGTTCCAGTCTGAACCATTGCCGGATTGATGCTTTCTCAAATTAAGCTTGATCTCATCAACAGTCCGCTTCGTCCTTGGGCCCATATTCACCATATCGATATCGAGAACGCTAAGCTCGAGATACCCACCGGGCTTCAGAACACGCATGCATTGAGAGATAATAAACGGCCAAAGAGCATCAGATGTACAAGGTAGGAATCTGAATGTTACGACGGTGAAGAAGCCACTTGGGAAAGGAAAGGGGCTGGCGAAGGAGGCATGGTGGATCTGGTGATGATTGTTGAGATTATCGGCAGAATTATCTGAGCTTGGTTGGCCGCCAGCTGGGGAGGATGGATAGATAGCTGGTGAAGGGGTCAGGTTGTAAACAGTGGCGTTCGGGTAGTTGAGTGAGCAGTAGAAAGACCAATCGTCGTTTCCAAGTCCGTCAATAACGAGTATCCTTTTGTTTGTGGATCCAGATGGGGCTGATTTGATTTCTTCGTGTGCAGGGGAAACAAGTACACGGCCGAAAGAAAGCCATCGGCTTGTCATCAGAGCCCACAATCTAACTTTCATTTCACCCTCTAGAGCGTCTTCGGTACCAGGCATGGCAGAGATAATGCTTTCTCTATATGATTCTGAATCGGTTGAAGAATCGTCTTCGAAATCGGTGACTGATGACATTGGCGACAGCATACCCAGCTTTCTGGCTTGGGATGAAGAGTGTTTGGCTTTGTCGAGAGGATCGATGACACTCATAACACCCCTATCTACTTCAGCGTATGCGGCGATAAAATCGGCAAATGCAATTGTCTTTTGGTTGCCGGAGGACCTCTGGCTGTACGTCGAAGATGAGCGCTGAGAATTGAGTTCTTTAAGACTGCCACCGAAAAGAGAGCTTCGCGCTGTAGGAAGAGTTGGAGAAAAGAAAGGCCGTGCTGCAACGGGCCTTCCTTGGGCGAGCTTGCCTTGATCAAGGACTAGCTTCTTCTTGTTCGAGGGTGCAAACTTTGTAACAACTCCGAATGTGGCAGCGGAAGGTAAAGTTGGAGAGTCCTTGAGGCGGCGAGTTGGCTCGATTTCGTCTCGAAGATCTGGTTTGAACTTAATGATATCCGAGAAGGAAACACCGAGGGATGGCGTTTTGCTCCGTGGAGTAGCCGCGCTCATTTCATCGATAAAGTCGTCGTACTCTGACCAGTCATCGGAATTGTTTGACGTTCTTTCGGCGGCGCCGGTGTTAGAAATTTGAAATTGGGATAATCCGGTCGTGACAAGCGGTGCCAATTTGGAGAGAGGAATCTTCCGTGTGTTGATATAGTCGATGCCCTCGCCACCGTCATCCTCGCCCTCGGAGCTAGCTGAATGTATTTGCTCTACAGGTGGGTGAGCGATGCGACGGGGTGGATGGATTTTGATAGGTTGCGACTGCTGTTGGCGGGAGCGCAAACTGGGCGGGGGTGGGAGTATTTCCGCTAATGTTGGGAGTTTGATAGAAGATCCTTCTACATTGACGGCCTTTGGGATCCGCCCAGTTGCAAAATGGTTGAGGCGTTGCCTAGGCCCAGGACTTGGACTGGTGGTTGGTTCTGGTGTCACTGATTCGGGAGTCGCAGGCGGGGAGATTACGGGCACAAGACCACCACTCGCACTTGGAGCTGCGTTTTTCTGGACTTGGTTTTCTTCATCCTCGTCAGTGTAGTCATCCTCGTCAGTATACTCGTCACTTCCGTATTCATCATCGTCGTCGTCGTCGTCAGATACCTCGGCGGGCATTCGAGATCTTTCAACAGCTTGTTGAAGGATGTTCCGGGCAGGAAGATTTGCAGGCGAAGGGCGAGCTGGGGTTTTCGAAGGAGAAGCTGATTTCGGAGCTACGCTGGCTGGAGAAGCTGTCAAAGCTGAAACGGGGCTCATATTTGAAGCCTCCAAAGCATTTGTAAGTTTCGTCGGTTGCTTGGGAGTAGATGATGTAATGGAGATTACTGGCTTGAGTTCCGCTGGGATTGGTAGTCCGGGAGGGGGTCGGATGAGCCCTACGAGGGGAGAACCACCACTGGTGGCCTTCTGGGAGGTTGGAAAGCCTGGTGGGGCCAATGTGACGTTGACTACAGGAGATGGCGTCCGGGATGCAACAAGACGAGGCATGACTGGGGGTTCCGGCAGGAGGACGGACTCGCGCTGCTTCTGGGCTACAGGCCGTGGTATTTCGCGAGCAACATTCCTGGCTGGCGGACTGTGTACATCCCGGATATAGCCTCCCGTATTCGCATCACCGAATTTTACCTCTTGTATTAGCACTGGGGACTGAGGAGCCGTCTTTGGGGGCACACTCCTCGATTGCGAAGTATCCTTGGAGACATCAGGGGCTGATTGCGATTTAGAAAATATCCTCCAGCGTCGAGTTGGCTGAGAAGTCGGCCCTACTGCAGGTGGGAGAAGTCTCCTCGATTGCTTTAACTTTGATTCTTTTTCCTCGACCTTTGCAGGTGTAGTTGATTTAGCAGTCTTGTTAAGTCCAATCTTGGTCGCAGTTGGTGAAAGAATTGCGGTAGTTGGAGACTCGCCACTAGGCCGGGGCTGGCTAGAAGTATCAATAGTAATTGAGGGACGTCGTTGTGCAATAACATCAGGGCCGAAGTTGAATTGATCAAATTCGTTGGTGACCTTTCGAGGTATATCCACGCTAGGGTCTCTGCTATTGGCGCCTTGGCTGCTTTCTGTCCTAGGAAGATCGATGCTGCTCTTCTGACTCTCGTTCTTTGTTGAAGGTTTTGGTAAGAAACTCGATATGCTTTGTGTGCTTTGTGTGCTTCCTGTCTTTACCATGTCAACTCCTCCAGACGGTTTGGCGACACCTCCTTTCATAACCACAGGTTCAAGCCGGCTTGCGAGAAAGGAATCGATTGGCGGATTTTTGAGAGCGGCCGCCCCGGCCGCCCTACCCCAACTACCAGGTGGCGTTGAGACCGCGGTTTGTGCCTTTGTTGGTACAGTCGGAATTGAACCACTGCTAGAGCTTCTGTTCCGAACAGGTTTGTTGAATTGGGAGTACCCTTCATGTCCTGTTCCTGCGGCCGGGCCGGGGGGTCGCTTCTGGGTTGTGGACTTTTCTTTGTCCACGGAGGTTGCTGCCGGCGGCGGAATTGTTTTTGTACGCGCTCTGCTAAATAGGCTAGGCCTGGATGGGGGTGGTATTGCGGTTAAAGCACCTTTATCCCCCGAATTCTTTTTATCTTCTTTCTTTAGCTTCCGAGGAGAGTTGTCTGTTCCTTTCGAGGGTTGGGAGCCAGTTGCTGGCGATGGAGCAGAAGCGAACCCGTGTACGATATTGGTTGCTTTAGCAGATGTTGGTGTAGGTGAACGGATAGATTTTGACTGGCCTGGAACAGACGTCGATGTTAAATTCAATGAGGATGTAGAGCCATTCACATTTCCGAAAGGTGCTCCAGAGCGGTATGGAAGGGAAGAAGAAGTAATGATCTTCATCTTTTGTCCCTTAGTCTTTGAGTCCTTCGTTGCGACAATGCCACTTTGGATCACGGGGACGTCGGAACCGAATCCTTCCAAGTCGTCTGGAGCCCCGTCTCGGGATGGTCGTGAAGGCGGAAGTCTCAGGGAGGTTGTAGAGGAAGATGGAATGGGTATTGGAATGGGGGACGTCGATGGGAAATAACTAGCGGAGGTTGCAGAGCTTTCACCCGGAGATCTGATATTGGAAGAATCACGAGATGACTGGCGAGAATGGGATGGTCGACCAATTTGTGAAGATGAGGCGGATGTTGATGTCAGATCTTTGGAGGACTTACGGAAATGAAAGCCTGCAAAGCCAACTGAAAGAGCTGACTTTGAAGGAAGCAAATCTCTGGAAGATTTTCTCGAATGTTTCGCCGGTGGGACCAACTTGGTCGCCTCCGATGTCTTTGCATCCCTTGTCTTGGGAACTGCGAGAGAGGCAATGCCGGAGTTTGTGGGGATCAGTGAATTTCGAGACGAGATCTTTGTTTGCTTTGGACCTTCGGAGGTATTTCCCTCGCTATCCTTCCTCTTCATGGCTATCGCCTTTCCTAACTTATCGGTGGCGGCCGCTACACCTGCGTACTTTGATATCAACGGTCTGACCGGGCTCGAATTTCGGACTCTTTGAACAGGTGGGGAGAAGCCCGGAGACTGAAATAAAGAGGGATTGGTAGAAGATGAGGTGGGTGTAGAATTATGACTGAACATACCAGGTGATCCACAATTTTCGGTAGAGGGGCTACTGTTGTAGTTCTCTGCAACAGCGGCTGGGATGGTGAGTGGAGGTGGGATCACCCCTGCTTTTGGGCTGGCTAACTGGGAGTCAATCCCGGAAACAGATAATCGTGTCGAAGTTGCAGACGATTGACCTCCGCTTCCAGATCTTGTCCTCTGCATGATAGTTGCGCCAGGGGTATTTGATAAACCGGGAGGTGGCGCGATGGTTCTCGGATTCTGACGAAGCCCCGCCGAGATATTTCTTGCGCCGTATGTATAGGATGTTGGCGGCATAGAAACCCCAAAAACGGACGTGCTTTGCCCATATCCTCTATCCATATGGGAAGCTGAGGTCGAAGTGGTAAAGCTTGCAGAAGATGCGTTCGTGCTTGTAGTCGACCCTGTGCGCATGGCCGTTTTCGAGTCCGGTGTTTGGTTCGTCTTCTTTCGAATCACGTTCTGCGGGCGTTTTTCTGTTGCCGTGATTACGGTCGATGAGGAGTTCGCGGTCGAGGACGGTGTTTTTGATGCAGCCTGTGAATGGCTACCTTCATTCATTGTTGATTTTGAAGAATTTGAACCTAAGCTTGGCAATTGATAGAAAGAAGACGATTTTGTTGTGGGAGGTGGAGAAGGGGTTCTGGGGTCAGAAGAAGGGGTCGAAGGGGAGACAACAGATGGGGAGGGTGTCAGGGACGGGGCGACGGGTAGTAGTATCTTGGTCGCGCCATGCCTTCTACCGTCGTGAACACCGTAGAAGCTTGGGGATGGAACCCTTGAACGACCCCGGGCTGTTGCTGTTGTGGCCGAAGGAGCGGTTAAGCCTGGAGGCGGGGCGATTTGTGACTGCGCTTCCAAGGCTGCCTTCTTTGCTCTCGCTCTTGCTGCGAAAGATTGTCCTGATGCAGAATACATTGGGATTTGCGATGTGGAGGCCGATGCCTCCGGAGAATATATATTTGACATGCGTGCGGATTGAAAAGTCGATCTCGATGTATCCTCGGGTGGGTAGGAGGATCCCGAGCTAGATGTATGTTATCTCGCAACTTGAATCGAAGGGAATTTTGAACAATGCATTCCTACGTCTTGCTAGGAACACATTAGAAAGATAGGAATCGGTTATCTGTAGAGAATTGGCGATGGTTAATAATTGTAATGCTTCGCGTAAGGCGTTCTTGCGGTGAAAGATATTTGGTCAAGCTATAAGAATTGTGGGAATGTGTGATATGGTCATTTAATCATGATGAAGGGACTAGGGCCAGGGCATGTGCAAGATCAGATGTGACGTCGCTGTGGCTTCAATTGAGCCTCGAATCTTCGCTTGTGATTTCAGAATCCCTTCCCATCGGGTTCCAATTGACAGGGAAGTCAAAATTGAAGAGATCGAAAGCCTAAAACCTTTGATAGAATTCTTGCCCAACCCCACAATTTTTGGACGAGAGCAAGAGATATTGGTTTGGGGGGGAAAGGTTGCGGGGAAATGAAGTGGTGTTTTCGAGGCGCTTAGCTCAACCCTCAAAACATTCAAACTTACTCAGGTATGGCGCGCAGGTGGGATATACTTTTGATGTATCGGTCTTCGAGATTGTCTTTTCGATATTTTGGAATCGTGTATCTGGGTGTGGCTCCGGAAGGATTGATATTTGTTTGTTGGAGAACTGTTTTGCAAGGGAAAGGGGATGTTGGAGTGGGCTTTGAGGATCCGATGAGGTTTATTGGGCGGTCGTCAGAGGCAAAAAGGCGGCAAAAGGGTTGCTAATCGACTTTGGCGGGAAAGTTATTTTCAAATCTGGTCGTAAACTCGTTGGAAGGAAACACCGTCGTGAAGATTGTCGAGCAAGGTCGGAATCAGAGAACAAGAGGCTTTGTTATGGATGCCGTTTGGGAAAGGGGAGAAGAGGAGGTCGACTGGAATGACCGTCGTCGTCGATGGCGGCGGCGCAGGGTACGGCAGTAACAGTAACCCCGTTCGATATTATTGTCTTGGTGCCTGCAAAATCTACTAGCCTTTTTTGTATGGAACTTGACTGGCTTGGGTAACAGTGTCGTAGACAAGCAAAAATATGGTCTTAGCAAAAGTCCTTGAGCGGGCGTCGAATTTCGTGAAGAGGAGAAGGGCGAAAAAACGAAAACAAGCGAAATCGCGAGTGTCGAGCCTCCACTGGATATGTATATGAAGCCTCGCACCATTTTCTTTTGTATTGGTACATGGTTTGCGCATCTTCGTATTTTGCAGGCTATAATCGGGGACCCTCAATATGGCTAGCCCGTTGACAGCGCATTAATCCATACAGTCGCACCTGGGACGCAGAGATTTCTATTTCATGCGGGGGCCAGGAGCTTCGCCTCAGCTGCCATGAACCAAATTCTCCCAGTCTAGTGACTTTCCAACCGGCGCGCCTGCCCTGCTTTCGATCCTTGCCCGTGATTGGGGTCTCGCACAGTCAAAACCCAACCACGCTTTCACCGATAGGTGACTAACAGAATTTTGCTCCAAAAATAATTGTTCGCCAAATGCCCAGTCTGGAAGTTTTGTTGTTAGCTCAACTTTTACGCGTGGCCAGTAGTTACAAAAGGTAAGGCAAACCGCAGGAACAAGGCTTATCCAGCTCCCGGTTGCGGGTCTTCCGAACATCTTCCTGCGACAGTGGGTTTTTCTTGACTTGGAGGAATTCAGTAGGGCCTGTACCTAGGCCTTCAGTAACCAGGACTATGGTATCTGATATTCTTCGGCCAGATAATATATCACCATTTCTGAAACAAAAGCTTCGAGTCGGCAGAAAACGTTGGAAAAGTCTTGAAGGTACCACCCGCACAAGCGCCATCCCCTGAGAAGCCTAAAGGGAAAAAAAGTTTTTGGATCCGCTCAACTCTTGTGGTTGACAGGCATCGTCGACGTGATGACGGTCCCCAATTGGTCGATATCTTGTAGATGGTGAACGTTGTCTCAAACGACTGGCTGTCGTTTTTTCCCCTTCCCATCGACGAGCAACAGAGGTGTCCGAGATTGAGCCAAGCCGACACACCTCTCGTCGTTTCTGTGCAAGTTAACCCATCACGACGGTACCGGGCTTTTTGTCTTGCGCTATCACATATCCAACATTTATCGCCATTTGCGGAATTACCTCGAGATACACGCGTTAATACCCAATTAGGGATACGTGCCAATACTCAAGTCTAGACGGAGCACTAATACGTCGTTGAAGATGACCGTATAAACATTCCGTATTTTTCTCCCGATCACGAACTAGAGCGTGTCATTCGTTTTCACGGAGCACTGAACGAGGCCGATTATGCAAGGCCGTGTGAGTTTCGTTTCCTGTTGGCGTTTCGATCGTGATGCTGTCTTGTCCTGCCATGGATCATAGCTTAATCTGCAGGATTGGTTTGACGCTCTTCTCTTGGCAAGCGGAAGAGCTCGAGGTTGCAATTGAGCTCATCGCATGAGCACTCGCTCGGTTCGTCCATGCTGGTTCGCATGATCGAGATCCACTTGTGGGGACCCTCGTCTCCGCAAGCCCAGCTGGTCGGAGTCCCCGGTTGACATCATCGGATTTTGTCGCACATTCGCCCTCCAGTCGCAAGTTGGTGATCTTGATTGCATTGACGCCGAATGTGAATGTGGCGCTGTTCCGAACACTTGTGTGATGAGTTGGCAATCAGGCTATCATCAGTTCGGTCAAGCCTCCTTTTGTGGCAGTGCTCGGAGGGAGAGCCGAGATCTGATGTGTGTGTGTTGTCGTGTTGTTGTGTTTGATGTGTTGCTGTGTTGCATTAAATGGACGTCCGTGCTTGGTGGATGGCTTGGCGGCCCCATGCGACGCGCGCTGGGACGACGACATGGCAAGTGCAAGCAGTCCAACCTCTTGAATCCTCTCGACGACCGTCAACCAACATACATCACCAATCCCACCGTCGCCAACTCTAAACTTCCAACCATGACAGACTACAACAAACTCAAGGTTACAGAGCTGAAGGAGCAGCTGACCGCACGCGGACTCCCAACCACTGGGAAGAAAGACGACCTCGTCTCGCGTCTAGCAGCTGATGACGCAGCTAAAGCTTCAAACCAACCCAATGGAGGTACGCCATAGAAGATCCATTCAAAACCATATGGTCAATTGAGATACCTAACAGTGTTCTTTGTAGAATCATCTGCTGAATCCGTCAAGGAGGTGGTTCCAGCTCCAGCTCCAGCTCCAGCTCCCTCAACCACGGAAACTCCAGATGAGAAGAAAGAGACTAAGAAAGACTCAACAGCCGTTCCTCCAGCATCCGCTTCAGAGCCACCGGCTACAACTCCAATGGAGGGAGAAAAGAAAAAATTCACCTTCAAACGCCTCGCGGATGAGTTCGATACCCCAGCACCAAAAGAACCGGAGCCTGTCAAACCTGAGGAGTCAAAGGCCACCGAGCCCGCTGAGTCCTTTGCCGCTGGCCTAGCTTCCACAGATACTGATTCGGAACTCGAGAAGCGCAAAAAGAGAGCCGCTCGATTCGGAGTGCCGGTCACTGAGTCTATTAAGCTTGCAGAACGCGCCAAACGATTCGCCGCGGACGGTGATGACTCGAACAAAGATACCACCATCAAGGCTTTGGACTCGGCCCTCGGTGAAAATAGAGGCAAGAAGAGGGCCCCCGAAACACGCATCCAAAATGAACCGCCGAAAAAGAGCAAGGACACCCCGAAGCCCACCACTAAGGGCATCCTGGCTGATCCTTCTGAGAAAGCAAAAGCCGAAGCCAGAGCTAAACGATTTGGATAGAATCAGTACCCAGATAACGACTTTTCGTGTGATTCTTTGTGCGGACGCAAATTATCCACAGCATGCCTCAGAGAAGGTCTCCAAACCCTGGGTTTTTCATGACATCATATCCCAGGTGCCTCAATTTACTTGCTTGCAAACCGTATCGGCCCTCGGTATTCATCCTCTTCATCTTGATCTACGTTTAGTCTGGTCGTTCGGTCAGTATGGGAGTTACGGTTTATTTCCAGATGTATTATATTTCTCCTTAGCATATCTAGAACGGGTTGGTATGTGTCTGTTAACCCCCAGACGCGGTGCCGCCCACGACGGGCGTTGAATGGCCCAAAACTACCTTACACAGAGCATAATCTATCATTCGTAAGCCGAGAAGCTGATCCTATTTTCCTGACACGAGAACAGTAAATCAATCACTTTGAAATTTCAGGGATGGTTAGACGAACAACGGAATTGTCCAGTACCAACCATGGAACCTCCAGTGTTTAGCAATTGTACAATATCACACTAGCTTTCTATCGGTCAGTCGATGCAGTCGGTACCGGTATACCCAGTGCCCGCTCATTACTTCCCTACACATAGTGCTCGTAGTCTGTCTAAGGGAAACATATTTGTCGACCAAGCCAAATACTTCGTACCTTTGTATATTTTTTACCTTCCTCGTGCACTACCTATCTTTCTCAGCTTATCCTTGTTCCCTTCAAACTTCCACTCCTCACCTCCGTACCATCACGACAAGCCGTCTTTGATCCGGTCACAAAGAGGCAAATGCATCTGGAAACCACCACAATATTGCTAAAACCGCCGATTGGGTCGCAGATGACGACGTGAGGCTTACTAAACCTTTCATGCTGGTGATGTTAGATTAAGGTTCTCGGGAACAAACTCTCATGAGAAATGGACTTCTGCAGAATCCCATGCTGTCAAGCATGGGAAAGGTACCGGTCCACTGACACACAAACTCACATAACTTGACGGCTTCTTCGCTCCATTATGGAGAGCTACCGTTGAGTATCAACTCCGAGATCTCAGCCCAGCCATCCCCGGCCGAATCGACGATCGTAGCCGTAGAAGCTGTCTACGGAGGACTGAATACGCCACAATGTCATGATGCACATGCTAGAAATGGCATTCCAAGGCAATAGCCTGATCCGACCACCTAATCCAGCATCCGGCTGATGATTGCATTACGAATGCACTAGATCCGGCCCTGTGGCTCTCGGACGGACCCTTGAGTTCTCCACAGAAACCTGATATAGGGGTCCAAGATCAGGTTTTTCGGAAACAATCGAGACTTTGGCCACACACAGAGCAGGTTTGCAATGAGCTAGGACCCTTGTCTTTCGCGAAGCTCCGGCACTAGAGAGCTTGGCACGTTTCTGGAACTGGGATGGCCTCACCAAAAAGCAACAGCAAAAGCTTCCAACATCCGTTAGCCAGGCCTGGTACGACACCTACTATACAACCACCCGAACAAATGTCTTATTTTGTCGAAAACTGAGAAAAAAGTCTCGACTTAACTGGCTAATCCAACCCAAGAACAGGAAATGGATTATTTTCCCGCTCAACCTGCATCAGGGCACGCCAGTCCGCGCCCTGCAGGTTGGAGATGCTGAAAAATTAGCAAGATCAGGTCGTCGAAGTGATTATGTCAGTTGCCACCCGTAAGGCGGCCTGCAGACGGTAGTAACCACGTGGGCTCGATTGCTCTATCTCACGCCTGTAGCATCCGTTTGCACTCTCAGACCAAGGATACCTCGATGACTACTTGTTTAGTCCAGGAGGCTTTTCGCCTCTCGAGTTATCCTGCCACACTTTCGATCTACAGGGCCGCTTTTTCAGCCACCTGGCGCAAGCTCCATCCGCTTGTAGTAGATGCGGTCACGGTTCTACGATCGGGTCACACCGTCGGCATGCAGGACAGGGTTAGCAGTTTGATAGTAGCAAGTCAAACCTGGCCTAAAATGACTTGTTAAGTTTTGTCTTGGGACCGCATGGGGTAGCTTAGAAAAAAAGGGTCTGGTTCGACCAAGGATTCCACGCATACTTTCCAGCTGGTTTGCTGACGGTGGCGGAACCTTCGACTACTGGCACGAGAGACTGTATAAAACCCACGCTCCATATTCCAACATCCATTAACGGTCCGAATTTTTTACCGTACGAGGACAATTGACCTAGCTAGGAACCGCCTCTCTCGTCATAGAGCCACGTCGTCGCAATTCCAATTTGCAGTCGGACGACCAAATGCTTTGCCTGATTGGTTGGGCAGACAAATCCAGCGTCCCTGCCTGCGTGAGCGCCTGCGTGAGCGCCATACTTAAAAAGAAAATTTAGACTTGGTAGTTGGCCTTGCGTTAGGAGACGTAGACGAAAGGAACTCACATAAAGATGTTTGAGCCTTCCAAAAGGCTATCCTCCTCCTCTATTGACTTTGTCCAATAAAAACCCTTCAAGGAGGGGTCCCCATTTTGAAGAACTTCGATTATCAAAATTGAACAATTTTGTTACGAGCCGCCCCTTCGATATTGGATTTCTTTTCAAAGCAACAGTTCCGCTAGCCCTCGAGGTGAGACTTTAACGGCACCGGCTCGAAAGTGGCACCGCAGGTATGGGTAACGTCCTGCAGCGGCCAGCCGGTGCACTAAACTCGGATGAGTACATAATTCTCGTTGGAAATGTGCGCCTCCCCGCCCAATTCTTCTCGGTTGTTAAGAGATTTGCTAGAAATTAACAATTGACACCTCCTTTGCGGTGTCACTTTGTTTTCTCTTTAATCCCTTACAACCGATTCTTTGAAAAGGGTCTAACAACCCATTTTTCTAGATACCCTGGAGAGGAAGATGGCAGGATTTAAAAGATTTGGTTCGAGAAATAACACCGAATGTTCAACGGGTGGAAATATATCTCACGGCAG
Source organism: Arthrobotrys sinensis (assembly GCA_036971225.1). NCBI lineage: Eukaryota > Fungi > Ascomycota > Orbiliomycetes > Orbiliales > Orbiliaceae > Arthrobotrys > Arthrobotrys sinensis. The sequence goes on along the minus strand of JAJTTV010000001.1, from coordinate 3,713,499 downwards.
ATGGACGGTCGAGGGGGTTCGGGTATATCATTGTCAAAGAGAGGGATGAAGCAGTCAAAGTCGTAGGTGAGTTTTCCTCATTCCAATCCCATCCCGCCCCGAATAATTCTTGTTTGCTCCTCCACATACTGAACATCATGGCCTTGGTCGTCTCTTGCCAGAGCGCCTCGACGGCTTTGAATGGCATGGCAGGGCCTTGATGGTAAAGTTAGGGAACGAGGCCAATCCAGTCCCCGTTCTCGCACATGCGCAGGAACCGAACCCAACGTCTTCTCCCGACGGTAGCCTGCTACCAGAATACGTGCCTGTCCCTCCGCTTCCCGCAGAATACAATAATAGTAGTAGTGCAAACTTTTCGGCATACTCGAATCTCGTTCCGTCTCAGCTCGCTGCGTACAACGAATGGATCGCGATTCAGGCTTATCACCACTATACAGCATTGGCTCACAATGCTGGTATCCGCTATCAGGAGGAGCGCTCTCGGCCCCAACAGCAGATGACAAACCAAGAGGGGGATGTAGTCGATATTAGTAGTGGTTTTCAACAGCTGAGCTTCGTCGAGGGGCCTTCCAGCCCGGCAACGATGGGGGGTATGTCGTCGACGCGTGAGAGTGAGAATCTGGTGGAGGAATATCGACGCCAGGCCATGATAGCGCAACGGGCGGCAGCATATCATTCGACACGGCATCATACTCTCTTTCAGGAAGAACTATCTCGGTTTCAAGACGGCTCGCCACTCGGATTTCAATCATCTTCATCTTCCTCAACTCCATCCTCCTCCTCACCGTACAGCAAAAATACATCTAGGCGCAGCACACCAAACCAACCCACTAGTTCGAGGCCTCCATCTGGATTTCTCACTCTCTCACCTCCCCAACCGCACTTCACAGCGTATCCGTTATCTCATTTTGCAGGACCACGCTCTCCTTCATCTAATATGAATTATTCGACAATGTCTTATTTACCGCCACGAGGTACGGCAGACCATAGCCTCGAACTTCATACCTCTTTTCCTTCGCGTTTCTTGACGACCATCTCCATATACTTTTTTCTGGTAATTCACTATACTAACAAGTTATCCAATACTCGTAGAACAAAGCCCTATGCACCAGCAAGGCCACAATATGTCACCACTTCTACTCGGTCCAGGCGAGTTTCAACTCATTCCTTCCTTCTACAATCCTGGCCCTATCGGTGGCTTCACATACGGTCCTACAATAGCATCGCCAACCTCCATTGCACCTTCTCGACACGCCACCAACCAAGCCGCTCAAGGGTTCCCTGGCATGCAACAGCAACAGCAGTACAGCCAGATTTCGGGTCACGACAGCCATCGATATTCGACCGTCCAACCCGTTGCCATCCCTCCTACTCCGGTCTTCGTCAATAATGCTTCAGGCGTCCCAGTCAACTTGAGTCACGGTGCCGTCCAAACTGAGAGCCGTGGCATCTTCATCGGGAACTTGCCCTACAATACACACTGGAAGGATCTCAGAACATTCTTGAGCCCAGCTGGTAACATTGTTCGCTGTGACGTACCACGAAAGCCGAATAACAAAGGCCGTGGGTATGCAACCGTGCTATTTTCAACTTCCGAAGAAGCAGAGAGAGCATGCGAAATGTTCAATGGGACTATGTACCAGGGTCGCCAGATCCGGGTTCGTTTGGACACATATGCGAATACAAAGGCAGCTGACGTTGGAGGCACGGTGGCGAGCGCCAGTACAGGGTCTGCATCAGTTGGAGGATCAGGGTCAGGTGGGAATCAGTCCTCCTTCTTCACAGATGGGGACGTTGACCAGGAAAAGAAGGAAGGTGGAGATCGTCAGGGAGGGCGAAAGTCTTCGGCATCGGTCTAGTTCTCCCAACTGCAGGCTTCGGCGCCTCCGGCGTTCTGGCAAAATCGATCCTACCCCCACCATCATAACTATTAGTTCCATACACCGGCCTTGAGTGGAAGAGTCAACAGAAATCTATTAGAAGGGTATCGGGTATAGTCGCATTCAAGTCCACAGGCTTTCCCTCTTTTACTGCATCAATCAATTGTCAGGTTTCCAAAACTAGCAGGAAAGCATATAGATTTCCTTGAAACATATTCTTGAAATTTCTTTTGTTACGTACATACCTGCTCAACAAAGGCGTCTGCATCATCAATGCATTTTTCTTGGAATCTAGTCTTTTTATAGCGCACGGGGCATAATTCTTGGTAAATATGGGTACTGTACAAAAAAAAAATAATCTAACTTTTCTATCTTGGAAATAACACCCGAGAACCTTGGAAGAAAACGCCATGATGCTGTATCCTGCAATAAACTGACATCTGTGATCTTGTGACCTGTCTTTTGTGACCTTGGTTAAGAAATTTCCACATGGTTCGATGCATGATGAAGCCCCCAAGGCTAGAGAGTTTGGTGTCCAAGGCATCGCCAAAGCATCCCGAAGAAGGTTCTGGCATGGCAAAGCATTCCACCAGACAGGGGTATCCCCACTTGCAACACCAACAACGCAAACCTGCCACTGCTACTTGTTGCAATCTCCAAAACAGGAAATGACCGTCGGTGCCAGCAAATTATAGCCTCTCCCAGAACTCTGGAATCTCGAAGGTTTTCGCCACTTCCCGGAAAATACCAGATGGCCAATGCCATCCGCTTGTTGCATATGTGGCTCCGAGAAAATGTCACGCCAAATATAGGGCCCGACTGGGGCAAAATCAAAGTTCATTCGTCAGCCCACCAATATACTGTGACCCGCCTGATAGGCAGGAGGCGTCGCTATTACGAGTCTCTCACGAGTTAATTCTGAGATTCTCCTTTCCGATCATCTAGAATGAACCTCGCGTGTTAGTGTGCGCCTAGGTTGACGGGGCTGGATTCCGATATCATATCGCTATCTCCGGTGGCAAATCAAGTTTATGCCCGCTGGGAACATTTGGCTCAGGTGTTTGGAGCTCCGATATCCTGAACTCACCACTCAGCTAGTTCCTCAAGTGGTCGGTCTATCCCTGAGTCAAACCGCAATATTTTTTCTCTCTTTCTCTTTGATAGATCAGGACGGCAGATGGACCGAGGGATCAGAATCCTCCCGGTTCCGGTGCAACAGCATCCGTCCGATTTCCTCCATTCGCTGGACCTCCTGTTTGGCTTCGCCGACGGATGCCTCAAGTTCCTCTGTTCTTTCCTTGAGCATCCGATTCTCCTTCCGTAGTACAATGACTTCGTCGGTGTCCGTATCGGATCCGGGGAACCGTCCAGACCCTCGTGCTTCATCGGCGGTCACCGCCAATGTGAGCTGCAGCTGCATATCCTCAATAATTTTGTCTCGCTCTTCTATTTTCGACCTTAGTAAGGCATCTCTATCTTTCCACCTCTTACGCTCCACAGTTGACAGGTTTTCCATTTGGGAAGCTAGTTGGACGATATTGGAGTACTCCTTAACCCTGGCAACAAGCCTCCTGTTGATACTGTCACGCTGCTCTGTTAATTCTTGAACTTGCGATTCCGACTGGTCAAGAGCTTCCTGAAGCCGATCCCGTTCCGCCGAAAGAGAGGCGATCTCGGCATCTGCCACCGAACATTTCTTCTGAATTGTTGCGCTTCGGGTCTGTTGCCGACTATATGCACTTAGAAGCCGGTCATGCTCTTTCTGCAAAGTCTCAAGAGCTAATGTCTTTGTGGATAATTTATGTTGTAAGTCGGCCACCACGTCGTTGTATGCCTCTAGTGAATGTTGGGGTCCGAGTTGCACATTCCCCCCTGAAGCATCGACCAGGGTTTCTCTTATTTCCTCCATTCCATCTTCCCCCAGCGGATGGGTTTTGCTAGTTTTACCGATATGCTCAAAATTACCGACGGGCGCCATAGCCGAGTGGTCGCCGATAGTAGTAGCGACCGAGTAGCTACGGCGAGGAGGTTTTCTTAGGAGCGGAGTTTTCCTTTGATGGGGTGATGCTTCAAGGTCGAGTTCCCAAGCCTTAAAGTCAGTGTCTTCAAATGGTTGCTGGTCTTTTCGAGAGTGAGACCCAACGGCAGTACTTGCCGAGGCTATGTTGGGAATTGGGCTTCTACGACTGATTGGTTGATACAACTCGCTCACAAAGTGCCACTGGGGAGGGTTGACGGTTGTTGCGGAAGATGCAGAGGATGCCAGTCCGGCCCAACTAGTGGTCGTCGCTGGCGATACGACGCTGGGGAGTGATCCACTGTCCGCGGTTAAGACCGAAGCGATGCTCAGCCTTCTAGGGTATTCGCGAACTGGGAAGGACCTTATTGGAGTATCATCTTCTGTAATCAAGCTGAGGGGTTCTTCTCTGTGGTCCTCTGAAGAGCAGATAGTATTTGAGGGGAAGGAGTGAGGGACTAGTGACAATTTCCGCCTTTTTAAGTGGTCCTGGTGGATATCTTTTTCCGGGCTGTGGGCAGACTCTGAATACGATGGCAAGAAGCCAGCGTGCCGCAGACGCAATCGCTCCTGGCCCGAGATACGTTTTGTAGGCACAACAGTATTCCCCAGGTCTGCGGTGGGCCAGGTGGACAGTCCTGCTTCGCCAACTTTCAGGGCTTTATGGTGGTGTTCGGACGAGGCCGCTAAAAATGTGTTGGTGCTGTTGTCAGATAAGACGGAGTGGATGTTGCTGGTTTTGGTACTGCGACTTGCTGTCGACGGCTTGGTTGCTTCCTCGGTCATCTTGAAATTGGCAGATTCGGACCGGCTCAACTTATTAGCAAAGTCGAGTGAACAGAGGACTCGAAAAAAAATCCTTCAAGTTGTTCCTCGACGTTCCGAACTGGCCGGTGGGACTCAGCTAAGTCGCACCTGCAGCTAGCGGTATCGTGATGGTTTAGTATATAGGTCTAGAGCCAAGCGCAAGCAGCCATACAGGAGTAGGTATTGCATTGCTCGAAAGTTTTTTTAGTCGAAGCGTCTTCGTGGATGTTCTGTCATGTCATCCGTCGACACATTACTGGATGCTGGCTTCTTCTACCATCTCTGTCGGTCGCATGCATGCCTAGTAACTTTTAGGGTACATGGCCTTGTAAGCGTTCACAGGGACGGGTCAAAGCGGACGCAATATAAACGGTCCAGCGGTGTGAGCAGGAGCCCCAGAACCTCCTTGTCAACTTGAAACATGTCACCCATATCATCAGCTTCAATGTCAGCAGGGCGCCAACAGGCTTGACTTTCAGATATAAAATGAGAAGGAAAAAAAAATTCTAGAAAGGAAAGAAACCCGACAGAGGCGAATGGAGTTGCCCGCGCATCCCGCCATCTTGAGCCCCTCAAAGTTTTGGGATGTTGACGCCAAAGGAAAATGTTCATGACATGTTGCCGTCTTACCTCCCTCAAACGCCTATCCTGCAATGGCAGATACCATTGATCTTCTGAAGCGACAGCGGCAGTAAAACAAAAATTTCCCGTTCGCGTTTCCGGTATCTTGTTTTTTCGGCCTCGGTCGTGGCCAAGTTACTTCTCGGTTCCAATGGATAGATCTCACAGCGCTAGGCGGGTCGAATCGTTTTTTTTTGTCTACCGGAGTCTAGAAATATTGCGACGGAAAAAAGTATCCGCTCTGGTGTCTGACTGATGCTACTATGGCCCCGGTTACGAGGCTCGAATTAATAACAACATTTGCCTGGATGATGCAGTGCCGTTTAACAGGGTGTTGCATATTGCTAGCTAAGTAAGCCAAGCGGGAAAAGGAGCTTTGCTTACTTTGCAAACCCGAGTAGTTGGAATCCATGCGCCCGGAAAGCTTGGTGAATTCGGTAGTTACGAAAGTAAAAATAAGAATATGATATAACCGTAGATCCTCGCCTTCCATTGTGATTCCACGTATGCATCTGGCCAGGGGAGTATGCACCTCCTGCTTTTGATTCGTCTTATGAGCTTATCGGCCGGGTTCAGGGCGAGGCTCTAAGCCGTGCAGCTTTCCACCTTCGCTGTTGCTGCCCTTTTTATAAAAATATCATCAGATGGCGGCAACCAATTGGTAGCATCGAGGGATCCTCTCACTCTTTTGCCAATGACAGTGCAGGGGATGAAACTCGATGATTCTGCTGAATAGCAGACGGGTCATTATTCCGTTCCCCCAAGAAATTGGGTTTTAGATTTCATGAAGTTTGAGCATCTCCTGCGCCAGGCAGCCCATCAAGATACGGTCGATAATCTAGTATGTGACAACTGATAATTAGCATTTTAGGTATCCATATTCTTTGTCATCACGGTCTGCTGTAGTGGATTGGCGTCACGTAAGAAGGGAGCCTACACCAACTATCCCAATCCCCGCTCCGTCATAGTGCATACAAAACTACATCGCTCACGGATATTCGCCTTTCGAAAAGCAAACATCGGCAACGGCTCCGGATCGAATGAAAGTTTCGATTGCCGGCTTGGAGGTGCAAGACAGGTGACTCGGTCGAACTATGAGATGCGGGCCCACAGATCCACTTTTGGGCACCGGAAGTTGCCATTCCAATTGTCATGATTGCGAACTAGGATCTCGTTATTCAGGTGTGCCGGGTGCGAGGCATCGTAAAGCGGCTCTTCTTCCTCCCGATCACCTTCGCTTTCAACGGTTTCGGTGATGTAATTACCGTGGAAGTTATTATCAGGGACGTCTTCAGCTCGGATTTCTGGTTCGAACTAACAGCTCTAGGCCAGGGCCAACACGGAGACCAAAATCACACACAACACGGCTCTGGACACGACTCATGGCACCAGGATCAGATCACTACAGACTGGAATCAGATCCTGTTATAGTCTCCAATTTAAAGTATGAGAAGCTTTCAATACTAAACTCTTCTCTCTAGGTTACATTTTATTCCTAGGGTTTTTTCTAATACTCCCCACGCACCCACCTAAGCTTTAAGCCACAACGATGCCCCCGTCGCCCTGTTGCACGATGCAGGTGTATCCGTAACTTTCAGCAATCGTATAGGTGTCTCCATGGGACGAATACCCGTGATTCGTAGCATATGACGAGTTGAACGGGATAAGGTAGAAAGAACAAATCGTTCTATATCCTTCCCCATTTTTGTATAGGTGATAGAAATTGAAAAAGTTGCAAGCACGATAGGTTCCAAGTGAGCTTGGATGTCTGGAATTATAGGCCGTCTTTTCTTCACAAGCTATAGCACAAATACTTGGGTCGCTCTAGATATAGGGCTTTGAGGTTAGCTAATACAATGTTTAAGTATCCAACTCAGAAGATTAAGGAGTAATTACCGCCTCGATAGAAGTGTAGCCCATATATGGATCCGGGTCCCCCGGACTCAAGCGTTTACCGTTGATAGCCCCACCAAGAACCTCAGCCGTGAATCCGTCAACCGGAGGATAGGGCTGATATTTAACATATCCATTGGAATTGTTGATCGTGACGTGGAAGCCGTTCCACCATTGGCCAACGTTTGTGGCACTTGATGCCGTGTTCCTGATGCTATAGAACGAACACTTGATGATTTGCCCATTTGCGTTAATCTCGATATACAGATTGAAGAAACGGCTAGCACTTGGCAAATTATTAGTTAGAAAAAGTTTAATAGCAGTGGTGATAATATCCACGATGGGGCTATATCCGGCCTTACCAACCGTTTATGGAGTCGCATTTTGCGGCACAGAGACTTGGGTCGTATACTGGTATTGATCGAAATGTCAAATACGAAGGCGCCTGGGTAGCTCCACTGAGGCCGGAAAAAACTAAGTAGTAACCGCTCGGGGTAATCGCCGCTGAACTCGGTGATCTCTTCCTCAAACCCGCCGGCTCTGTTGGCTCGGGTGTGCTTGTGAGAGCAGGATCCGCCCCTGGAGCGTCTGTTGCCGTGGCTTGTGCCACAACAGCTTCGACTATCGTAGATCTATCGATGGGCGGGCCAGTAGTTTCTGCCAATGGGTATTCTTATTAGCCACATTTTCATTGCACGGATTCGATATAAAGTTTTATAAATTTAGGGCACTTGCCGGTCCCAAAGGGGGCCCCAGTTGGCTGAAGCTCTTGCAATCCATCAAAAAAGTCGTCTGTAAGATCCTGAGGTTGAGCAGCCGGAATCCCAAAGACGGCGCCAAGCTGCAGGAAACCCACAAAAGTAAGAATCTTCACTCCCTTCATTTTAAAGCTCGATATTTAGAGAGCTTATTGAGCCACCTTAGTAAAGTCTGAAATAGAGAAGTAGAGATACAAAGCTAGTACACTGATCAGTGAGTGATATCTCTACTCAAGAAAACAATCTTGCCTGTCGTGGAATCTCGCCGCTTTTGTACTTCATTTCCTTTGGCCTCAGTCAAACCCTTGGTCCTTCAAAGAACCAGCAGGCGGGATTCTAGGTTTGAGGAGCCGAGGAGGGCCTCAAAGCCACTATACTCGCTCAACAAAGAATTGTCCGACCAGAGCGGGATAAGGCTGGGTAGCTTGGCTAACGCTTTCATGGGCCCCTAGATTCGATAATACCAACTTGAGTAGACCAAAATGAATCCTGCCGGCTTGCCGTCGGGAGGACCCGAAGCTCCCGTGTGGCTTTGTGATACAGTGCAATGGCACCATTACTCGGCATGTCCTAAAGAGTTTTACAGAGGCGACTTGATTGGTAGTCTGACTGATTCGATCTTAGGCAACTTCTGACCCTGGAGCTAGGATCCTACAAAGAAATGGAACTTGAGGTGGCGTATGTTGTGTTAGGTTATTCTAGAGTCAGGCAGCTTGTTATAGCTGATATTTTGTATGTGTAACTATATTGCAGGAATCGAAAGTTCGCAGGAAAACATAGCGAATGAATTCCTTTCAAGCTCATTCCAGCTGAGGGCAGGGTGCATGCATGCATTTCCAAGTTATCCGAATAGAATAATGACGCTGAGTACATGTCGATGTAACACCAGTACAGAAATATCAAACTAGTTCATTTATTTAGCTTCCGATTTAACCCTCCCCGTCTATGCGTGTATATCGATTGATAACTAGGAAAAAACGCTTAAATCAAGGAAACTATAATGTGCGGTGTGTGCCCCATGTAACCCCATGCAAGAAAAACCGGTCTTTCCAGATGCATTGACGCCTTGCTGGAAGTTAATTATACATTAAGAAGAGTTCTACAACATATCGTTGCCTACGACCTCTGCGGTTATCTAGATGTCTTGCGAGCGAGGACGTAGTCAGATGCCTAGGAATTGCTCAATAATTGAAGACCATGAGCGAGGGATTCAAAGCAAACTTTCCAGAAAGCAGTTAGTAGCCCGATAAGTTAGTAGTGTTTTATTTACCCGTGGTATCTTACTGGTAATATGAGATGTCCTCCCACCATAGTCGACAGTGGGACAATTGCCGTAAACTCGGTGATCCTCCAATCAATTGGCGCGAAGCAGCCGCAGTATATCATAAATACTGCAACCGATCCTATGATCAAGTACATCCACTTGAAAGTTGTCATAATGCGAGGGACTTCGATCCAGAAATTTGAATCCTTCTTTTCTTTTGCCGTCGCACCCCAAGTCATGTCGATACTGAACATATGCGCTAAAATTGCTGTATTAATGTGGAATGAGAGGCCAGAGAAGAACACAACGAACATCTTTAGAATTTTCAATGGATATTAGGTCTCGAGTTTCCAGACGACGTTAAGATTTTGTGCGATACTCACGGGCATCCATTTAAAGTTTTCCATCAGAGCTGGAAGAAGTGCTTTCTCCCCAACTCGATATCGAAGTACAGCTAGGCTTAAATTACCCTATATGTAGACTTGAGTTAGGACTTTATCGAATGGGATTGAGGATACACTTACCAAGAAACTAAAAACAACGACCAAGGACAGGAAAACTTTCCAACTATCAAGGTAAAAGGCGTCAAAGTAGCCATTATACCAACCAAGAAGCGTATAATTCAAAATTCCGAAAGGTAACCCGATGGCTATCGCATAGTAGCTCAGAATATAGCCTAGGACTGATACCTTGGAACAAAGTTGTATATCGCTGCTTAAGAATCTTAGGAAGAGTTTGCTAAAAGGTCCTCGCCAAAGCCAAGTACGAATAGGGTTGAAAACCAATTCGTTACATCCATACGCATATCTGTAGACGATGTTAGAACATCTGGGAACCTGCATTCATTAATTGCGAGATGTCAAATACTTCTCCCATCTTGCAAGCTCATCGTATATGGTCAAAGATACGCCTTCTTGGAAGCCTCGCAAACCATGATAAGTTGCAAGCCTAACTACGTTCCCGGCTACTTGTAACCGGAGTGCCAGGTCAAAATCTTCCGACACATGAGATTCACTCCAGTAGTACTCTCGATTCTCGGTTCGGAATGCCACACTCTGGACCGCTTGCCAACGGAGAAAAGCGTTGTGTCCCACGAACTGGATATTGATAAATCTCCAAGTTAGTAGTTATACGGCATTCAACAGTTCTGCTAGTAGGTATCCAGGGCTTGTTAGAAGATATATCAACTTACCGGTGCAACGTCGCCAGACCCGCAAACAAATCTTATTGCCGAGTATATTAGATTTGTGAAGTAAGTGATCCCATTTTCGAAATAATCCTCGACAACCTGCATGACTCCGGCACTATGCTGAATGATAGCGACTTCGGGACTCAAGAACATTTCGGCAGCTCCATATATTAGACAGTCCGCCGGCACTCGAGTATCACTGTCAACAATCAGGATTATTTCCCCAACTCTTATATTCCCAGAAGCCCATGCCCGGGTATCCACCCTGATAACCTTCTCTAAAGCCGTATGATACATGTCTTCCAGATCTTTGCTGGATAAAGGCTCATCGCTCGCTTCGTCCTTTGATTTGATTAATTCGAGAAGTGTATCTTCAGTTTTATTGGAAATTTCAAGGCAAAAGTTCATGTTCGAAGCTTTCTTGAATTTTCCTGCCCGAAGGTACCCATTTTCTCCATGCCTCGGTCTCGCAACCCATCCAATGCTGTTGTCCCGATAATATTCCTTCCGCTCGTCAGCCAGGGCCGGGTCAATAAGCTAAGTGATCCCGCGATTAGGTTAACAAGTTTAATCCACATTATATTGTCATTTTAAGACGCACCTGCATCCCATCATCGTTGACAAAAATATTGGCTGTGCCGCCGTGAAGCTCATAGTGCGATATGGCCTGCTTCAAGCTTTGAATTGTAGGTCTTAAAACTGTCTGCAAAGATTCCTTATACACTGGCATTTGAATTGTGATATGGGGAGGGTGGAACCCATTCTGGAAGGCTTGATCCAAGGATGGTAACGTCGCAGAGTAGAAACGTGAGTTTGTAGTAGTTGACCGGACTGGACCGACGAGCTAGCAGATATCGGTCACCATGATAATGAAAAAGAACTACCCAGATACGGACATTAGATTCTTTTGTTTTACAATAACGATCTTATACTGGTCTATTTTCTAGGAGAACTTGGACGCATACCAAAGCTAACGCCCCGGAGAATGGTAGTGTTACCACAAGGGCTAGCCGAATGTATTGGCCATCAATGGCGCTTTCTACAACCAGTGTGCGCAAAGCGCCACCAAAAAGCAGGACGGTCATAATAAATATTGCGACCCCTGTGTATATAGAACTTGTGTAAATAGCAGGGCGATCAGGGGAATCTGGCACTGCTCTCTCGATATCAACGTTTCCTAATATGGTCTCTTTCGATTCGTCAATGGTTGAAGTATTGGGGCTTTCAATTGGCCAGGGTACTTTCGAGGTTGAACTGTCCCGCATAGGGTATATTGGCGCCCTGGATGGCATTAACTCAAAGTCTGCCGGACTCGGGTGCAACCGACCTGTCAAGTCTTGACCCCATAGCTAGACCCCGGTTTGTCAGTACTGCACTCCCTAGCCTGGCCTGTATACGATTAAAGGGTAGCATACCAGGGACATCATTTTGGTGTTTATTTGCTCCGCATGTTTAAAAATTGCCCTTGTATTGTCGTGCCAAAGCAACACTGCCCTCTCTTGCCTCAGAAAGCAAATGTATTGAAACTTTCTCACAGTCTTCTCTGTTGACGCTATAATATCGTCCAATGATTCCAGGATCTGTACTTGAGCTCCTTCTCTTGGAAATATCAATTCACTATCTCCCTCTGCTATCGTCCGGAATACACATTCAGTTATCTTGGACCGCATCAAGAATGCAACCCTCACATCAAGTTTCTGGACCGCCTCGATGACTCTTTTATCGGCCGGTACTGGCTCTGTGGCATACTCGCGAGGTCTTATACGAACGCAAACGGCTGATTCTGCACACGGGCCTGTATTTGTCCATTGACTCGAGTTAAACCGCTGGTATATGTGACTAGCAATCTACACGCGGTTAAACGCATCGAGTCAGTTAAATCGTCGCTACAACTATATAGCCTTTTGTAGGCCATATTTAAACAATGTAAAACGAGATCCGTTACAAACATACCAACTGTGCATTTTCAGTATTCCTCTCGGTTTTCGAGATGCTGGGTACTGTAGATCCTTCCGAGTAACTCGGTTGAGATTGAATAGAACTTCTGGAAATAGATACATTGGCAACTACGCCGAAGTTTGGTGAAATAGTATCCATATTTCTAAGAGCAATCGTCATTGATTTGCACCGATAGTTAAAATCGATATCAAAGACAGTTTTGAGCTACCACTGTACAAAATCGATTCGAAACCCTTCAATTTGTAACTTTTAAACCCCAAGGCAGTCCATGCGGCTCTCGTTCCTGGCTCAAAACCCAATAACCCCTGCAATCACGATATCGGCTCTTTACATTTTAATGGGCCTTAGTACGACTAATTGTCTTATTCCAGTTCGCACGAGTTTCGTTCACTATAAGATTGATCTTCGCTTTTGAAAGGTTGTTAGCTAAAAATAATGGGCAATAAGCTTAAAGCCGCATACCAATCTTAGCATGAAAGGCAAGTTTGAGAATAGATAAGCTTCATCTTTTCCATTGGAGATGATGCATGAAGGTTACCGGACTAGAAGCCATATGGAAGTTGTTATCCCGTTATTTGGTGGCTGCCGCGTGCGAGTTTACATGATACCCGTTGGTTGGCATTAACGTATTCAAAAACCGTCAATTCTAATTCAATTGGTGTGGTCATCGCTTAATCTGCCTTACCCGTTCTCTATATTGTCCTCCGGGGGGTGCGTGGGGGTAGCCTCGCATAAGGAAGGCTGTGAGCGCCGGTAGGGGTCAATTCAGCCCAGTAGCCCGAGTCTCTGGGAGCCCCGGCAGCCAAGTCGACGATGTAGCACAAAGCAGCCTGGGAGGCGTACTGGGGCGTGCGTTAGGGATGCTCATTGCGTACCGAAGGAAACACTCTGCGGATGGCTTCGAGGCTCTATGTAGTCCCACCAATTCCCGTCGATGTGCTGAGTGAATGAAACAAGAAACATAGCGAGTGGTGGGGGGTAACTGATTCGTGTTAGCTTAGGATAAGCATGGAACTCTAATAAGGCGAAGGAGTTCCCCGAAATATTCCCGGTCAATGGATTCTAGATGTACCCTTCCTTGCATGTGTAACCCGGCCAGCTGTATTAATACGGGTAGTCGTTTTATACCGCAAGGTCACGATAACGCGATCGAGTCACCGATAATCTCCCTTTCCGGTGATGGCTTTTATCAAGCCCCCTTGCCAATATCTTTGGCCAGCATCTGCATTAAAGCCGAAAAGATTGCATATACTCGACATGTGTTTTCGCTGCTGTGTAACCACAACCGCGACCACACTAGCCGAACCGTTGTACTACCGACCCCTGGCTCGAGTCATTGAGGAGGCTGGGGAGTTTTCTTTGGCCGGCCTGGTAGATTAGCTTTCTTCGGAGTTGTATACCTAGCCGTCGGCTGCCTCGCAGCTGCCAATGGGCTTAATCCGGGATATCGATGTTCACGGCCCGCGCCCGTATATGGGAGGCAATGTCTCGATACCAGTGCAACCTTTGGATGATGACTTGTCTTACTCTTACTTGCACTGCATGTCTACTCAATTGCAGGAGCTAGATAACAATGCATCTTTGGATGGACGGAACGGGTATCGGATCCGATCCTAATATAAAATATGGCTGATCACTGGCTAGCTGGAGTCGACTATTCGATGATTGCGAGGTAACGGGCCCCACGAAGATATGAATACCAACAGCCGCATCGCGGGCAAACCGAGCCGATATTAAATGCGGCTCCGCGACTCAGAGTGAAACAAGCCTCTGTTGGCTATGGGTCAGCCGTTCGCAATCTCCGTTTGTGAAGCTCAAGTCGATCAAGCAACACAGACGATTGTTGTAATTTATACAAGGGTATCGATATCGAAATGTCTCGTCATGCAATTGATGTTGTGTTTCCAATAGATACTACTTTAGTAGGCGAAAACCGGGACATGATTCCTAGTTATAGCTGTAGGAGATCTATCTGCCCTGCAGTGTAGCCAGTATCCAACCTTTGTTGAAAGTATAAACTCCATAACTTGTAACTCCCGCACTACCCTAGCGGCCGGCCAGGGTGCCTAGAATACCTGAGCTAAGGCACCTTTTTCGTCTACCAAATCAATCGTGCAAGGTCCAGTAAAATGATTTCAGAAAACGAAACTTTGTCCAAGACCCAGAGGACTGTCTTCAAAAGCTATAGGCTTCGAGGAGAGTATCCACAACCATGGCTACATGATAAAAAGGTCAGTGTTGATGCATGTCGACGAGTGTTTGCAAATTTGGCCGATTAGCACATCCGCTAACTATCTAACCTTCCACATAATAATAGACAAACCATACTCGGAACAGCAACTTAATTGTTTACACTTTCTTTGTCGCTGGACTCCTGGTTAGCGGCTACCTATGCTTCGATGGGTTCCGCAAAGCTAAACGCCATGATGTTCGTGCAAGTGGCTCGAATACTCTAAATTTGCAAACAAATGATCTGACAAAATATGGTCTGTTTTCCATAGTATTGTCTAGTACTCGACGAGAGTTTTCGTACAATCGACCCGGATGTTTGGCAGAGAGAGGTGCAGATCGATGGATTTGAGTAAGTCAATACATATCATCTCCAACTCCAATTTTTAACAAATAGAAAAGGGTTGGATCGTTTGACTGGACTACAAATGATGACGCAAATGCATACACGTCCCCAAGCGGCCTCGTTATCATGCCTACTCTCACAAATCTCACAACAACTTTATCGAACTCCAAAATAATCGATGGTTATAACCTAAATCTTACCACTGCGGGCCTTTGTACCAGTTCCCGGAACGCTTCTTGCGTGGTGTCTAGTAATTCCACCACCGGACGAATCATAAACCCTGTCCGATCCGCAAGACTTTCCACCAAGCCATCGAAGCATATTAGGTACGGAAGAGTCGAGGTAACTGCCAAAATGCCAAGGGGAGATTGGATTCTACCATCTATAAGGTTACTCCCAGTAAACAATACCTACGGTGACTGGCCAAGAAGTGGATCGATAGATATTGTGCAATTACGAGGGAATGATAAAAGTTACCCAGCTGGTGGACGAGATATCTTCACCTCAACACTTCATTGGGGTAGGCCCTCCATACCCTGGATAGTTCTTATCGAAAACTGTGGTATTAACAGATGCTAGGCGTTTCTAATCTCGCGGATAGATTCTGGAAAACCACACGGGGTCGCCAAATCCGTCATACGGACTTTACGAAAGGCTTTCATACCTTCGGCATTGAATGGACTAAGGATTACATATTCACGTATCATAACGGGCGTACATACTCGGTCCTCTGGGTCGGATTTGTACAGCAGTCGCTATGGAAGCTAGGGCAGTTCTCAAACAACGGCACCTTGCACTCTAATCCATGGGCGATATCGGGGAATAATAACGCTCCATTTGACCAACCTTTTTATCTTTCGTTGAGCGTTCAAGTCGGGGCAACCAGTAAGATTTTCTAATATCTTCGTATTCTTTTGTACTATGGAAACGTATGCTAAATATCTCGTGATTGTTTCTGTATTTAGATGGTTACTTCCCGTGAGTCCATATCCGATACATTCCCTGATAGGCGGTATAGTCTCTAATACCTTCTTAATTTTCTTGTTAATCTAGTGACAGCCGTACACACAAGCCGTGGATTGACGCCAGTCCACGGGCGGCCGCTGATTTCTGGTCTGCAGTTGATACCTGGTATCCGACATGGGGGAACGGTGACGACCGGTCGATGGTAGTGCGAAATGTTAAAATGTGGCAGGAAGGGAAATGTTCGGGCTAAGAATTCGGTTTAGAGCCTCTAGACGGGTAATATACGAGGAAGTTGTTAGCACATAGATTAATACAAGTATATAGGGGATTCGAAACTTTGGCACATCAGAAGGAAAATATTTTAATATACACCTTGTGAAAATAGCGCTCCTCTATCTGTTACTTAATTAAATCAAACAACGTCGGGCACCAGCACTGATATCATGATTCCAGAGCTATACTTAAAAGCGATACATCGCTGCAGAAACAATTAATCTAATGAAATATGTATATCCCGAGAGTATACTGGGGCTAGTTTACGAGACCAGGGTATATCGGTTTCCGAGTCTTGATAATTTTATCCCCAAGCAAGCAAGTCTCAAGTTATATACCTAGACTTGGGCTAGTCAAATACTTCACTTCTTAAAGCGGCGATAGCCTTGAACCTAAAAGCTATTCCTTTCGGGTAACACAGCGCAGCATCGAATTCGGATAGCCGGCGCCAAAAATGACCGATCGGGGCATTCCCCCAAATTCTAGCTCCCGCTTTGTCGGTATTTAATTTGGGTGCTTTCAGCACCGACGCATGACGTTATGAAGGGTACGCAAACTAACCTCGTGCGCTATCATGTTATAAAAGGAACGACGGCGGTCTCCGAACAGATATATTAGATCACATTTATATCGCAATGAATACCATAGTTCAAAGAACGAGAACTTCCGTACCATTCAAGTCAGTTTCGGTAGCAAGAAATCTGCACCCCAATTATCCTTTAATACATCGCCATATCAGGCAACCTGGAATACCGATTTCAACTTGTTGTATTTTACATCAACACAGAAATCATTATACATCCCCCAACATGGCCCCCCAAAGGCCAGTTTTAATAGCTGGCGCAGGCCCTACCGGTTTAATGGCAGCTCTCTGGCTCGCCCGTCTCGGTACCCCGTTCCGGATCGTCGACAAGCACCCTTTTGCCGCGGACACGTCCCGAGCGGCCGTGGTTCATGCACGCACACTCGAATATTATCGCATGCTCGGACTTTCAGAACGAGCTTTATCTGAAGGACGTATCGTCAAAAACATGGCTTTTTTCGGAAATTTAAAAGAAATAGTACGGCGGGAGTTCAACGATATTGGACGTGGGAAATCGAAGTTTCCCTTCGTGCTCATGTACCCACAAGATCTCAATGAACGTATGTTGATTGAAGAGTTGGAGAAGAGAGGGGTTAATGTTGAAAGGGAAGTTGAGGTTACAGGGTTGACACAAGACGATGAATATGCGACTGTCACATTGAAGAATAAACAGGGGGTAGAGGAAAAATTCGAAGCTTCCTACGTCCTTGGATGTGATGGCGGGCATTCGGTGGTCAGAACTCACACCAATATCAAGAGCACCCCGGGTGCTTACTCTCAGAGATTTTTTGTAGCTGACGTGGAAGGGGAGGTCTCTGTTGGACTGGAAAATGTGAATATCTGCTTCAACGCTGACGACTTCTGCCTGCTGTTTGCAATGCCAAACGGAAGGATCCGGCTCGCAGGGTGGGCACCGGAAGAGTCCATAGCCCGTGAATTTACCTTCGCAGACGTGGAAGAGTCTGTGAGAAGGAATACCGGGGCAATAGTCAGCAAAGTTCACTGGTTTTCCACCTACACTGTCTACCACGGGGTAGCCGAAACGTTCAGAGACCGAAGGGTGTTCATTTGTGGGGATGCAGCCCACGTTCATAGCCCCGTGGGTGGGCAAGGTATGAATACAGGCCTCGGGGACGCGAGCAATATCTCCTGGAAGCTCGCTGCTGTCTTAGCGGGAAAGGCCAATCCAGACATTCTAGACACATACCAGACCGAGCGGCGACCATTTGCCGAGCGACTAGTTAATACCACGGATAAATCGTTTTCCATTGCCACCGACAAGGGAATTCTCGGATGGATATGGCGTACCATGGTCATGGGCAACGTTGCCCCGCTCATTTTTCGCCTTGGGTTGCTCGACAATACATTGTTTGAAACCGTTTCGCAAATCAGAATTGAGTATAGGGATAGTGCGCTGAGCAATGGCAACCGTGTCTCTAGTTTATATGCTGGGGATCGACTTCCTTGGGTCGGTTTCGGGGGTGGGCCGGACAATTTCGACCCGCTGAACGCCTTGAATTGGCAGATACACGTCTATGGTGACGTCAAAGACAGCGTTAAGGCGCTAGTGCAGGAGAAGAATTTCATCATTCATAATTTCCCTTTTGACGAAGAGGTTAAGGCCAAGGGGATACCTAAGGACGCTATTATACTGGTACGTCCAGATGGGTATATCGGACAACTTACTGAAGGGTCTTCAGATGATCACATCAATCAATTACGGGTTTTCATGGACAGGTGGGGAATCGAGTCATTTTAATGCATTGCCAGTTCGTGCGATTTTGTTTTTAGGTGCACAGCAGCCTGTGCTGGTAATTGAGGATAGAGTAGAGAAGGTGTTGTTTCTGCAAATATTGTGCTCCCGGAATACCTCCAGGCACGAACGGATCGATAAATATCAGAGACGAAGCGTTATGGAAAGGGCCAAAGGAAATTTTACAGATTAGGGAAAACACCCGAGAATCTGTGTCGTCGACTGTACCCTCTCATCCGGGAGTATGGAATGCCCTCTCGCAACAAAAAAAAAAAAAACATGTATCAAGTACTAGTAGTGAGGAATTCAGTGAGAGGGGTAGAACACCTGCACGCAAAAAAGAAAAGGAAACATGATTGAAAAACACTAATAATTCATAAACATCTTGGGGTTAAAGGAAAATAGTGAAGAGTACCGCAACGTGCTAGACGCCTCCCGCACTTAGAAAGAAAGGACTTTAGGGAAGGTGGCCAATATCATGATCAAAAGTGGCATGTAGTTCAATAACTCCGTCCAGCTCATGAACAGGGCGATCATGAACTTCACAAAGAATTTTGTTGAGGTTATTGATAACTTCCTCAGCATCAGCCATAACCATCGTAGCCAATTTAGCAGAAGTGTTCTCCTGGGTGTCGTTGTCGTTGTCCCTGGTAGGCGGAGACTCGAGGACTGCGACTGGTTCTAGTGCTTTACGCCAAAGCTCGATTTTCTCTTTTGTCGAGGTCAAAAGAGCTTTGAGTTTGTTGATGTCGCCTCCGTCGTTCATCATGCACCCTTTTGCCTTTGTGGCGTATTGGTTTGCTCGGCGGATCTCCTCTGCTTGTCTGGAGATCTCTGCGTTCCTGTTGTGTAACTGTATCTCCAGGTACCTGCATTGCCCCTTCACTAGGTCTAGGGGGTCAATCTCCCGCGCAATTCCACTGATGGAAAATTTCAGGGTTAGCAAACCAGCAAAAAGAGAGAGGGAGGGAGAGAGAGAGCTATATTGCTATGGAAATCTTACCTCAGATTTGAGCTCATTGGTTGGCGGCTGGCAGATTGGGATCCTGAGAGTGAAACTCTTTGGGCGCCAGATGGAGTGGTGACATTCTTGAAATGCCGATTTGCTTGCATTGCGCTCACAGGCGGGAGGGGTGTTTGTAGTTCTTCTGCAATGTTCGTGGTACGAAGCCGTTTGGCCTGTGGTGCTGGGGCAGGAGAAACTCTGGCTTCCCTACGTTTGGTGTACCCAAGTAGTGAAGGTTGAAAGGGTTGTTCCTGACTGTCGGTACTAGCATCCGCATCGACAGTGTCATCGTGGATGCTGAGGTCGCCAAAGTTGAATTGGCTGTTACCGGGCGGAGGCTGCATCATGAGACTCGGATCAATTTGAGGGTCGACCTCAAAATCACCGATATTGGCGGCT
This sequence comes from Arthrobotrys sinensis, assembly GCA_036971225.1. NCBI lineage: Eukaryota > Fungi > Ascomycota > Orbiliomycetes > Orbiliales > Orbiliaceae > Arthrobotrys > Arthrobotrys sinensis. The sequence continues at coordinate 3,693,556 of JAJTTV010000001.1, read as the reverse complement.
CCCGCGTTGAAACCATCGGTATTGATTCCATTGAAATCAAACTCAAGAGCAGCTTGAGCAATCTGGACTTTGTTCTGGAAGTCATTTGGTCCAGGAACATTGTCGGTCGAGAAGTGGCCTGAAGGAGGGGTAGGGGCAATTCCAACAGGATGGGATGATTTGGAACCAGCTTGTTGGACGCGGGTCCAGTCTACATCTGACTGGAGCGGCATAGTTCCAGGAACCTGAGACAAACCTGTGGTGGAGGTGGCATTACCCTGATTCAGCTTGGAGGAGCTGGTGTTGGAGGCAGCAAGCGGGTTTTTAGAGAGATCAGACATCTTAGAGGAGGAGAGAAGAAGAGAATTGCAGGAAGCAAAGACGAAAGCTTTTCTAAGACTGCGGGATAGCAGCAAACCAGATTGAAAGAGGTAATGAGGCGGTTCAAAAGAGCTTGATGAAGGGGCTCGAGATGACGGTGATGACGATGAAGAGGATGAGGAGAGGGGAGAGGAGGATGGTTTGAAAAGAAAGAAAAAAAGTAGCTGGGGGGGAGAGGGTGGTTTAATTATGATAAATTAACAGTACGGCGGAGTGGGTATACGTTCAGATATCCGTACTTGCCCTAACCCTGGGCGGATTGGGGCCATAGAGACGTCGTATAGCAGTATCGCTGGGGGGAACGTCCTTAGAGCGCTGGAGAGCTGGAGTACCGTAGCGGCGGAGTCTGCATTATCGCCCAGTTTCTAGACAGCATTACTACTATCTGGATGCCCAATGTTAATGCAGCCGAATAGCCACTTGGGACCTTTCCTCAGGCACTTCTAGTACCTCCAAAATTACTGAAGAAATGGACAATTAATTTAATGTATGCGCCTTGAAGGTGGAGTGTAGGTAGTTGGCTGCATGAACTACTTGCTCTATGAAAAAGGGGGGGAACTATGGTATGGCATCAGTTGACCAAGTATTTTTAACACATATCCATATATAGGAGCAATATCTCTTCATGTATATATATATGTATCCTTGTCTGCACTGGTTATATTCTCTGTTGTATTATACTGGTTGCTTGGAAGTAATGGGCCCTCCTGGCAAAATGCAACAAGAAAATGCGTTGCCGTCTGGTATTGTCGTGTGGAGTCCAAGAGCTGAGATTATTGGGGAAAAAAAAGAAAGAAGAAACGAACATGGAGATGGACACCTGCAACGTTTGATCCATGCATTGCCCCCGCGGTCAGCCCTGCCAGCTTCCTCTTTAGGCTGTTACGAAGTCTTCGTTCACCATTGTTCGATCGATATCGGATGCCGGCCACATGGTATGGTATGGCTATAGTAAGTAAGTAAATACTTGGTTATCGAAGTATATGTTGGTTATGTCGCAATATGCGCAGTTTAGGCTGGCGACTCAACAAAGGGCACGCACCCATTGATGCGTTTCCGGCCAATAACATTCCAACCCCGCCTGAGGTTACAATAGTATACAGGCCAGTGCAAGTACATCCAACTTTGTACACACAAGAACTGAAAGGGTCAGATGTCGCAAGACACTCAAGATGATGCTTACAAGAAACATCGAGGCAAAGGCGATGCAGCGACCGAAACCCGTAATTCTCACGGCTGAACCGTCTACATTGATAGCGATATCAGTGAGCACGAGACATCGAGTCGAGGGCCGGACCCTGGACCATTCCTGGTTAATTCAGCCGTCAACATGTGCTTGAGAGATCAAGAAGCGCACGAAATCCCCACCTTGGCACTGCGGCTGAGCCATGATGAAATGAAGACAGTACAGAATGGAACTCGCAGTTGGATCTAGTCTTCTTTCGGTTAACTGTTCCTCCCTGCCTGATCGTGAAATGAAGCCCCACAAGGCCTCACTCTCAACAGCCCAGTCCCTGCCCTACCAACAGCAGCCAGCGAATGGGATGGGCTGTACAAACGAAGAACCATCTGCTGGCGTCCTCATTACCGAAGAATTTGGGGCAACAATTCTTTCGATGGAAAGTGTGGTCCAGCCCAGAATGCCACAGATAACTAGCACTCTTTTCCCCTTTCTCTTCTTAGGTCCTTCGTCTTAACTTTATCTTTTCCTTTTTAATTTCGGGTGCCCCATTGTTCAACCAGATTCTTCCCAAGTCTTCAATTCTGGTGTAACGCAGGAGTCGTTTTGACCTTGGTATTCGACTTCTCCACCCCTATTCGCACTAATCCGACCTTCTTCTCTCGTTTGCGAAATCCATCTACCATCCGAAGGTAGACATCCTCACCGTAGACATGATTTCCCTAAGGCTCTGGCTAGTATCTTTGCTGCTAGCGCTTCCGTTCTATACGTACTCCCTCAATCACAAGCCGAACCGACCTGTAGAGGATGTCTTCGAGAAGCGAGATCTCGATGAAGTAAGGCGAGATATCGAGAAAAGACAGCAAATTGCTACCGACCCCGAGGTTCTTGCCAGTGTCAGCTCTGTTCTTCTATCCGTCTCCGAAGTCATCAGGTCCATCACCGAAAACCCTGAGCTTTTTACCGCGAGCATCGACGAAATCGAAGCATCTCTTTCCTCAGTCATTCTTTCCGTTTCATCCGACTTGTTCCCAATCCTTACCGACAACAACAACACCCCAGAACAAACCTCAACCCCAGCCCCATCCTCGACTCCTACTCCTACTCCCACCGATGAGGAAACTACAACTGCTGAGGAAACTACGACTTCTGAGGAAGCGTCGACAACCGAGCCACCCGTCTCAACCGGAACACCTGGCCAGGTTATCCCCGATGGAACTAGGACTGGTACCGTAGGAGAAGATGGAAAGACTAGATTCTGTTTGGCATCCTCATATCTTTGCCCTTCCTCTGTAAACTTTGGCTGCTGTAGAGATGGATACGCCTGTGGTCTTACCGCCTGTACTCCATCCGCCGGAGTCGTCGATGAACCGAGCAGGACTTTTGGCAGCTTCACAGCCACTGGAGGCGATTCCTCTCCAACTGGAAATGAACCAACCTTCTCTTTCGATCCGGTCACCTCAAAGGGAGGCTCAGCCGAGACTGGAGGTGTTAGCAGTGGCGGTGACAGCGGTAGCAAGGGACTCTCTGGTGGCGCGATCGGTGGTATCGTTGGCGGCGTTGTTGGTGGTATTGCTTTGATTGCCGCTGGTATCGTTTGGTTCTGCCTTTCCAAACGCAAGCCCAAGGAAGAACCAACCGATGGTCCCAAGACCGGACCAACAGAGGCATATACCGGCGGCCCAATCCCACCCCAACCTCAGATGGCTCAATACAACCAAGCCGATCCAAGATATCAGTCTCCCCCACCACAGTCGCAAACCCCTGCCGGGTTCTATCAACCACACGGACAGGGACAGGGAGGATATCCGCCATACGGACAGAACGTATCCGAACTTGGTGGTGCTGCCATGCCTTACGGTCAGAAGGGTGTCGAACCACCGCAGGGTATTCAAGAAGCCCCGGCAAACCCAATTAGCACCCCACAATCTCCTCCGCCGCATCAAGACAACCAAGCAGGTGGTGGCTATGGTGGCTTCAAAGGTCCTAGCGGTCCTGTGTACGAACTTGGAAACTAAAAGACGATCTTTCTGCCAGAATCTTTACAGCCGCCAACATATATGAACATAATAATACCCGACATGGAAAGGAAATAAGCAGGCTTTACCATAATCAACTTAAATACTATACCTTCGTTTTTTCTTTCAAAAATGTGCGGCTTAATTTCCTTTATGATATACATCTTAGCATTTCCCGGTTTTGGTGTGCATGTGTTTGAATGATTTCTTCTCGTTTCTTCTAGCCTCTCGTATTTCATGATTTTGTTTTATTCTTCTTACCCTGATGTCTCAGCGTACGGCTTCAATATGACTTGTAGTATCAGATATACCATTGTATCTAAATATAGCTTTTCGGACAAAAAATTACATACGCTATGTCTTATTCGACCCTTCTATACCACATCTTTGAAAACCGAACCTGGCACTGCCGTAAAGAACTCGCGCTTCTGACACGACATGAAGGTTACAAAATCCTGTCTGCCGGACAGTTCCAACTTTGATTGTCTCGTCCAGCTTAGAATGGGGGCGAAAACGGAAGTTGTATCAAAAAACCTGTTGCGGGTCCCCGATATTGAATTTTCAAGAGAAACATCTTGATAAAAATTTTCGGAATCTATCAACCGTGTGGTTTTCTTTCCTCTTAAGAGTCTCAACAATATGTTCCTTGGGGGTTTTCTTCTCATGCGGCTTCTGTAATCCGCTACTCGGGAGGGTCTATGTTTCAGCCGGGCCGAAAGATCCTGAGATTGATGTCCGCGCGCTAGCGCTGTGTTTTCGGGGTATTCAATTATGTGTTTATGGAGTGTGGGATTGGTATAGGACAGAGAATGGGGCGTGCAGGCGTCTATCTATTTATCTGTCCATGCGTATACGTATGCTTAAGCCGAAATATATCTCGTATTATATCCTATTAAGACCTGCACGTTCTATTTTGCCGATGCATCCATCAGCACGCCTCATTATAAGTTGCGTTGCGAACTGTTGTATCTAAATTCGGCAATTGAGGTTCAAAAGCTTGTGTGACCACGAAAACCCCAAACCTTCGGGCTCAACCTCTACCACGTTTTCCGTGCCACACCCGCGCAGCTCTTGGCCATTGACGGCCCCATTGACGGCCCTGGGATACGAGGCTTCGACATGGTCTGACCGGTATGTATAGCGTTATGAACCGTGGATCCTTTTATGACCCTGCATTGGCCCATACCTATGCTAATATTACTCATAACGTTAGGCTAAAAAAAAATCCTATTGGATATTATACAATATACATAATACCATTCTCACTCGTCTAGTCAGGCCTGATCGTCCCGAAGATGAGTTCTTCATTGGCACTAAGACGCCATGCCGTCGGCCCGGCCCGCACGTTCATCAGCCGAAGGGCTGACGGTGTCAGCAGAGTCTGCATGAACTGCCGGCGCCTGCTCAGCAGCAGCCTCGCGGCCGCTCCACAACCAGCCCAAGACCGCCACAACAAGGCTGTCAAAACAATTTCGGGCGTAATACGCAATTTTTACGACCAGAAGCAAACTTTCCGGATCTCTCATGGCTCGACAAACAGCACGAGACAGATGACGAAGAAAAATGTTGTCAGCACGGCTGAGTTGTCAAATGTATTACATGTGGATAAAGATTCTCGAACCGCACTCGTCGAGCCAAATGTTCCAATGGATCGACTTGTCGAGGCTACGCTAGAACACGGTCTGATACCGCCTGTAGTCATGGAGTTCCCTGGAATCACAGTTGGTGGCGGTTACAACGGAACATCTGGCGAATCTAGTTCTTTCAAGCATGGTTTCTTCAACCACACCATAAACTCCCTTGAGATGGTTTTGGCAGATGGTGAAATCGTAACCGCCTCCCCAACAGAAAACTCCGATCTCTTTTGGGGTGGTGCCGGAGCACTGGGGACTCTAGGGGTGACAATACTGGTCAATTTACAACTTATTCCTGCCACTAAATATGTCGAAGCGACCTACCACCCGGTGTCTAGTGTACGCCAAGCAACAGAGAACGTTCAGTCTTTTACAAAGGATGGTCCGTACGACTATGTCGATGGAATTCTTTACTCGCAAACCAACGGTGCCATCGTTACTGGTAAAATGTCCAATGCTGTTTCAAACCACTCGATACAACGTTTCAGCGACGCCAAAGATCCATGGTTCTACCTCCATGTCAAGGAAATGCTCGAGAAAGCGCGGGGAGCACCTGTAACAGAGGTCATTCCTATCGCCGAATACCTTTTCAGGTACGACCGCGGCGGGTTTTGGGTGGGAAAATCAGCATTTGAGTATTTTGGGTTCCCTTTTACCGCTCTCACGAGATGGTGGCTTGATGACTTCCTACATACCAGAATGATGTATAAGGCGTTACATGCAAGTGGGCAGTCTAAGCGGTATATCGTACAAGACCTTGCAGTTCCATATGACAAAGTGGAAGAATTTGTCAAATACACGGATAAGAAGTTTGGGATCTGGCCGTTGTGGTTGTGCCCGCTGAAGCAAAGTCCTGTGCCGACTATTCATCCCCATTCAGTTACGAGAGGTTCGGGCGAACAGAAGGAGATGCTAAATGTCGGGGTATGGGGTAACTGTCCTTCTCACCTGGACTTCACACAAGCGAACAGAGATCTAGAAGCCAAATTGAAAGAACTTGGGGCGATGAAGTGGTTGTATGCGCAGACGTATTACAATGAGGAAGAATTCTGGGAGATGTTCGATAAGAAGTGGTATGATTCGCTCCGGCAAAAATATCGTGCGACGGGCCTACCTAGTGTCTACGATAAAGTCAAGATCGGAGTTGAGAATACCTCTAAGGAGCAAAGTCTTGAGGAGAAGCTCCGAGAAACATGGCCCCTTAGTGGCTTCTACGGGATCAGGAAAGCGATCGAGAGCGGTCACTACCTTGAGGCTAGGAAGTCGAAGTGGAAGTATTTGTAAATAAATAGTGTCATTTTCACGGATAAATCAATGTACATAGAACTGGTATTAGATATAGACTTAAATAGGATTATGAGGCCTCATAGCCTTCGTCACCCTGCACTCTGGTAACGAGACTATCTACGTCCACGTTCATGGGTGAATGGTTATTGTTGTAATATTTGCGTTGTTGTGTTGCGATGGCATCGCCAGATGGGATGGAAGAAAGAGGCTGACGTCCGCGCGCAGATGCGACCACCCGCGCCAGCCTCCCACAATTAATGTCAGCGCGCCGTTTCTTTCATCTTATCCCAGGCCGGTATAGACCCTTTCCATCTCTATCCTTCTTCACAAATTACCACTTTACAATCCCATCCATCGTAATCGGTACCTTGTAGTCTATCCTGATTCGAAACCCGTCAAAATGTCAACCGCGAAGGCAGCAGCGCCAAAGTTGAATTCCAAGCCGGCTATAAAAGACGTCCCTGATTCACCAAAAATTACCTCAAAGACCGGAAACGGCGCCACGCCTACCCATTCGTCAAAGAAACGCAAGGCTGATCTATCAGACGATGAGGAGGATGAAGAGGAAGAATACTCCAAACCTGCCAAAAAGGCCTCTAAGCCTACTCCAAAGAAGCAGAAGGCTGCCACACCACCATCCGAAGATGAAATAACGGATGAAGAGGATGAAGAGGATGAAGAGCCAAACTACGATGAATCGGATTTCTCAGAGGAAGAAGTCAAGAAACCAAAGAAGGGCGGCGCTAGAACCCGTGGTCGCGCTTCTGCCGTCGCTGCGAAGAAGGAAACGATAAAGAAGGGCCCGCCACCCAAGCGCGCTGCCGCGACGGCTGGTGCCGCTAAAATGCAACAAAAGAAGAAATTGGATTCTGATGATGAGGACTCCGATGAGGACGACTTCGAGGAAGAAAGCGAGGAGGAGGAGTTTGATGAACACGATGACGATGATGCGGAGAGCGCGTACACGGAGTCTGAAGCATCTGGCTCGGAGTATGGAGCTTGAAGGGATGGAGAAATTATCTTGTTAGCATCGAAAGGCGTAGTTTTTAGACTACGTCTTTAAATTTCCTTTGATTGTCGCTTCTTGCAGCATGGATCTTATGCTATGAATGGGGGTATATGAGGCGTTTACGGTGGTAGTTTCCTGGCGTCGTCTCTTTTTTTCGGCTTGGTGCTCAAATTAATGTCCCGTGGCAAGCTTGTATCTAGTGCTGACATTGTGTAATCTTAATATAACATGAAGCTGGTCTTTGAAAAGGTAACCCGGAACTGTAGGAAACGTCGCGGAAAAAGAATAAGGCCTCCCACGACGCTAAGAAGCAGATATCGATAATAGAATAATACAATTGAGATGGTAATAGAACCAAAGAAATAACAGCCCCGCGGCCCTACCTGCTCCAAAAAAAACCTCTAGAAAAACTGGAAAGAGTCAATCAGCATAATCATGCAAACCACGCTTCGCTCTCAGAAAGGACAAATAGAAAATAAGACATTAGGAGGGTATCTAAATAGTTAGTATATCCATTGTAGCAGAACCGTTGATAGATTAAGACGGTTCATGTGGCCACACTTGCAGTATCTGTGCATCACCTGGAGGATTTAGGACCATGCCGGTGCCCAAGCCGCAAGATCCTTCTTCTGTTGCACTAAATCAACCTCTTTCCTGGCTTCCACCAACTCGCCAACTTCCTTTTTGAGATCCTTTCTCAGCGCGGTGACCACAGTCTTCTCAATGGTTTGAATTGCCGCCAACTCCTCGAGCCCAACCTTCAACCGCCCAACTGCAACGCTAAGAATCCGTCCTAAAGAGCTCTTCAACCCAAACGTCTCCTCTCCATCCCCTTCCTTTTCCCCATTGGCCATCAAAACCACCCAACCTTCAAGGCTTCTCAGGGCCATTTCCATCTTCCGTTTCACACGAAGAATATCTCTGGCATATTCAATCCCCAAGCCATCAATCTTCTTCTCATGTTCATCCGGGAGCGAGACCCACTCTTCGAAGATTCGCGCCATCCGAGTGTATTCCCCTTCATATTGCCCTTCAGTAAACCATCCCAAGACCTTGGACAGTTGTTCTGAAAGCATTTGAATAGCCTCTTCGGGACCGCTCGACAGCCTGTCCTTCGGATTACTCGAACTAGTACTTAGCATAGCTGGTTTTTTCAAGACCAATGACAAGGCATGTAGGTCGACTAGTTCTTGTTCTCGACGGTGAGAATCAGCCACCGAGAGGCTTTTATCTCGGATACCCGAAAACCGTTTATAAAGTTTATCATGCGCTGACCTTTTCAGAGCAGCTGTTGAATTGAAACTTTTAGCATGGAGTATGGCTAATTGGAGAAGCCGGGTTTGAGCATGAAGAGTCTCAGTGGATTGTACGGCAGGCGTCGTTGGATGCGGTTGTTGGTGTATCAACGATACCATTGAAGGTTTTGGTGTAAGTACAGCTTGTGGATACTCTACTTTGAAGGTATTAAAATTGGGTCTGGAGGGCTTCGCAGCGGCCATTGTCGACACAGTCTTCTTATGGCCCCGAACAGGGCTTGGGGGCTCTTGTACTGGCTTTTGTGAAGCAGCTGTTCGGCTCGCAGTCTTAGGGCGGGTCGTTAAATCCGAACGTACAGAACTAGTATTAGATGTGGTAGATGCAACGCTTTCTGAGCGCATGCTCGATTCTGTGTCTGATCCCTTCGAAGATAAACCTGAAGGAGGAGCTGCTATATGACTGGATGGCGGCCGTGGACGGTTACCACTAACCGTGGGACGCCGCACGCTAGCGGGGCTAGGGACAGGTTCATTTGGACGAGTAGAAGTAGGACGCGGAGGAGCAATAATCCTACCAGAAGCCTGTCGAGAACCCTTTGGTAGGGGCAAATCATTCGCGGGTGTCGCGATGCGTCTCGTCTCAGCAGCATTGTGAGATACGGCTCTAGGACGCGCGCTAGGAATAGCATGCAGAGTACTTGGTGGCCTCGGTGGACCCGTAACCTTCTTCCCAACAGTTGATGTTGGTCGTGGGTCCATTGGACGGGTTGAAGTTGCTCTAGGAGGCAGTTTTGAAGATGGTCCTACAATGTGGCTTTGTGCTCTAATATGTGTCCCTTTTCTAGGTGAAGGAGTAGGGACCTGGGATGGTGGTGTTGGTGGCTTGAGAGGAGCTTGGACAGGCGCTTCAACAGCAACAGGGCCTTGATGGGCGGCAGAAGACACCGAAAATTGGCGTATCAAAGACGGAGGTGGCATGAGCTGAGAATCGTCTTTTCGAATGTTTTCTTTGGGCTGTAGAGGAACCGGTGAGGGTTCACTCAGGAGACCCAGAGACTTTCGCATTGGTGCAGGTGAAGCCTGAGATACCAGACTACCCTGACCTTCATAATCCTGAGTCTGACGGCTTCCCAGCCCATCCGGCAAGATATTGAGAGGTTGAGATGGTCGCCGCAAACCGGAGATTTGGTTTTTGACTTCTCCGAAGAGCTCTTGGTTATTACCGCTCTCGATGTAGGAGGAAGGTCGGGAAGGAATTCTATGAGATGTAGGAGACGTGACATTCGCCAAAGGTTCTCGCTTGGTCCCACTGGGGATTCTTAAATTACTAGCACCTGACCCGTATGGCGGGCCGGCGGAGGCGCCTGGTGACCTCATCATACCATCATCAAATCTTTCAAACATCTTTGCCTTCTCGGCAATTGAACTCTGACGCTTGTGACTGGAATGAACGGTGCTTGCAGACCGCTGGAGGCCAAAACCTGGGGATTTAGATGTGGGCGTCGGAGTAGGGCATGGTTGCGGCGCAAACGAGTCGTACGAACTGGCATGAGGCTGGAGTGTCGGGCGACTCGGCGAAGGGTGCAAAGACCCGTAAGCGGAGGACGATACAGATCGTGAGTTATGAGGACGATTGAAATGGGACGAGTTTGACGGAGTCGGTAGACGGGAATAAGGTGACGGCGAAGGGGGCGGAATGGCGGACTTTTGAGCCGAGTATGCCATTGTAGCAACTACTCTACGTTGTCCAGGAGGTTTGCCGGTTTGTTTCTCGCATCAGCAGCGACGATGGGTGGTAGTATACGGTCTGGCGGTTCTGAAGGCGGAGGAGAGGTTGAGGTTAAGAAATAGGAGGCGCGAGGGAGTCCGCTGGCAGGTGGAATCTAAGACTAAGACAACTGTGCTGTGAGGTTTGTTGATGAGAGCGTGGATGTTGCCGGTTGGCTGCATGAGAGCCTCTGCATTGTTCGTCGCTGCGGTTGTCTCGAAGGGGCATCTTCGACGTTGCCCAGCAAAACAACGCACAAAATGCAACAGCTGCGAACAGGCCTATGTTTCATGTTGCATTACATGCATTTGTATTCAATTCAATTGACCACTCTCGGATGATATAGTTATATTAGACACTGGACCCNACTACGTCAACCAAGCAGCTATTCGATACAATACGATACTAGGATATCGAGGTATACATCAGTCATAGTCCGCAAATTGCCCGTCATCATTCTCTTCTATATACGCATCCCGTACATATCCCCCCTCAGCTTCGACTACCTCCCCTTCTCCCGTCTTTCCCCCTCCCCCCTCTTCTTCTCTTTCTTCCTCCTCTGGCACAGGAGGTCGGCGGCTACGTCTACGCTCCTCAAGAATCTCCGCCCGTTTCTCTTCAATCCTCCTTCTTTTGCTCCCCGGCTCACCATCTTCATTCTTCCTCTTCGAATTCCCTATCGACCTTAATCCTGCCCTTGCAGCTGCGTGGTTAGCCAAATTATACGGGTGGTCTCCTTCCTGGCATTCTTCGGGAAAGCCTGCAACAATTGCAGAGTCTCTCTGCTGTATATAATCAGCCCATATCCCCTTCAAGTACATCGAGGCTTCGTAGTTCTCCTTAGCCTTAGGCCCGTTCAATAGTTCCTCTGACGAGTAAGTCTCCGGCCACCTGTGCGGACTCGCATCGGAAGTCCATCGAATGCATGTATCACAACACTCATGCCCAAAACACATCAAGCATAAGTTTGATGACCAAATTAATTCGTCTTGATAAAACGCAAGTCTGACATCTGATACCTGACCGCATTCGCAGCAAGTAAAGTAGTAGTCGGTGTCATACTCTGCCAACATGGCATTTCCGGGGAATGTTATCTTGTTGATGATCTCACGTCTGTGGTACATATCTTCGTGGCGGAACGGGTTATTGGTGAGTTTCGATGAAAAGGGTGGATGCTCGAACGCCTGGACTTCAAGTGGTGTCAGTTCCATCCCCCCGGGGCCCAAGAATTCCAAATGATCGTGGCTATGCAGAGAAAAATTTCCATCGTCATATACATTCACTTGTAGCGTGTGCGTGAATAAGTGCGACTGATTGTCGTGTCCGATCGCTGCTCGAAGAGCCATCAAATTAGTACATGTCATCGAATGCGCCCTAGGTTTATGAGTACTTACCCCTCATTGCGGCTAGCTCTACCTCTAAATCACCGCAATTCTTCTTCGCCTTAGCTAACTCGCGTTTCAGGCGTGTTATTTTCTTGGACATCCTCTTCAGCTTAGACCTTGCCTCTTCCAATTTGCTTTCGTATTCCAGTTCTTTTAAACTTGCTTGCTTGTACCATCTGGTGGTTCCCTTTACTAGCTTCACTGCCCTCTCGATTTCTCCTCGAGTGATTGGAAATACTGTTTCCGCCCATTCCTTATCCTCTTTCTTACTTTTTGGGACTTCTTCAGGGATATTGTTAGAATCATCTTTATCGACTTCTTCTACGATTGTCGGAGCCTTGGGAGTAGGAAGCAGCTCCGGAAACTTGAATGTTGGTGGGGCGGGAGGGGCTACTTCCTTTCGCCCACCATCCCAGCCAGCTTGTGACGGAGAGAACCCACTGAGCTGGACTTCGCGTAGTGACCCGTCACGTTTGAACTGTTCCTGCATCTCGAACGCCTTGTCTGCTTGGACTTTTCTAAGCCCGGACTGGCCGGAGCTGGTTTTCGACCTCTGGCCCTCAATAGATTTGCGCTTCATCATGCTTCTATCATAGTCTTTTGTCGAGCTTGTTTTGGAACCCCGGGATCGGAGTGGAGATGTGGTCTTGCTTTTTGAGTACGTACTCTTCCTAAATTTCGTGGTCCGGACAGCGGCTGCTGGCTCTTCTTCAACGTATTCTTCTTCGCTTTGTTCCTCCCCGTTGTCTGATGCTTCGTCTTCTTGTTCCTGTTCACTCCCCGATTGATCGTTGTTATCGCTTCCACGAGAATCGTTGGATTCAGATCCAGCGTTATTATTATCTTCTTGCTGCTCTTCCTCCTCTCCTTCACTTCTGTGCTCCTCCTCCCTAGTGTCTCCGTCATCGCCACCTTGATCCGTGCCAGCGTCAGAGCCCGCTTCTTCCCCTTCCCCTTTCCTATCATCTTCACTACCGACGGCCTCCGCAACTTCCACCGGCTTTCTCCCACGTTTTGGCTTTGAAGCTTCATATTCCTCTTCTATATCCGAAGAATCCCTATCCGGTTTAAACGCCCCAGCATCTTCATTCTTCTGCTTCTTTTTTCCATTGTTAGGAACACCTTGTGGCCTTCCCCGTTTCTTAGGCTCTGGCTTCTCCTCTTCGTCCTGTTCTTCCCCCTCTTCCTCTTCCTCCTCTTCATCGCTTGATTCCTTCTGTCTCTTAGGCTTCTTACCGCTGCCACCACGATTTTGATTTGTAGCCTTTGTCTTCTTAACCGGTGCCTCAACTTCGTCACTTCCCTCAAAATCACTCCCATCGCCATCATCTTCCTTATAATTCTTTACCTTTCCTCGCCTTCTCGGTTTGTCATCCTCACTCGCCGAACTAGACAAAATCCTCTCTTCCACGCTTTCATCTATTTGTACTTTTTCCTTCCCACCTTTCCCACCTCTAGCGGCTTTCTTCGCTGCTATCTCCATTAATTCTCCGCTGCTTTCCAATGGGCTAAAACTCCTGGAATCATACCATCCCCATTGACGATGTGGAGCCCCCGTACCCTTCTTAACTCCGCGCAATCCAGAACCACCGGGGGCGGGGAGAGATGTCTTCAAAATCCCTTTGAGTGGTTTACGAGGTTCCGTCTGCGAGAAGATTTTCATATCCTCTGGTGGCGGTGCTTTCTTTACAGTACTCTGGGCAGCATTTCGAGGTACAGCTCTTCTGAGTCCGGCGGTTGGAGTAATTGGTACTGGGACTGGAGCGTCTTCCATTTCGACATCTTGAGATTCATTGGTATTTTCTGCAACGAAAACAATATCTTCAAACATTGTTGCATCCTGTGGAGTGGCTTGATTCCCTTCCTTTTCTTCGCCTTCCCCTTCTTGGTTGTAGTTTTCAAACAACTTGACTTTCTTATCGTAGAACAAATCACCAGAACGGAGTGGGTTCGTCGGTTGCCAGATTTCTTGTTGCTCATAGACTCTCTTCGCAGTATCAGGCCCGCCGGTCTTAATCGTTGCGGTCTTCCATCCACTTTGATCAGCTGGAAGGATAGAAATAGGCGCCGGTGTCGAAGTCGCCATAGGCGGTGGTGAGTCCAAAGGAATCCCACTATGGTCCATCATGATGGAATGTTCTTCCCCTTCCATATCTCCGGGACTCCAGTTTGTTTTTAAGATTCCTTCGATGATACTTTTGTGGTCTGGGTTTATGTTCTCTGGAAACTGGATATTTGTTTGTGATTGCTGGGTACCCGAGAGGGTGTTGATTCCAGTTGTATCAAACCCGGGCGTTAATGTCAAATGGGATGAGAGGTCAGCTGGTGGAAAAGATGGGTGGATGGGACTCTCGGTATGTGTTTTTGGAGGAGTTTCGTCTGCAGCCCTGAATATAGGAGGCGTGAGGACTGGGATTAAACCCAAACTTTTATGAACCGGACTGCGCAGTTCTAGAGTAGGTGGATTTTGTAGCGGATCGGGAGACTATCACAAGCTCACAATCTTAAGCCAGTGATACAAGTTGATAGATATAATGGAGTGCTTACATTGAGAATATCCTCCTGGTTGGCAATAGATGCCATGCTATTCCCGAAGTTCAGACTGATATATATCGATATCTGGATGACGATATTTTACCCTATAGCCAAGCGGCTGGTATCTAGATAATCCCGTTGAGGATATAGGAATATTTCGGCGTACGGCATACAAAATCCGACAAAAGAATGTTTCCGGGTTAGGTCCCAAGTTTATAACGAGATATCCGTAGATAGTAGATATGTAGGGAGTTGATGATTTATTGAAGTATAGAACGCAAAACTGAAGATATATCCACTATAAGGAAATATGAAGTGAGGAAGAAGATAACATGGAAGCCAAATACAAAACTAATAGACACTCGAGGAAGATCAATAGAATAAAGAAACCCGTCTGCACGTCTACAAAGCAACACAAAAAACACAACATCTCGCACGTTCCTTCGAAAGTTTCGTGAGCGAATCATGGATCAAAGCCGTGATTGGTGTATTCAATGAAAGCGGAGGCGGGGTAGACGGCCAATAACAGACTGCAGGTATCCCTGCAAAAGCATGCAAATGTATGTATGTCGTCGCGTGAGTTCGTTACTCGATTCTTTGTGTTCTCACGCATGGCTTTGTTGGCAGTCTTTCCAACGAATATACAACGTCACAAGCCGAGTGATATGGCGGTAAAGCACATCCTTACCGGAGCTTGGGTCTTTGTTCCTATATTCGTGTGACTGCGGAGACATGCAGACGGTGTTCTGAGGAACTATCACACACAGCTGATAATGAGGATATCATTTAGAAGTTATCATTAAGACGGGATGGTGATCGTAAAGAGGGAGCAAGGACTCTTTTTTAGTAGAAGTACAAGTAGTTACTTAATCATGCAATATTGCTGGCTAAACAAATATAGAACTCAAAATATCATGAACTCAGATAACAGCGTGCAAAAACATGATGAGGATGAATGAACATCTGTGTAGGCATAATAGTAAAAAAGTATAACTCCGTAATGTTGGGAAATGACAGCTGCAGAATGTATGTGCAAGAAGGTGTGTCATGAAGGAGAAAAAGTCGCTATTTTTTTAAAAGTTGTAGGTGGGATGTTGGGGGGGGGGGCTAAAGAGAGAAAGGAAATGTTATGTTAGGAGGTTGGCGGCAAAGCTACCTCGCGGGTTGGGGAACTACCCCACACGCACTCACTTCAGTCCTATGAGTAAGCTTGCCGTGATGGACTTTCTCCGCCGCTATAGTAATTATTGTACTCGTGTGTCTCCCTTCTCTGCCGCCTCCTCTCCCTCCTAGCCTCGCGTTCTCGCTTCAGCTCCTCTTGATCGGTCATCTCCCGATCTGATTGGCTCTCTGCGCCTCTCCTTCTCTCCTCCCTCACCCGGTATTCGCTGTCCCTCCTACCCCGGTCCCTACTCCGGCTGCTTTGCCGACCCGATGGGCCTGCAGGGCTGAAACTACCGGAGTCCACACTTGCACGCTCCCTATTCGGCATTCGCTTAATGGTTGTAACAGTTTTACCTCCGTCCTGTTTCTTGATGCGAACTTGAAGAGCTGCTTGTGGAATATAGTGCTCTTGTGTCTTATCTGACCCGGTTTCACTACCACTGGTCACGGTCTGAGGTATTCTGTAAGATCTACTACCCGAAGGACGGTTGTGATGTTCGATAGACAATTCAGAGTCACTGTGATCCGCTGGTGGAATGAAAAACCCTAGTCCCTTAGGCCGCGATTCCGCCGAGTCTTGTCGGCTGTGGGTGCGTGTTGAAGTAGCCGGGATGGGTGGCCGAGGTGGTATTCCAAGTGTAGGTGGCGCACCAAGGGGCGGTGCAGGAGGTGCACCAGCGAATGCAGCTGAAGGTTGATCGCTGTGAATGTTGTGAGGGTCATACCCGGGCGCACCGGTATGTCCAATCGGCAGCCTGTGGTTACTATACGTGTTATAATTGTTTTGAGCTGGTGGGGGTGCTTGAAGTCCGCCGGTTGCTGGCATCGAATTGACTCGGTCTACGGGTCTTGGATCCGTAAAGTACGAGTCTGTGACGCTGGAAGCTGAATGTCTCCTATCCCTGTGGTGCGCCGCGGCCATACCAGCTGCTCCAGCGGCAGCTGCGGCACCAACACCCCGACTACCAAGTCCTCGTCTAACCGGGCTTCCGTCTCTTCTCCTGCTCTCGTCATCATCCTCGGATTCTGAGTAGTCCTCGGTATGAACTGCAGACATGCCCGACTCACGATTACGCCTGTGTCTATCGAACCAACCACCATCGCCTGTCAAACCACCCTTCTTAAGTTTCTTTGGTGAAGAATCATCAGCGCCCTTATTCCTCTTGAAAAGGCTAGCGAAGAACCCTGGCTTTGCATCCGGCCGTGTATCGACACCTTTCTTCTTGCCACCCGAAAGCAATAGCTCACCGAGTAAGCCAGCTTTTACTGCTGTCCCTCCGTGAGAATTCCTTGGTGGTGTCATCCTAGATTCCACGTCCTCGGTGTTAGTATACCCAGTCCCGGTGGTGTACCCGGTACCATTGGTATACCCAGTGCCATTTGTATAACCGGTTCCGTATGTATATCCAGTACCATTGGTATGAGCAGTCAGCTCCGTGCGGTTGTACCCCCCATTAACCTCAGAGTTGGTAACACCGACGCTAGAAGCGTATCCCGCATGTTGACGCCTTCCTGGCGGTCTATAACCTGGTCTGCTGCTGAGTTCGCTTTGATCGGCCGTCATATCCTCTCTGGCGGCATAATGGTCCTTCACTTTCTTTGCGACGAGAAACCCGAGACCAATTTTGGCTAGATTCCCGCCAGAAAAGAATCCCTTATGTTCATTGTGCCCGTGCTTCTCAGAGTTCTGATAATCGAAGGCCGTTTCAGTCGT
This sequence comes from Arthrobotrys sinensis, assembly GCA_036971225.1. Taxonomy (NCBI): domain Eukaryota; kingdom Fungi; phylum Ascomycota; class Orbiliomycetes; order Orbiliales; family Orbiliaceae; genus Arthrobotrys; species Arthrobotrys sinensis. The sequence goes on along the minus strand of JAJTTV010000001.1, from coordinate 3,676,246 downwards.
CACCGTTGCCGTACCATGCTGCCTGCCACGATAGAACTCGGACGTAAAGTACAACATCAAGAGTAGGAAAACGTAGACGGCATAGAGGATGAAAAGTGATAACGGAGAGCCGTAGAGCGTAAGGCCTAGTGGGATTTGGGCAAGGCTAAGCAACCAAACAGCTCGTCCAAGCCATCGATGAAGCTATACATTATCTGTTAGTATTTGTTTGGGACAGATTTATATCTTTTTCGAAGTCTTTATCTTTCTTACCATAGTCCTGAGAGGCAGATGAGGAGTAACCTTGAATTTGCCTCTATGATGCACAATAGCCCCAAGTAATACCTGCACCCAGACAGCACAATAGATCGTCAACCCAATAATATGATGAGGGTTAGTCCATGCCCTTTGCTTCCCAGTCGCAGAGACACCGCAGGCAAATCCAATACTTAGGAAAAGAAGCGTCAGGCAGTTGGAGAATATATGAGATCGGATGGCCCGTCTGGGATTTCGGTATGCCCTAAATCTGGCTTGGAAGATCGCAAATGGGAGAAAGAGCAGCACGGCCAAGCACATGAAGACCGCATGAGCCACGATAAGTTTATAGTAATTAGAGTCGCCTCGGTGTCGGGCTCCTTCGCCTATAAATGCAGCATTCGTTAGACCCGAATATAATGCTGATATGATATCGGTATAGGAATTTTATATGTACCATTCAGTCGCATGTCATGGAACGGCAGCCCGATCAGAGGCGGCAGGACATAGGCATTAACATCGACAAAGTAGACGCCGTCGCGATAACCACGCGGCCCGTTGTTGTCCGCCATGGCGACGGATCAGCCTAGCTGCGTTGGATTGATCGACAGGGGAGGTTGGAGGTGTTGGCGTGGCGACGATAAAGAGATGGAGAGAGGTGTCGTATTGCTATAGGGAGGGAGGCTGTCGGTAGCAACTGAGGTCTGCCCGAGTAGTAGCTCTTTAGATGGACGTCGACATTGAATTTTGTGTGGCCAAAGCACGGCAGAATCGTCCGATTTGATTTTCTTCGTTGGCGGAATGTACGACAAGTACGATCTGGAATGGGTTCCTTTGGCGGGTGCTGGTAAGGCTCAGCTGGAAAATTCCCAACGGACTGACAATATCGGGTGGGATATTGGCTGAGCGGTCGCTGCAGAGAATTAATCGAAATACTACTATATTAGACAATACTATTCGATATCGATATCGATGCTGTTCTTGCTGATGGCGACAGGAGCGATGGACAGAAATCAAATAAACTGATGACGCCGTCGAGACAAACGGTGCAGCCGGCCAGCGAAAGGAGAAAAACGAGGAGCCCAATCGGATGGTACTCTATTCTGTTGTCCAGCGGAATCTACGCTGTCGGTTGAACTAGCTGCGAAAAAGAGATCGAGAACAAAAAAAAAAGATTTGGAAGAGATGCAAGCGGTCTAATATGAGAGAAAGACTAGCCAGCTAGGAATCATAAACATACTCCTCGTCCATATTATTTTGTTCCCAGGCTAAAGATGCTTGACTTGACAGCGGAGTCTGGAATGGAGGCTCCGAGCTGTGTGGTAGCTAGTTGTCCTGTTCTGATAGAGGAAGCCAAGCAGGGACCCGCGCAATGTCCCCGGCCCAAATAGCAGAGCCCTGCGTGATCCATTGCCACGACAACCATCGGCGCCTGCACCACACTGCCCCAAACAACGCTCTCACTTGCTGTGAAGAGCAGGCGAATCCCACGCCTAGATCAGGTCAGAGCTGATGATACTACGTATTGCGATTCCGAGGCTGTTGTTTCGCAGAAACCTCTCAAGTTACAGTTGCATGTAGTTATAATTAGGTGGTGTACTTGTATTCATTTGTGGGGCTACATTGGAATCAATCCGTCTGTAGTGGACTATAGACTAGCTAGCTATCTCGAACCAAACTCCTCCAAACCAATAATGCATCCAACCGTAGTATTACATTGAGAAAACCGGACCGTTACAATAAAATTTAAAACGATCCTAAGTATGCATAGTAAAAAAAAAGCAGTCCGCCGGGTCCTTCAAAACCTGCAAATGCGTAAAACCGAACTCCAGTTGTCAAAAAGTCAATCAATGCTGGCGAAACAGTCACTGATAGCTCTTAAAGTTACTCTTGCACTTCCGCCTTCCCACAAACAGTATCCACAAATTCCCTGTATCTAAACTTGTCACCTCCCATCCCCAGTCCCTTCTTGTTGGTCCACCCTCTGCAGGCCTTCTCAACCTCATCTTCCCTCATTCCCATATCTAACAGCGCTTCTTTCAACAAATCCAAGTTGACAACACCATCATCGTTCTCGTCGAAAGCTGAAAATGCCGCCAATATATCATCTCGAGGGGAAAATGCAGACAGATGGGTTGTCAATGTCGTCAGATACGAGGCAAGGTTAAACGGTGTCGGAACATTAGAGAAATATGTCGACAACAGAGTCGGCGTTGGATCTTGCCCTATAATACAGCTTGTCAGCTTCCAAATCATGTCAAACAATATAGTCTCGTAGACAAACCCAAGCTATTAAGCATAGCACTCAAATCATCCTTGTTAATAACTCCATCACCATCCTTATCCAGCACCTGGAAGCTCTCCCTCAGCTCCTGGATCTGAGGCTGTGTCAACTGGTTCATTGCGTTCGGGGTTGCTTTCCGCTGATTGTATGAACTCGGTGGACTGTGTACGGCGCCTGGGGACTTCCCGGGTGAAAATTGGCTATTCGACGGTCGGAATGGACGGTTTGAGGGAGAAGTTGGAGAGAAGAAGCCCAGCGGCGAGGGCTTCACGTTTCGGGGTGGTGTTTGGAACTATATACGAGGATCGCAGAGTCAGGGAGGTCATTCCGGCTGCGGGAAGAGAATGAAGCGAATATGTGAGGGGCTTACCATTGTGTTGATGATGTGCGATGTGCGATGTGATAGGCGCTGGATGCAGACTGGCGATGAATGTGGCAGTGGGTTGAATATATGTGAGAATATGCTGGTTGACGCAACTAGGCGGTGATAGACGCTGAATGTGTTGCTGTGTGGTTGCTACAACAACGCCAGCAGAGCAGCTCGTAGCTCCGCGCTGTCAGATGTCCACCAGGCCTCCTGATCCCGTGACTTTTTTCATTTTCAAAATTTGGGCGGTTCTTGAGCCTGGTTCACTATTTGCATAAAATGATTCGGCCATTCGATTGATACCGAAACCAATGCTTTTGACGGCGAATTGAGCTCAGAGGGTCGGGTTCGTGGTCCGAGAAGTAGTCGAACGACCATCGCAAATCTTGTGGTTGGCCGCCTTGCGTTGTGATAGCCCAGCAGCGAAGCTCAAACAACACATTTTTCTCATAGCTCGTCTTCCACATCGCCCGAAAAATTTCCAGACCAAATTCAATCTTCAAATCTTCAGCATCTTTTAGTCGCCATGAGCAATCGCATTCCACATACAATAGCCCGGCGGCTAATCCGGCCTCAGACAGCCTCGCCGTTTGCTACCTACGCACTCACCCATTCGTTATACCACAAGCCTCCCCGTCGGCACCTCTCCGTTAACTCTTTCATCCCTCGAGTATTCTCACCGACGTGGTGGTCGCAGCATCTTCCGCAGGGTCTCTTTAAATCTACTGTGAAGTCTTCAACGGAGACAGTAAAACGGAAATGGAACCCGGCGTGGGGTTATATCGTCCTTGCGCTGTTCGTTGGGTCGCAATCACTCAATATAATGGCACTGCGACAGGAGTCGCAGGTCTTCATTAGACGGTCAGATGCTAGGATTGATACACTACGGGAGATTATCGAAAACATACAGAAGGGGAAGTGGGCAGCGGACGGCGAGGAGGTCCAGAGAGCGCTGAGGTTAGGGAAGCCGGAGCGTGACGATCGACAGTGGGATGAAGGTAAGCTGGCACTTGTTAAATTGGTGCTATTCTTAGCTAACAACCGGGCACAGTGATGAAGGAGATTGAAGAGGAAGACTCTAAGTGGCAGCAGGAGGCCCAAAGGCAGAGAGAACGTATCGAAAAGCAAGAGGCTGCGAGGGCAAAATTCGCAGCGCTGGCAAGTCCGACAGCGTATGCAGACTCGACGACATCCGAAGATGGCACACCCCAAGCAGTCCCTTCTCGGCCAAAGAAAAAGATTACAGCGGACGACTATTTTATGTGAACTCATTCCGCCGGGGGAGATTGTATATACGACCGGAGTAATAGACATAGTGTACTATATCATGTATTATATGAGCATAGACGATACCCATTTTTTATACGCATTCAACCGATACAGAATTCCAGCCCTTGTCGCCTTCCACGGATGCAACCAAGTTGATATTTTCTTGCATTGGCGGTTCCGGTAGGGAGCCGAAAACGCATTGGCGTTATGGCGGGGTTGGCGGGGTTGACCCAAAACGTCACCAGCCTAGTGGGATCCGCGAAAGGACGCGAATAGAAACCGCAAAATAATTGCTACTCCGGTCTGGCGATAGACTTCTCGCTCTTCACTTCACATCTTAGTTGTAGAAACAATTGTACCTGAACATTTTGCGCCGGCAGACCACGACCTGCGGAGTAAGGAAATAAGTAGACTTGTACGTTCAACCACAAGCGCTAGTTACGTTACCCTCGAGGTATTTTGCAATTCGAGGGTTTCGAAGTAATCCCCGAAAGTCGAGGCTAACACGGGGAACACCTGTCGCAGTACGCAAATACACCAAGGACCATGTCATTCGAAACAAATGCCACAGTCGCCTCCTTCGGCGGCAAGCTGCTCAAGCTGTCCCACAATTCCATCGTCATTGGGTCCAAGATGAACCTGAACCTCTACCTCCCACCCCAAGCTGTCGCCGGAACTAAGGTTCCATGGATATTCTACCTTGCCGGGCTGACTTGCACCGGTGACAATGGCGCGGAGAAAGGGTTCTTCCAGGTAACGGCCGCTAAGAGCGGGGTTGCGATCGTATACCCGGATACTTCGCCAAGGGAGCCGAGATATGAGGGCGATGACGCTTCTTGTATGCGCATTTCGGGATCTCATAGGTGCTGGTTATCAATACTAATATGATCTGAATAGGGGACTTTGGTCGCGCCGCAGGATTCTATATCAATGCCACCAAGGCGCCGTATAGCGAAACATACAAGATGGAAAAATACATCATCGACGAGCTATACGATGCTCTACCGAAGGAGTTTTCACTGGATCCGGCGAAAGTTAGCATTATGGGGCATAGTATGGGCGGGCACGGCGCTCTGACTCTGGTAAGCTTTGCCAGCTATCGGGAAGCGCGGGAGAGGTACTAATTAGCGATTGCGGAAAGTACTTGAAATACCCACAAAAGTTCAAGAGTGTGAGCGTAAGTACCCCTAATAACCCGGCATAGGTACGCCCACATAGTTAACAACTATATGTTTAGGCCTTCGCACCGATATCGAATCCAATCAACTGCCCATGGGGCCAGAAGGCTTTCGCAGGCTACTTCGGCGATGACAAGGAGGCATGGAAGAAGCACGATGCCACCGAGCTTGTCAAATCCCACAAGGGTGCACTTGACGTGCTAATCGATGTGGTATGTGTCTCCAGATCTGTATCTAACTCTGCCAAAGCGTTAAAACTATATGCTAACTGTATCTCCCTCATCACAGGGTACTGGTGACAACTTCTACAAGCAGAAGCAGCTACTACCAGAGAACCTCGAGGCGGCTGCCAAAGAGGCCGGGCACTCGCTTGGCCCCGGTGGTCTAAACGTGAGGTATCAAGAGGTAAGAGCAGCAGGATCTCATATTTTACCGTCTGTTTATGGTTTAACCAGGTTCCCGCTAACAATAAACATCTGCCATCATAGGACTATGACCACTCGTATTACTTCATTTCGACGTTTTCTTCCGACCACGTGGAACACCATGCGAAGTTCTTGGTGAGCGAGGATCAGTCAAATCTAATTGATCTATAGACAAATGTTCTATGATATCTTATATCTGCCATTATGGGGGTACACTACGTTATACAGTAGTAGCTAAGAGCATCTTAGTATTCTAATATCAAAAAGAATGTTTTGGTACCTACCTAGCTCCCCAGGGCAGCAGCGAGTAATCTCTTGATGTAATGTGACATGAGCAATAATTCACAGCAAACGTTAACGAAACACGAGTTCTGGCGTCTGAATTCGTGGTTTAGTTATCAACCAAAGTATGTCAGTAAGATGATGGTTTCTGATAGGATTGCTGCCTAGTTAAATTAATCTATACGCGGACAGTAACAGTGAAGAATAACGCCGCCAGATAGCCTGCTATGAACCACAATTGGACTTCTCAAATGTGGGTGCCGGTCCCGGCGCCATACCAGTGTGGTGTTGAGTTTGTTGGAATATTTTTCAGATTTTGAGCCGCATCACGAATTGGACCTGCATTGCTTCAATTCCAACCCTGCTCAACCACTCCCAAAAAGATCGCGGCCCCGGGTATTTACTGGCCATGATAAAAGTCTCTAATACACCGCTATAACAATCATCCATCTACCAAGTTAGTAACTCCAATTGATCTATACTATCACCTCAGCCCACTAACTAACCTATCACCATCAAAGGCGCACACATCCCACCCTCCACAATGTCGACGGCATCCCTCCGACCAATCCTACGGAGCACCACCTCATCCCTAAAATCCCGCTCAGTCCCTTCTTTCAGCCTCACAAAAACTCAACATCGAACAGCAACCGAAATCCGTCGTCCGGACCGACGCTACCAATTTGAACAAATCGTTATCCTCTCCGACGGCTCATCCTACAAACAGCTCACATCCTCCCCACAGGGTGTCTTCCGCTCCAACAAGGACGTACGAAACCATATTCTATGGAATCCAACATCCGAGTCCCTTGCCAGCGTGGAAGAAGATGAAGCTGGACGATTGAAGAAGTTTCGTGAAAAGTTCGGTACAGGGTTTGATGCTGCTAGAGCGGTTGCTGAAGAAGCCGGTGATTCGGACGCTGTAAAGCACATGGACAAATATTGGGCAGATGGAGGAATGATGGAGGAAGGTGATATGGAGGTGTGGAAGAATGAGATTGACAGGAAGAAGGCGGAAGCTGAGGCTCCACAACAGCCTCCAGAGGAGAAGGCTCCACAAGATAATTTGTTTGGATTGATCAGTGGTACCTACGCCGCCCCGAAATTGACGGATTTCGGAAGGAGAGCTAGAAGGGCGAGGAAGAACGTGGGTAATGTTGCAGACTCGGAGGGAGGAAGACCTAATACACCTGGGAAGAAGTAGTCCGAAGGACGTTGTACATAGGCTACATATACTTGTAAATATTTCGTGTAATATATCCTGCTTTGGGAGTAATCCGTCGGATTATATCGACAGCCACTCTACCACATAATGAACAATCTAGCTTAGGCCTAGGAAGAGAAAAGGAAAGATCAGGGAGTATTCGATGTACTCATGACATTACACCTCTAGATTCTGGGATTGAAATATATACAGGTAAGATAACTCCTCGCTAGCTCATTCTATCGTACATACGCCGCCACCAATGGGTTATTAAATCTCAGTAATAACATCGGACCTCCTCCTCTTCATAAATTTGAAGTCCAGTGTCATGTCGTCAAGCAGTACCTTCTGCCCGGATTCGACTTGGCTCACATCGAAAACGTTCTCCGTCCGATGTCTGACATATTTACCATTACGGTATGTCTGCGCCATCTCTCTCTCCAGTCTCTCACCCTGTAAATGGAATCTCCTCCGCTCAGCCGGCCTGTCACCAACGGCGCCGTAGACGTCCATAACCTCAGCAATAATAACTTTGTGATCTCCTGCAGTGACGACCTTTCGAAGTTGACACCCTAGCGACGCTAGGAGCACATTAGGTATTAACCGAATGCCATAACCAGTCCTGTACACCGGCATCTCCTTAAACGGCCCTGATGTAGGCCGAAACTTCGGTTCCATCTTCTGATCCGCCATCATCTTCTGTACGTACGAACTCGGGTTTTCCTGAATAAGCCTTAAACCATCCGACATATCACGCCGAGGTAAATCAGCGTCCTGACTGAGATCCGAGGCTCGTATCGGTGGGCGGGAATTAAACAGTGCGCATATTTTAGCGGCGTTGATATGCTGACAGAGAATATTGACGACGAAGAGCTCTCGATCGAGGATCATTTGGCCGGTTGTGGAAGGGAATTTAACATTGAAGGATATGAGGGGAACTGGGTCCATGGATACTGTATTGAAAGAGGATATGGTCATTCCGTTCCATGTTTTGGGGTCCTCCGGGTCTGTGTATGCTGTTATCAGGGTGACTAGGGCAAATAGTTTCTTTGTCAGTTATTGGGATCTCGATGGTGTAGTGTGACGTCGTTCTTACGAGGGTATAGTACTCTTCTCATCTGTATTTTTAGCTGCTCTGATATAGGTAGCTGTGGCCCGGCTCCCATCTCTTCGGGTAGTATCTCTTCGCCTTCCGCACGTTGTTCAACTTGCGTGAGGAATACACCGCTCTGACCCGAGGTGGATTGTTAGAACAACCAGTCCGCCTTGATAGGCCTTAAAACACTGGAGAAAGTCCCACATACTTGAGTCATCCGGCCGACTGTCTTGTATCTTTCGATGATCGGTTTAATCTTTCGTGGGCTTGGGAATTCCATCTCACTGAACATATCGCTGATATCGTCGCTGGATGTCGAGCTAGAATTGTTGCGCCGCAGTAGTGTAGCTGCTGGTCGGGTAGTTCGGAAACTCCGTAGACAGCTCGAACATACTGACTGCCGATTGAGCAGCGAAGCCAATGACCGAGACATTGTGATGGCGATTATGTATTATTTCGAGCTTTCGAAGCCGTCGACAATCGAAGGTTTGGCGGGTTCCCGCGGTGGGGTGTTGAAAGTTGGATATCGAATTCGAAAAAGCTTTGTGCCCGCTCTCTTTTTCATAGGCGGTCTTGGCAGGCCCGATTTCCAATTCGCGAGTCTGGAACCGACACCATTAGAAATTATTCTTTTTTTCCCTTTTCACACCAATTCGACGGAGTTATACCGAACGACGGGGGGTGAAATTGAACACCCATGTCGGTGTACCTTCGGGCTGTTGCGTCATGTCGACTACGGAGTCCAATACTTCTACGACAGTTTTATAGTTCCAAGGCTTCAGGACAGACAAATGAGGATGCATTGAGGATCTTGGAGGATATTTCTGCTCTGGAGCTTAAGGACCCCAAGCAGGTCTTTGATAGCGATATTATATCCCGAGAAGATGATTTCGACCTAGAAGAGAGCGATGGGGACGACCTGCCAATGTCTCCGATAATGGATGGGAAGGCATGGAAGCGTAGGCTCAAGCAGCCCAAGAAGTTGAAGAAACCTCACCCGTCAGAGATGACGGAGGAACGGTGGAAGCTGATGAGGAATCCTTACGGTAGGTGCTATTGATATCCATCTATGCTAAACAATATTCTAACATAATGCTTTATTCTTAGCAAACATGTTGATTACACCTATCCGCCAGGATGGATATTACAGGCGTGTATTTCCAAGTTTCTTCCTCCAAAAGATGCACGCCTACATAAACCCGGAAACCAAAGAACCCTGGCTTCTTCCAATGGGAATAAGGTCTCGAGATGAGAAAAAGGTGGTGACGGGAATATCAAAATACGTAGGTGGGAACCACCAGCATGTTGAGTTCTTGAAGAGTAAGAGGTGGAGAAAGCTACAGGATACAAGATTTGTGACTTCAGCGGTCTGGAGGTTAGATATGGAGGATTTTATCCTAAAGCAATTGCAAAACCGGGTTTACGAGGAGGTTGCGGCAAGTCAGAAATGGACCATGAGTGCTAACAAGGATGGTGGGAAGTGGGAGGATATGAAGATTGGATGTTTGTTGGTCTGGGAGAATGGGGATCCTGATTTTCAGGCGTCTACGATTGTGGATTCTGGAAATATAGGTGATGGGGAAGAGGCTCTTCAAAAGCCAATTGAATATTCAGCAGAAGGGGAAGGAGAAGCAGAGGGAGAGGGAGAGGGGATTATGCCCGAAGATACCAGTGCGGAATCAAATGCTACAAATGCCATATCCGCGGTCCGAGACGTCGCAGCATCAAGGACACTAGTTGAAGTCAAGGGCAAGCTTGTACCCAGCTACAAAATGCGCCTCCTTCTCGGAAGAACAAGAGCGGCGGAGTTGAAAAAACAGCTCAAGATCGAAGACGTCGTTCGAAAGAATGTTATCGTGGCCTCCCCGCGGACAAAGGAAGTCCAAATGTGGTTGTGGAAACTATCCGGCTACGCACGACAGCCCGAAACGTCACTCTTCAAAGACCACGATATGAAAGGCGGCCATGCCGAATAGAGCGGAGCTACCATCCATCATCATCATCATCCATTCGAATCCGTGGACCTCGAACGGAGCATTATGCATTGACAAAGCGCCGTTCCTGCATGGATCACCGAACGATACAACTATCACATGCCGCAACATGTTGCAACACCAAATGGTAGCTGTAGCTCGCGTAGATTCCCAGAATAAGAAGAACCTCTCAGCCCTTGCATTAACCTTCTCTTCCCAAACGACATAACTCTGCTCTCCGCCGACTTGCAGATAATAGTCCTTTTGCGCCGCGTGGACTCCTTATCCTTTTTTTCCATCGCTGTGTCCTAGAGATCCCGAAAGATGGCTACTATCGCTACCGAAGAATCCGAGATTGTTCTCAAAGACGGGCACAAGCTCTTTGCGAAGGAGTGGAAGGTATGTTTGTTCGAATCTCAACCCCAGATTTCACGCCCCAGCGGCTGACGTGTGGACCCTAGACACCCGAAGCTCCAGTTGCATCGGTAGTTTTCTTGCACGGATTCTCAGACCACTGCGGGGCATACTATGATCTCTTCCCAGATCTTGCATGTCGGGGCATTAATGTCTACGCTTTCGATCAACGGTACGAGCGTTACCAGTCTTCGCGGTTGTAGAATAATTCGCTGATAACTGGATTTAGCGGCTGGGGAAAGTCTTCATTGGAAAAGAAGTATTGGGGCCTCACTGGTGGAACCGCAGATATTCTCGCCGACCTTGATGAAATCATCACGGCTAGGTTGGCATGGAGCGAGTCGCAACCTACGCGGCCACCAGTCTTCTTGCTCGGTCATTCTGCGGGCGGCGCATTGACATTGACATATGCGTACTCCGGCTCCCTACGATCTAAACTCGCCGGCTTTGCAGCTTTCTCGCCATTCATTTCTCTGTCTCCATCTGAGAAACCCAACCCTCTCGTTGTTTTGGTTGGAAAGCTAGCATCGCGCGTCATGCCGAATTTCCAGATGTTGAATAAACTTGATCCCAACAACGTCTCCCGAGACCCAGCCGTCTGCAAGGCATTCGCCGAGGATAAACTGTGCCACGACACCGGTACTCTAGCGGGTTTGGCTGGAATGTTAGAGCGAGGCGCACGCCTTCTGGAGGCTGAGTATGTCAAGAAATTTGACAAGAATAAGCCAGTTATCGTCATGCATGGAAATGCGGATAAGGTGACGGACTTCAATGCGAGCAAGCAGTTCTTTGCTTTGCTAGAGGCAGAGGATAAGGAGTTTAAGGAGTACGATGGATGGTATCACAAGTGTAAGTTCCTTATTTCAGGATATCAGGTATTTTCGAGCTGCGAGCTAATCGGGTTTTTTCTGCAGTACATGCGGACTTACCAGAAAACCGAAAGGAGTTCTCGGGCAATGTTGCGGATTGGATGCTGAAGAGGGCAGATGCTGTCAAGCGGGCAGAGGTCCCCACTGCAAATCTTTGAGGCCCTAGTAAACAGGGAATAACCTTAACTCTATGATCCTACTAATGATCCTCATTTCCTTCATATCCTTCCCGTTAATTACAAGTAGTTAATATTCAAGGCTCGTGCAGCAATGAAGAAACACGCAACCATAATGATCCACGCTAAAAACACAAATACAGAGGAAGAAGAGAAGCTATCAATCGCACATATGCCACATGCTACGTGAGATAACCTCTATACAGAAATGCCAGGGAATAAAATGACCAAAAAATTACAAGAAGTTCGAGAAGTCTAAATTTATAATCCGCCCCTACCAACTGTTCCATACGTCGTGAACCTGGGAACGCCGGTTGCTGTCGTTGGCGTTGTGGTAGTGGAAAAGCTGCCTATGCCGTTTACCCCGTCCGTAGCGACGGGGCTAAAACCACCGCTGTTCTCTCGTTCTTGTTTTAAGCGTATGTACGCCAAACGTTGGAAGCGGTTCATGTTATTGAAGAAGTGGCGGCCAGCCAAGTGCGTGCTGATTTTCTCGAGGAGCTCGACAACTGCAAATCTTACTTTTTGGTTTGGGTGGAAGAGGCCAAAGGCGATTGGGAAAATCCCATTCTGGGTTTCCGGGATCACGCAGAGAAGCTGTAGAATTGCGGTTAGAGAAAGCTGAGTCCCGGATGAAATGGTGGAGCTGCGTACCTGATTGATTTCTTCGTAGTCGTCAACATAGTGTTTAAGGACCATATATATCTTCTCTGAATCATCATGAGATAGTCGTAAAACCCTCAGTCGGTCGATCTGGTGATGCAAGTCGACGATCTTAATGGGTTTGGCTTGATATAGCTGTGCGGATTCCTGGATAATATCAGCAAGGAGTTTGGTGGCGATAGATTTAGAGTAAATGTACCTGCACGAGGGTGAGGTAGCTTCTTGTACCCCTCCATCCTTCTATCCTTGCTGCATTCGCTGTAAGGTCACGGGTTTTCAAGGCCTCATCCGCCCACACATAGCCATGCCCCTTAATTACATGGTTCTCTTCATGTCCGATCCAAAGAGCTGATGCGCCATAAACCGCTTCTTCGAACGCTGTAGCCATGCGGGTAAACCGCAGCACCCAGTCCCTCCATCTCGCCCGGACAGCCCACTCTCCAAACCGCGAGGATATACAATGCAGAATATCATCCATAAACGCATTATCCATTGTATCATGCTTGACATAGTCAGCGACACCCATGTTCGGGTTTAAGTTGAAGAAGGAGAGGCCATCGGTTAGAGGAGGAGGTTTGAGCTGCGGTGAGATTCTTATTCGGCCGCTGTCGATGTCGCAGAGGACGTCCCACCAGGCGGGCTGGTTCGCGAACATAGGGTTAATAACCCCGGCGATGAATCCTGTGCTGTACATGGGTTAGCACAGGTTTTGCTCGTCTTTCGGTTTCAGATATATTCTTACACATAGAGAAGCTCATCAACTTTGGAGATATCGGTGTAAGGGAATGCATGCCGAGTAAAGCCTTTTAGAACGCCGCCGCTTGCTAGGTAGCATGCTGCTAGGACGTGATTAGCGACCTCGCCGGATGGCCTGCCGTGGCCGAGAAATACGATTCGTTTCTGCGTAAGCAAAGCATTTACAAGAACTATTATAGGATGGGTGTAGGGTCCATTCGTGGTAAGATGAGGATGTAGAGGGAATGGCTGCGGGTTTTGCGAGTGAGGTGTAGAAAATGTTGAGATAAGTTGAATTAGGGAAAACTGCGAAGATCGTTAGAGATGTTTTCCATGATAATGCAACGAATAGGGGCAGTACATCTCCAACAGTCTCCGGCATTACAGCCACGGGAACTTTGATAGGAATCTTGACACCTTTATATGTAACTGACGTTTCATATTCATGGCTATCCCGTATCTTACCGAGCTTGCCGTTTATCAATTTATTTCGTTGGCTGCCTGGTCCAATTTCGAAGTAAGTTGCGCGGGCTGCTCCGTCTGGTGTCATTACAGCCGGTTCGCCTGGGGCATCTGAGGCAGGTGGTGGCGGTGGCGGCATCATTTCCTCGAATTTTTCGAGAAACATTTCCTTATTTTCTGAGGTCGCAAGTATTTGTCTCTCAAATACTGAAAGATGAGGCACGCCGCTCATATCCATTGTATTAACGGCGACGAATAATTCGGCCAGAGTTTCCAATGTCGGCCGTTTAAAATATTCTTCCAGAGCTAGTAGGAGAATTGGCTTTGAGGCTCTTAGTATTTATGCGTAGGATTCGAAAAGGATTTCTAGGCGGTTAACCTTATATATGTGTAAGAAGGAGTGCCTCGTACAAATAGCCATTGCTTTCACCTTTGCGCCTCTTGGAGTATGTTAGTGGAAGTTGAAAAAATGTAGATTATCATGGAAAGGTGTCTCGTGCCTCTTTTCTCGCTTGTCGTGCTTTGTATTGACAAGATTAAGAACATATATTAGGGGTTGCTGGCCTGGATACTCTTCTGTCTCTTCCTCTTCCTTATGGAGAAAGAATATCGTCCAGTCCTGAAATCGTAGATGTGTTTGATCTGGTAGCATCAGTTCCGCTAACATGCTGTAGATCCATATTAACATGTGAGCTTTTAGAGGTTTATCTTGGCATAGGAGCGCTAGATACATACTGCTCATCACCACTTATCGGCGCCGGATACTGATGTTCCATTGTCGGTCCTTTGTCAATTGAGAACTCGGCGACGAGAATGTAGTCAACATGTAAGGGTTGCTGTAGCTCCATGTTGGATCTTTGGGATTGCTGAGACTGAGACTGGTGGGACTGGTGGGACTGGTGAGACTGGTAACTTGTTCGATGGGCACCGCTCTCCTCAGAACTGGTTGGCATGCTAATTCCAGATCCACTGCCTCGGCCATTGCTCTCCATATCGTAGAGCGTGTCATCGTCGGTCGCCTCCATTATGTATGCAGCAATTTATGCGTATGCACGTCGGACGGTGGCCTGGTCTCCGCCGATCTACCTAACCCTGGCTCCAGCTAGGGGTTCCGAACCAGACTGCGGGCAATGCAGGTTCCCTGAGAAGCGTTTGTGCTTCAGACGGTGAGACGGGATGTAGCGACAAGGTCCATCCGGCAGAGATTCCGTGTGCGGGAGAGCGATAACGTTCGGCGTCCCCTCTTAGTTGCCAGGATCGGCAGCCAGCATCTCAGGCAGACCTTGCGCGTTTTTGATTTCGAATTCGAGGGTCTAGTCTTTTGGAGATGGGGAGCAGTCGAAGGAGCGTGAGGCGAAATGAAATAATATGGAGCGGTCTTTTTTTTCTTTTGGAAAAGAAAAAGGGCTAGGTAGCTATTTGGCTGGAGCTTCAGGCAGTATCACAAGCGGTCTTTGCGGGTGCGACAGGATTGGCAAAGGACCCCGACTGCAAGGACCTGCGTGGAACTACTTAGCTTACTCGACAGGGTTAGCGATATTAAGACAAATGGGGATGTCTGGCATGGCAATGCAAGAGAGCTAAGCATCTGATGCGGGGCCATAGCCATTAAGTCGTTTAAAGAGTGGATCAACTCACCTGTCAAGTGTGAACGAATTTGAAATTGGACTATTTGGAGGCGCGCACGGAAGGTCTTCGGGGATGGCTGGTCGCGATACGAATTTTTGAAAGAACAGAACAGAATTGGACAGCGAGGCCCATGTACGAGCAGACACATGCAATGGAGCCGTAGGTTTTGGCCTGTCAGATCGGAATGGAAGAATCCCTGCATGCATACATACATATTCCGGGGGTGGACAGCGGTAAATGTATGTACGGACGTACAGATGAAAATGCCGCCTAAACATTCATTGCAAGTCGCCGCCGCATCATCTTATATTGCAGAAGGATAGTAGGCCTAGGCAGAGTTACATACAGAGCACATTTGAATTGATCAGATTAGCCTGGCGAAATGTGCAAATCTCTCGCCCTTTTGGATATATCCCCAAAGCTAGCACTTAGCTTTATAATTATACCATGCAATCAATCAACGACCATGGCCATTGATAGATATATCAGCGGGTATAATATATGAGGAGCTAGGAAGTGGAAATTGGAATCGAATACACCCATGCGCCGGCATAGTCCTTGTGTCTACCGCACATACACATACACGTACACGTACACGTATCTGAAGAAGTACTCTTACTCTCTCTTATATGCCTTATTCCTGCAGGATACAGGGACATGCCATAGTTACTGGGGTCGAGGGCAATTGCCAAACGGTCGGGTCGGCCTCCATCACGAGATCGGCGACAATGTGTTGCCCCCGACGTCGTTGCTGTGGTGACCGGGGTGACTGGCTGCCCGCGTTTGGCCTCCTCAAACTCGACTCTGCGCGTTTGTTTCAGCTGACTTCATTATCAGTATCATTCAACCGTCGACGACATCCCTTCGAGCCTCGAGATTCATTAACTCTGAAACACAGCCTAGCATACCTTGCTCCCTCGATCATGTCGTTATAGCACTCCGATATCCCGACACCTCGTAGACATCCATCCATCCTTACCCATCAAACAACTATTCTTTCGACAGCAGCTCAGTCGATAACATGGCTGTCACAAAGGCCGGCACAGGCCCTCACGATACAATCCGCAAGGGGCTGGCTGCATTGGACTCATGCACTCCGTCCATCCCGGTGGCCCTGCATGATCTCCTTTTTTCGAAATCATCCAATTCGTCCAAACTTGTCCGGACGAAGTCTGTACCCTCGTTGAAAGCGAAATCCACGGCAAGTTCCTCGACAGCGATCACGGATGAACAACGGTCAAGAATAGCGGTGGAAGCTCTCAACAGTGCACTGCAGCTGCTAAAGGAAGCTGCATCTCAGCCTGCAAACGGGAAATCGTCAAAGGGTGGATCCTCGAAGTCGACATTAGACAACGTAATCGAATGTGGAAGGAACGCTATATCTTACCTAAGCTCGAGAAGCGATTGCGGCCTGAAATCTGGAACCCTGGAATCCGCCCATATGAACTTTTTGAATCGATTGGCCCAACATGGAAAGTACGACATCGGCTTAGAAGAAGCTCTCAACTTGAAGTTGCGCCTGTGTGGTTCCAAGCCGGATGCTGGGAAAAAGAAGACGATAGAGTCGGTGTTTGACTGGAATGGAGCTCTTGGGGATCAAGAATCCTTAACACTCGCAATTGGGGTCCAGATATTAGCTCTGCGTTTAGTAGCTGCAAAACCAGAGCCCTCTATACTACAGGTAGTGACTGTCAGTCAACCTCATTACATTTCAATTCCTAACTCACCCGTTTTATATAGAAATTACCAAAGATCTTGGAGCAACCAAACAATGTCTACGACATGACCGAATCCCTCTATAAATACTCTCGTATAAAAGCGACCAAACAATTTGAGTCTTTGGCGACAACCATTTATGCTTGCGCATCCGCATTATCGAACCTGCGAGAATCGGACTCAACAAAGGGGACCTTTACAAAGTCAACGGCAGAACTGAGATTTCTCAGTGTAAGGTACAAAGTACTGCCAGCCAAGCTCGATGGCTTTTCCATCCCTACAGCCCAAATCGGCGACATATGGTCATTGTTATCACACTCCATATCAGCAACTCGGACGAAACCGCTGGGAACGTCACCGAAGGAGAACTACCAAAGAATATCTGGGTTTGTCACCCCAATACTCGCTGAACTAGTAGGAGGGAACATACCGCTGGACGGCTTCGAGTCCAAGTATCTAACTTGCTGCATCACTCTCACTGCAGCCGCAGAGGAAGCCCAGCTGTGGGATGAAGTTTCAAGATGGCTCCAAGATCTCATGCCCCGGTTGAACCCTAGACAGCACCAAAATCTCGTCAACTCTGGTACCGTGCGATTGGCAACAAGCACCCTCAAAGCCATTGCAGCTGGTATTATTCAGCCAACGGCTATGGAAGACCTGCAAAGGGCGATCGAAATAATCCTCCAACCTTTATCGGGAAGCAAAGAAAAACTTCAGAGTCTTTTTGTAGACGTTATGCAGCTCCGTCGCGCATCTTCGAACTGTCTTAACGCCGGTAGCAAAACCCCTGACGATGTCAGCGGACGATGTGTCGAAATTTGCTTTGGCGCGATCAGTTTCGCGCGGAGGTGCGCTCTTGCCGGTATTCTTGACCTCCAAGGCTCTTCAAAGGACCGACAAATGATTATCGCTTCCGTTGATCATTTCTTAGTTGCCTCACGAAAATCATCAAGAAGCCATGATATCGACGCGTGGTGGGAGCTCGAAGATCAACGTTTACAGGAGATCATTGCTCTTGGGAGACTTCTCGATGAAGCGATAGAGGACGAGGATTCCCCCACAACCGACTCAAAGCAGAATATATTCGAAAAGGTTTCAGTTTTCTATCAACAGCATTCTATCACTTTACGAAAGGAAAACCAAACGGAGAAATCAATCCAGGCATACCAACGATCCATTTCTTGTTTTGAAAATCGGCCCTTAGATGAAGTAATATCCGGGAATCTGGCTGTGAAACATGAGCGGCTAGGAGCTATGTATGTGGGGCTGGGCGACCTCACTCGAGCACTGGAGAGCTTCGACGCTGCTTTGAAAGTCCATGTTACAGTAGGGGATTTCGACAACATCACAGACCATTTTGCGGAAGGGCAGGTTGATGACCTCCACAACGAGGAGGAAAAGGCGATCGCTAAAACGCTTGGCCAATATGTAAAATGTTGTCTTGATTCAGGGAAAGGCTTGAGGTTCTGGGATAACCAGGAATTCACCGATGACATCCGATATGTGGTAATCTTATTTCAAATTCAAGTATGTCTGGGATCGGGATCACCACAGAGTTTCCAATTGGTGTTTTCTCCTCTCTGCCAGTTGTTCTCAAACGAGACGGTTGCTCTCAATATACGATCAAGGTATGCTAGACGAATTCTAATGTTCTCTTACCCTTCTGTGAGACTAATGTTGTATCCGTAGAGCCGCCATGACATTAGTGTCAATTCTTTCCGAACTTCCCGAGAAGGAAATGCAGGCCTCTGTACAACTTGTAGCGAAGCTCAGGGACGAGATTTTCGAGCTTACAAAATCGCTTCCGAAACAGAGCCCCCTCGGCGGCAGTAACTTGTATCAGTGCGGGACTCTATCGCTAGCTATCTGTGTAGCCTATCTCTCAGATCACGATCAGAAAGTCGAGTATCTCCTTGACGGCCTCAATTGCTGGGAGGAGCTTCTCCAGGCTTGTCCGTCTCGTCAGCAGTTAATTGAGTGCTCCGCCAATGGCGACTTCATGGTCGAAAAGTTAAGACTTCTTGTCGATTTCTTAGACATGAAAGGATACTCGATGGCTAGAAAGCAGGCATTAGAACTCCTCCTCAAGCTCTATAAGATGCTTGACTATTCTGTAGATGGTAGGTCAAGCTGGTTTCCGTTCCTTTCGTAGTCTCGATGCTGACGTCTGATCTTATTAGTGGTTGTGGGGTGTACTATTTCCCTCGGCGTGCAATATCTTCGGCTGGGATTCTCTGGCAAGTCCGGGTCCATATTATCCGATGCGGACGCGTGGATTAAGAAAGAAGATGTCTCCACTGCAACAAAACTCGAGTGGAACCTTGCCTATACTGAATATCTCATCTCCACTGGTGAAGGTAATCTAAGCAAGGGCTCCGATTTTATGAGCGCAACCCAAGAGATGGTCGAACAAGATCCAACTGTCTTTGCAGCCGCAGCGTCCGGGGCAAAGATGCAAAAACGCGTTGAACTTAATCGCCTGGTTTCCCGGGCATGTTACGTGTCCTCACTACTCGCTCTCGATAAAGGGAGTATTAACACCTCCATAGCATTGGCTAGGCGCAGCTTGAAACTTATTCAGAGAGCATGGGCTGGTCTCGAGGCATTAGCCAAACATAAGGGTCAGGCTTCTGCAAACGGGAAACAAGAGTTGGGAATTGTTACATACACTACCACAGTCGCAGCGCTAAGCGGCCCCTTCCTTTGGCCGATTGTCCGTTCGATTTACGATATCCTCGTTCATATCGCTACTCTATACATCCACCAGGGGATGCAAAGGGAGGCGCTATTCTACGTTCAGGAGGCGAGACTGGTTGCTGAGGCTGTGGATTCGAAATCTCTTCTCTTCCATATCCTGTCGATATTTGGGGATCTGCATATTCGTCTCGGAATGCTCGAAGAAGGGGAAGAGAAACTCCGTCAAGCAACGATGTTAAAGGAGCAACTTCTCGAAAAGGGTAAAGAACTCGTTTCATTTGACTGCACTCTAGGTATAATGTACCGAAAGAACAAGTCGTGGACCATGGAGCTTGACGCATATAATAATGCGGAGAAGACTCTAGAAACCCTGATGGGAAGCAATGTTGCGAAGACTGAAGATCAAGTTTTTGGGGATATCACAGACAAGTACGTATATTCTAAATCTAACCTAAAGAATATGAAGCTGACAGTCATACAGGGTCGCCAACCTGCAGATCGCCGAAAGCGAACTTAAGCCAAAGGGAAGAACTACAAAGTCAACAATTGGTACAAAGGGCAGAGGTAGAGCTACGAAAACTGCACCAAAGGCTACAGCCCCGAAGTCACAGACGCAGACGGCCACAGCTACCGTAAATCAGTGTGCGGGATTAACAAGACTCCGGGATGATGTCCTGCGACTGAAGGCTGTCAATCTAGCAATCCAACAAAAGTGGGACCTCGCGCAAGAGCTCCTAAAAGAAACCGCAAACTCGTCTCTTGGGTCTCGAGAACTTGTTACGCAGAGACTAGCAGTTGCGAGATCTTCTTTGCTACAGGCATTGGCCGCTATTGAAGAAGACGATGAGTTTCACACGTTGCAAGAAACAGCGATCGTCATTCCCAGCGTGGCGTCCGTGAAAACTGTGGAGGCAGCGCCTGTAAAACCGGGGAAGAGGACTCCTAAAAAGGCAACTGTTGTAACTAAAGACGACGAACCTGTGGCTCCCAGCCGTTCCGCGGTCCTTTTGCACGAGGCCCGTGACAACATGCTCGCAATCCAAGCATTGGCTGCAACGATATGCCCAACCACAACATTAAATGTCTTGTCGTCAATGCTCGGTGAAGTTATTTGTCTCCTAGCCGCAATAACCTCTGACGCAGGCATGGGGAAAACAATCCCAGCGATCAACTCCTTGGAGCTTTATCGAAGTATATCCCTAGCGAGAGAAAAGAGCGCCATCGAGGAGGAGAAGGTTGAGTCAGCAGAGGCAGATGATCTAAGATGGCCCGCTCTTCCCCAGAGCCGATTGGAAATCGACACCTCCTCCCTCCTTAACTTTCAGAAGGATTACGTCAACATCATACCACCAACTTGGGCTGTTGTTTCTATCTCGCTGGGCGAATCGCGAGAGGAGCTGTTCTTTACTCGGTATCAGGCGGGCGAAATACCATTCATGGTCAGAGTCCCACTAATGATCAGCGAGGAGATGGACATGGACGACGAAGAGCAATTTGGTTTCGAGAGAGGGTTGGCGACTTTCCAGGATATTGTCAAGCGTGCCAACGTCAGCACCCATTCGGCCAAGGATATGATTACAAAGGATATCCGCGCTAAATGGTGGACAGAAAGAGAGGCACTTGATACCGAGCTTCATGACCTTTTAGTGAACATCGAGAATAATTGGCTGCGGGGCTATAAGGGAATATTCGGTGGCTATAAGAGGCACCCTGATCTCATTGCAAGGTTCAATGCGTCATTTGTCAGGATTTTGAATCAGCACCTACCTTCACGAAACTCGGGGAACAAGAAAAATAACCGGATTGTTACTTTGGATGAGAGAGTTGTCGAGCTATTCCTCGGAATTGGAGATCCAACAGAAGATGGCATTGACTTGGATGACCCAATCCAGGATTTAATATACCTTATCATCGACATCCTCCAATTCCACGGAGAAAAGAATGCGGCAGACGAAATTGATCTAGACGACATGATTGTCTTGATTACCGATGCTCTCGAAAGTTACCATATAGCAATCAAAGAGTACGAAGATGCGACGGCCACTGAACACACCGTTTTGATTCTCGATAAATCTGTTCACGTTCTTCCATGGGAATCACTTCCATGTTTAGACGGACGCTCAGTCTCACGTCTTCCATCTCTGGCATCGCTACGAGAACGACTTCTCCTCCAAAACTTTTCATACGAAGGCCAAGCTGGTATATATATCGACCGAGCAAACACCGGCTACATTCTAAACCCAGCTCTAGATTTGACGAACACGCAGAAGACCTACGAGGACGAATTGAGATCTATGGCAAGCTGGGAAGGGCTTGTCAGTAAAATCCCTACTGAGAAGGAGTTCGCGAGGTATCTTGAGGAGAAAGACTTGTTCCTCTATTTTGGCCATGGTAGTGGGGCACAATACATCAGAGCCAGGACGGTGAAGAAACTCAACAATTGTGCTGTGAGTCTCTTGATGGGCTGTAGCAGTGGGAAGCTCACCGATGCCGGCGAATTCGAACCGTATGGCATGCCAGTAAACTATCTACAGGGAGGATGCCCCGCAGTACTAGTCACATTATGGGACGTTACGGACAAAGATATTGATAAATACTCCTCAAGGGTTTTCGAATCCTGGGGTTTATTCAAGGATGAGAGAGATAAGAAGGCCGCCAAAGGCAAGGCCAAGCTCAAGATCAAGCACGATGATAAGGCTGTGGTTGAAAAGGCCAACCACGGCACATCTTCCTTGTGCTTGGCTGCGGCGACGAGCAGGAGTGCCTGCAAGATGAGGTATCTAAACGGTGCAGCACCTGTTGTTTACGGTGTCCCGGTTTACCTGAAATGATTTTATGACAAGGACATGTAAAGCCATCTCGTTTTAGCCTTCAATTTTTGGTGTCACTTTATTTATACATAGATAGCTGTTTGGGGAAACGAGGCATTCGTATGGTGTTTTCGATCTTGCTTGGAGTTATTTTAGTAATTTTTTTTGGCGTTCTATTAGCGTTCATTAGGGAATCATATATTGTGTTCTTCAAACTGTTGTGATGCTTCTATTCCTGATTGAAACGAAAGGTTCATTTCAAGATTAGTTTCAACGTTAACGTATTACTAGCCGCTCCCCACCTAAGCGTCTACATCAAGCTTGTCTACGCGACCTTGAGAACCCACATATCCCAAGCACGTAACCCGAAACCTCACGGAACCGGTGCCTGAAAGTCCCAATATAAGCTGCAAAGACTATAGATTGCGGGAAGAGCCTGAGGCATCCGTATACCTTCCCGCGACCAGGGAGACGAAGCAAAACAATTGGGTCGTTGTTCGGTTGTGAACGTCTAAATTACCCAATAGCTTGCATCCCAAACGCCCAAAGTATGGGACTGGATCAAGCTCCAAGAAGAGAGAGACATGCATACCCGGCGACTGCAAGCGAAAGGGAAGCCACGGGTTTCAATCTATTAAGAGTATAACATGTCTTCTAATATCGAAGGTTGATCCGAAGAATAGTTAAGCCTTTTTGACACAAATGTCACTAAAATAGAAAGGAACTTGAGTTTGGAGGCGTTAAGGCTTCTTCATTTATGAGAACGCGGGGTGCAGGACAATTTAATTTTGCGGAGTCCGGCTCAGGGTTAGCGACCCCTCCATGAACGAGCATCCGCATGCGAAGGAGGGCAGGTTCTTCGAGGGATCCCGTGAACTAGAGGTTGACGGGATCAATTGAGCCGTGGTTGAACGAAAAAATTATAATAATAAAAAAAAAAAAAAATTAATCCTTTATCGTCTGCCGATTAAGAGAGGAAACAATGAAAGGAAGGCGATATTGTTTAAGCCAGAGAGGAAGGTGATAGTGAACAATTGAAGGCCCATGCAGATATATTTGCTCTTGGCCGGTGAGCAGGATCAACTTCCACGCGAGCCTGGGCGGGCCGAGGCCTGAACAGGCATTTGGAGGCTTACTCGGCCTACTATAACCTTCGATTCTAACCAATTCACTTGATCCCTTTCAAGAATGTTTCTACGATAAGGTTTTATGGCTTCTCTTAGGGTCAATTTTACCGATATCACAATTTTGAGCTTTTCTTCATTTCTTGTTGGCCCCAAGTCAGAAGTAGTAACTGAAAGATCGTTCGGTTTTCGTCAACCTGACCTGACTAGGGTGGACGCGCAACCATCAACCTGCATGTTTAATTTCCGATGGGCTCCACTCCACCAAGATGGACGGATAGGAAAGGCTCTCAATGTGAACGCCTTTTGACAGCTGAAGTTGTGATGAAGGGTGGGATTTTTGGGATTTCTTAATCTAAAAAAATCTTCGGTCTGGCTTCGCACTCGGCTTCTTCGTCTTCCCAGTCCCTGGACTCGGTTGGGCCCAAGGCCGGACAAGGAAGAGCTTATGCTTTCTGTGGAAATTAAAGATTGAAAATTGCGCATGACGAGAGGTCAACATCTTGTCAGCTGAGCTGTACCGAAGACCTGGCTTGCAAGCTTTCCCCAGTCTATCAATCGATACTCTTGCTGTCGTCAAATATCTTTTTGATATTAGAGCCATGATATTGGTCGGACAGGAAATGCTGATAAAGGCAATTGGACGAGCGGGTGATTATTTTTGTAGTTACCTACTTCTTCGGGCAGCGGTTCCTCGCCAGGCGACTTGCGTTAGACCTAAGGATGCGTGTCTCTTATGCACAAAGGAACAGTCGAATCGAGTCGCCATCCGTCGCAATGGCCATTGGATTACGAAAAAGAAACTTTCGAAATCACTTTTTTTATTCATTAGCTCGTGGTCTCGATTATCTCTCTCGATCGGGAGCAGAGTTCCTTAGACAAAAGCATCGAAATTTCGAAAGCCATCGTTCGACGCCAGTTCCTATTTTTTGCTTAAGTAAAATTGGCATCAAAAGCCACTTGGTACCACAAAGCTTTCAAGTGGAACTGGCCGTCTTGGAAGAAAAGCTATACCAATCCACGAGATTAGCTTCTATTTACGTTGTGAGAGCCTCAATCTTGTTCCATTCTTGCCGTCGTTCGTAAAGGGGCCGACGTGAGGTAAACAATCGTTCAATGGTTCCGTATGGTCGACGGAGCACAATGCTTGATCAACTAGTTCAATATGGCCATGCAAGGCAAATTCTCTCAACTGGTTTCCCTTGACCACCGGAGCTTTGCAACTATGTACATGCATATCTGGAAGCGCCTGATATGATGATGTCGCATTTCGCTGCGGAACGCAAATCGCAGTGAGGGCTGAACGGGCGCACAGAGTTCTCGGTATTCTAGGATCTTTATGCACAAGGAAATTGGCTTCCAAAGGCAACATGCAGGAACTCAGTCGCACAACATTGAATTGCGACTTCGTTCGTGTGATTATACAGACACTAGACTAAACAGAATATTCGATAGC
This sequence comes from Arthrobotrys sinensis, assembly GCA_036971225.1. Taxonomy (NCBI): domain Eukaryota; kingdom Fungi; phylum Ascomycota; class Orbiliomycetes; order Orbiliales; family Orbiliaceae; genus Arthrobotrys; species Arthrobotrys sinensis. The sequence continues at coordinate 3,651,183 of JAJTTV010000001.1, read as the reverse complement.
AAATGTTCTCGAAGAGAAGATTCCGGCAAAAAATGCCAATCTCCTTTGCGAGCCAATAATATTAGCCGCGAACGCCAATATTTTGGCTTGGGGACGACTCCATTTTTAAATTGAGTTTAGTGGGCTACCCACGATAGTGCGACGTTGAATGTCACCAATATGTTTCCTCTCCTTAGCTAATCGAGGTCAAACCCCACGTTGAACCTTTGGAAATTGGCCTGGGAGGTCAAACTAGCTAATCTAAGAACGACGAACGAATCTGCGGAAGCAGAGACCAAGACTGAGAGGAGAGCGCACTCTATTCTTGACCAAACGAAGAAAAACTTCTGCTTGGTTGTTCGTTCGGCCTCTCTTTGAATGTTCTTGCCCTCGTCCAGGTTCCTCTTTGAGCACCCTGCAGGGAACCTCCCTTCACGACATGCGATAAACATTCGAGGCCTTGCAGGTCGCCCACCACCCTGGTCCCAAATATTGCTGGTAATATCCACTATCAAGGTTACTTCCCCCTTTTACGGCTTGGCTTGTCCAGCCGCCAATGGGGTCGGATGGGCCAACAGCAGACGAACCCACAATTTTGCTTTTCCGCGCGCTGCAGCACGGCCCATCTCACCATCCGCCCATGTCTGCTTTAAAGGTGGTGATCCCGCCGTAAAAGCGTTCCTGCCCTTCCCTTTGGTTACAGCATGTGAGGGATCATCAACGAAGAGAGCCCGTTTAGTCGCCAATTGTAACGGGAAGCGATCTCGACCTCTTGCGTTCCTTTCTCTTCATCGATTCTTCATTTTCTTCTTCTCTCCTGCGTTCAAATTTTCCCATCCCTTTGCTTGCATAAGAGAAGTCGAGAGCGAATAGTCGCGCAACAGCCCGGATTTGTGTATTTGTGCTACCAGGACAATTAGAAGGAAACTACGACAGTTCACACAAAGGTCTCCGACAAAAAAGAACATACGACTCTTCGAAGTGTTCTTTTATCTACTCAATTCGGATATATATCTTGACACGTTCAGTCATCAAGAGGGGTACTTTGCTGTACGACTTCGACAATCCGATAGAACCCCTCAGCCTCACGACCGTCCAATTGACTAAGGTTCCTTCAAAGCCGCTTAACGACTTCCAAATACTTTGCATCTACGACATTTTAGTGCAAATTTAGCTGGATTGCTCGGGTTTATCATCTGAAATGCACAGCTAACGATATTCGGACTTTTTTTCGACCAACTTTTTTACAATCTCTCGACCACTTATGATTCCCTAGGAATCCCACACTCGTTTATAGAAATATACACAATACCAACCAACAAGTATCCAACATGGACCGACACTCTCTCAGAAAATCTTCGTTTAGCTCGTTCTATTTATATTTTACAATTTTTATAATATTCTTATTCTCTTTCACATCTGCCGCTCCCAGCCAAAGGCCGTTCGAGGAGGAAGCATCTTTAAGGATACCAACCGGCGGAGATGTTCCGACACCAGTAATACCAGAGTTAGCAAAGAGAACGGCAACGTATGCGCCATCAACAGTACGGAATTCCGCTTCAACCCCTACGACAAATGCTGCCAGTGACGAATATGTTGCACCTTTCCCGCGCGCATTCGATACTAGCATCGCCTTGAACAACTTTACCGCACCTGGATGCCAACCATTCTTCCAAAACTTCCTCAATAATACCGAGTTCATCGAATGCATGCCCCTCTCCTTCTTTATGCAGGTGGGTAAATCTTTTCATTTATTATTTCAATCATGTCACCTCTAACTAACAATCAAGCCACAGAACTCTAAGTCATGGTTTGACATTACCAAGCATGGAATCGTCCCAGTTACCCAGGCTCTTACCAAGTCCTGCGGCGTCGACTCGGGCCGTTGTAACGCCCTTATGAACGACCTGGGCAAAGCTCTTCTCGACGCCTCCAATTGCGGTGCAGACTTCAAAGCCCGCAATCCCACTGTCATCCAGGCGTATGCATCTTTCATTTCATACGGCGTCATGTTCGCTGCCGGATGCCAAAGATCTGAGACAGGATTCTGCTATGCCGACGCGGTCACAAACAGCACGAACGCAGCGGACACATACGTTTATCTCATGCCACTGGGAATTTCAATTCCGGGAGGAGCACGCCTTACCTGTTCGACGTGCTTGCAGAAGACAATGAGGATATACTCCGCCGCTGCGGTGAACACCTCGTTACCTATCTCCTCAACCTACGGTGCCGGAGCCAACCTGATAAATCTTGGGTGCGGCCCTAATTTCGTCAATACAACAGTGGCGGAGGCGCAAATGGGATCGGCAGTATCGCTGAGTTCACGGACGTGGATGTCAACAATTTCATTCATCGCAATATTATCCATAGCATTCTTATAGGGTAATATCTAATATACACACTATACCAACAAAAATGGCGTTGTCTGAAGTCTAAAAGATTCTTTCTTTTTTATCCACTGTAATGTGTCCACGTCCGTACTACATGCATATACCATCTCCTTTTGGGTCTCGGTTCTCTTTCTCTCTATCTCTTAGTTGTTTGCACTCTTTGCGTCTGGTGTTCCGGTTGAAAATACCTTTTTATTTTATTAGGGAAAACTTTTGGTCATTTTGGGGATAGTCTTTGGGCAAGAATACTTGGGAGCTCTGTTGGAAGAGAATCTAATTTATTTACTTTACCATTAATCTAATTTCTCTCACCTCTCATCCGATATTCCATATGACTTCTCGTAAACATCAAACTTGATGCACCTGCATAACAAATGAAATCTTTTGAGTGTAACGACCACCTGGGGAAAACCTATCTCAAATTTACAAGCATATAGATTTGAATTCTGTGTCACGTTCCGGCAAGCCTGACTGACATGGTCAACGGCAGTTCAATAGAAAGGCTTTCGATAAACCCGAGAACCAGGGATAAAGGCTGTTATGTTAAGGTCGCTATCAATGGCCGTATCCCCACACCCCGGCCCGTATCACATTTAAGGCTTGAAAAGCGAAGTTGGAAGAACAAAAAAAAACCCATAAGTTCATTTTATATTAATTTGAACATGCACTATATCTGCCGGTGTAAGTCTTTTTTTCGTTCTTGACGAAAGAGCCGAACCTATTTTCCCGTTCAGTATTTTAATAACAGGCGAAGAAGAGGATCCATGTCTCGTTGAGCACATTTTTCCCGACCAGGTTCTCTCGATCGATTTTTCCGTCGGGGACTCGACAGCCTTAAAGACTCCCACCATCCGATGCTGGGGAAGGGCTCGAGGGCGATCGACAGTCGATTGTGTTGTTTTTGACGTCTCATTCGAGACATCGACCCCTTTCCGTTCCACAGGCGAAAAAAGGAAACTGCCACGAGAGTTCAAATCGAACTCCTTTTTTTTTTCTACAAGCGATGCATATCATGGCAATTAATGTAACATCTCGTTGAGTTCCTGAAGATGCAAGATAACCTCAAACTTTATACATCCCCCAAGCTAGTAGAATTTAAGTGAGAAGTACATGTAGGACCGTTTTCTTTCATCCAGTCGCTCTGCCGTACTACAGACGATCAAACTCCACGGGAAGGCCCCACGCTGTGATCAGCATAGCATGGGCGAGATATTAGATCGACAGAGCTAGGCTTACCCTTGGATGCGGACTTGATAGACCACCACGTGCGCTGCTCTTTGGAAGCTTATTTTGACACTTGGTGATACAGAGAAAAAACCCTCTCTCTCACAGCGTCGTCAGAAGCCACTCTCGATCTTTTCGTTTCCCGCTTGTCTTTTTTTTTTTTGTCAATTTCCATGCACGGCTTATGAGCCGTAATTAGTGAGAATGGTAGCGGTGGCGGCTTCGATTAGTTGAACATGTAGTAACTTTATGCATGCACAATTAGCTCCTTTTTACGACAAAACTAGAAGGCATTTTTTAGGGTAATACGCGGCCTATGTACAGGTGCATGTCAAGCCATCCCGCTCTGCCGGATGACTATAGTGGGGACAATATTATTACGCTCAGCTGTGTAATGTTAAAAAAAAAAGAGAACCATAATCCATGATAAGAACGCCGTATGCCCCCCATTATCCAAACTACATAATAGCGGAGAAAAAAAACAAGAAAAAACAATTCCGATGTAACCATCTAGAGAGGGTTATCATGCAAGCCCAGACTTCCTTCTAGATACGAAGGAATCGTGCAAACTAAAAAGGCTCCTATGATTCCTGGACTTTCCCGCTGTCAACTATTACCTGCTCGTCAAGCCTACCTTTATCCTCGGACTCCATCCTCTTCCAGGTAGTAATCCTCCCGGCTGGTGCGTCGATTTCGAACATTCGTATCCTTCGAATGTAGTTATTATAACCGCCATAACTAATTTTCCCAACTGTCAGCAATTTTTTCTTACGCAAGCTTTAAAAACCCTTATACTCCACGCAACTTACCCTCCAAATCCTGCGCCGCCACCATAGCACATCCATAATTTTGGATGCCCCTCCTGCTTCTCCAACAAGCAGTAATCATTCGCATGATCATGACCACAGGAGACAACACCAACACCAGCGTCCATGAGCGCCTTGCTAAAATTCGAGTTGTATCTGGGCGCAGTAACTCCTTCCCGCCACTTTCCAACAAAGAGGTTCTTGCCGTGGGTGTATTCCGGTAATGGTATGTGAATAAACGCCATTTGTAGATGAATGCCAGAATATTGCTTGATGTGAGGCTTTAAGTCTTCATGCTGGTCTTCAAACCACTTAATTTGCTCGGGTTTTATCCAGTCGTATCCGGGGTAAGTCTTTTCGTCGGGTGAATAGGAATGGCTGTCGAGGAAGTATAAGGTAACAGCAGGGTGGTCGGCCTTGTGGGACATGATCTGAACAACGTAGTTGCCAACACCAGGGAGAGTCTCCGGTCCTGGTTCAGAAAGTGATAGAGGCAAAGTCTGGGTCAATTTCATAAGGTCGGGTCGCTTTAGGTCGCCTTCATCGTCGTGATTTCCGTAAATAGTGGCATAAGGGATGCCTCGTTTAATGAACATGTCTGCCATTTTAAGCAGTGCCTAAGCTAGGTTGTTAGTAGGTTTGCGGCAGAGTACTGGTGAAACTTTGCTTACGGTTTGAGCATCTGGCGCAGACTCGCCGTTGACTTGGTCTCCAGTGAGAACTGCCAGGTCAGGCTTCTCTTCATCGAGGAACTTCGCAACATATTCCAAGGTTCTTGGGTCTGCTTCGCATTTTGTGCCTTTGATAACCGGGTATTCATCTCGACATTCGCCAACACCGGTGGATAGATGTAAATCTTTTTGGGAGGAATATCAGCTTTGAATCCCAAAGAAGCTTTTGGGAATACCGGTACGTACCAGCAACTTGAATAATCTTGAACTTGCCCGACTTCCCGATCCTCAACTTCGGCTTCTTATGTTTCTCCAACGTACTATCCGGCGACCCAATCCTCACACTCAACCTCGCCTCTTTCCCAATCCGTAGCGGGCTATCTTTGATTTTCCAATCGAACCTAGGATCCTCAGCATCCGGTCCAAAGAGCACATCAACAGCTGTGACAGCATTATGCCTCAGCTTGCCCCTCAAAATCCAGATACCACCGGACCTCTGTTCCCACGCCTCCCCATCCTTTACACCGGCTGGCTGTGTCCTTGTAACTTTGATATCCAACACAACGGGTTCATCTCCCACCAACTCCTTTTCATGCTTGCGAATAACATGGACGAAAGCATGGCGAACTAGATGTTCTTCGAGATATAGATCCTTTTCGATCCTGTACCACGGCGCGTCCTTCCTACACCCGCTGAGCAGTTTAAAGCACGACGATATTTCAATGTCGGTTATGATCTGTTGGTCATGGTGCGTGGGTAGTCTATTATGAATTGCATTGGGCAGAACTCTGTACCGGCTGTCGAGGAGGTAAACGAGCAGGAAGGCGAGGAAGGAGAGCACGGCCAGTTGGGTGGCGGTTCGAACGATCCTCCGGGCCATGCTGGGCAAAGTGTCGGAGATGCGTCGCAGATGGGAAACAGTTGGGAGGCGGGTTAGTCGGCGAAGGATATGTTGGTGTTAGAGCTCATCCTCGAACTGCGCATCCCCTATAGACGCCAGTGTGTTCGCGAGTCCACCTTTTTTTTAGTTGCTATCTGAGAGTGGTCTTGGTGTTCGTGTTTAAATGAAGCTAGCTTCTTGGGCCAAAGAGGAAGCGTATCGTGTGCAGGCCGATGGGATTCCAACACGCCGCAACGCACTTTCGACAATGCGCAGTCTTATGGTTTGTGGCACGTATTGCTTCTACGACAGGATTGGGGTCTCTGAATGGGATGGGGGGGAGTCTTTGCCATTATAACTTGAATGTAGCCTCGTTGTACTTCTAGGTAGACAGTTTACTTATGTATCAATCATGCCTGCAAGCAGTTTCTCTATAATGAAGGCATGGGTACGACTTGTCCGCGGTGTATCGTGTCCAGTCTCTTATCTTCTCTCCAGGCGGATCCAATATCAAGATCCGTTACCGAGACGCCATTCGGAATCATTATATCCAATTCAGGAAGATTCGGTCGATTTGAACATCATCTCAGCAACGCTGTATACTTCTGTTGAACCTGTCGCAGGCGTAGGCCGCTACGGAGGTCAATATACAGTTATATATATTATCGAGGAACCTAGAGTCTCGATTCAGATATATCCTCCAATTATGAAGTCCCAAGGGTTACAATTGGGCTTTCTACCACTATTTTTAGTTCTCACCTATAACACACACCTCACCGATGCTCGTGTTCCCTTCCTCGAAAGAGGTCACTCGGGCCTCGTAGCCAGGGACAGCTCAGGTCCGCCCGAGTGGCTCACCAAGAAGTTAAAGAAAATAGACGCTCCCGAGCCCAAGATTAAAGCGTCCAAGGAATTCATCCAGCTTTCCAAAGACGGTGCTCAGTTCGCGAATATCCTCGGGAGAGCGATGGACGAAGAAATCCCTATCAGCGTCGATGCTCCACAAGATCTCACTCCTGAAAATAATTACCTCTGGGGTGGAGGCGTTGTAAAGGAAAGGGAGACTGGAGTCTTGAGTAGGCACGTGCTATCGGAAGATGACCAAGATCGCTACAATGCGCTTGCATCAATGTTCCGGGGTGCGATTGGTGGCGGCGATTTAATAAACGACTTTAGTCAAGTCACCTTGTACAACATTTGGGGTAGTCCGGAACCACCCTACAAGTTTTTGATGTCAAGGGCGAATAAGATGATGATAATTGAACGGTCCCGTCCGAAGGATGATATGGCTGGCAAGGTGGTGAACTTCGCCGACATCGCTTACCAGGCCTGGAATGAGTACTGCAAGAACGAGAAGGTTAACATTGGGTCAGGGAGTTTGGAATGGGTCGGGTTAATTGATCTGGATGACAGTACTCAGAAATTTGTTAAGGAGGCATATGATGTGATGAAGGGAGTCGATTCAAATCTGGGATTGTCAAAGCCAGGGTATGACCGCCTCGTACTTTCGAGAATAGCTGAGGTAGAAGAGGTTCCAGAAGAAGTGCCAGAAGAGGAGCCAGAAGAGGAGGATTTTGGAGAGGACCCTCCAGAGAAGCCTACCCCGACATCCGAGGCTCGAGCTTCAAAGTCACCGAAACCGACGCTTCCACCCAAACCGGCAGCCCAAGATGAAGCCTCGAAAGAATCTAAACCAGCCCAAACCCCAAAGGAACCGGAACCGACGCCAAGTGTTGAAACTCCAGAGAAACCAGAGCGGACGCCTCCGCCAAAGCCTTCCAGCGGGCCATCAGACGGTGCTGACGACCCGAATCCCACAAAAATGAAGCGACAAGCGGGCTCTTCAGACGAGAAACAAGCTGAAACAGATGTTTTCAATGCCTTGCTCGCTGCACCGTCTGCCAGAGAGGTCATATACATGCTTGTGCAGAATCGAGAACGATTAGACCACAGATCAGTGGATCTCATGCTTACGCAACCGAACCGACGGTCTGAAGACAATTCGGTCTTTGAAATGCAAATGCTGCTCCGGATTAGCAAGGAGTAGGCTATCATCCATTCTAAATCGCTAAATTGCAAACGTTATAAATGTACCGTATCATTACTTAGTCTAGAGGCAGGATGCCAAGTTGCTCTTGTTAATCATTAGACCAACTTATATCATTTGAGTCTTTTACAGCTCGCCAGAATAGTTCAGTTCCCAAGAATATAAATTTTGTTCCATTTCCCTCTATATAACCTCGTTCCAGTTCGTTACATGAAAGAATTTGCTGCCACCTGCTCCGCGTAACAAGTAAGGAAGAAAGAAACAAAGCGAAAAGAAATACATGACGTCGTGATCAGAAGCGAAGGTTGTGGAGGTTTCCAAAAAAATGTGACATGAATTGAAGATGAAACTAAAAAGACATCAAGTCCCCTATCCCATAGATCAATCGTAAAAAAAGGGGAGCATAAAGGTATGGTTGAAAGACAAGGGGGTAGAAGTGTTTCTATGAAGAAGAAGATAAATAAGGAAATCAGCCGCACCTCAAACACAATAGAAGATAGAAGAGAGGGAAAAGTGTAATGGGCCGGGCTGGATACACTCTCCCTTTCATCGAATCTCTCCTGTGTAGAAACGATAGAAAAAAGAGCAAGAAGAATACCGACGTGCAAAGTGAGATTTGACAACCAACCAACCAAACTCGAAATATAAAAAGCTAAGCAATAAAAAATATGCCATTCCATATGGAAAAATCCTTACGCTAAAGCGTGAAACCAGGGAGAAAAAAGTATCAAACAAGAGATAAGTAGACATCTAGAGAAGAGACTTTTTATGGTAAATGACGCCTTCGACGGCAGGATGGTCAACAAACCAAGTGACTTTGTCCTTTAGAATGTGGTTGACCAAGGCGCATGGGAGACCTCCTTCTGGATCACCGAATATTTCCTTCAAGATTTCCTGCTTGCCTGCGCCAGTTGCTACAAAGGCGGCCTTGGTGGCGTGGCTGATAACGGGCAATGTCAAAGTAATTCTCTTAGGTGGTGGTTTTGGAGAATCTTCAATTGGAGCTACCCAGGCATCGGTCTCACGGAGGAGCTCATGGCCAGGGAAGAGACTGCAAGTATGACCGTCTGGGCCGCATCCAAGGAGCAAGAGATCGAAAGTGGGTTTCAAGACGCTGTCCCGTGGAGCGAAGAAGCGAACAAGTGCCTGTTCGTACTGGTCTGCGAGTTCCTGAGTATCGTCGAGGTATTCGGTGTCGATTGGAACAACGGTAGGCTGAGTATCTTCAGGGAGCTTATCGAGCAGTTCCTTCTTGAGGAGGCCATAGTTTGAGTCTTCGTCGTCTAATGGCACAGCTCGTTCATCTGCGAAGAAGATTTGCCATTTTTCCCAGAAGATTTGACCTTCAGCTTGTTCGGAGAGCAAGGCCTGAGCAAGGATGGATGGCAAGGAACCACCGGAGACTGCGACCTGGAATCTGTCGTGGCGATGGATGGCTTGGGTTTGACGCTCGACGATGAAGGTGAGAAGGGCGGATGCAAGGGCGTCCTTGGAGGAGTATGCGTTCAGATGAGCCATTGTGAGGATAAACTGAGGTTAACGTTAAAGGAGCGATGGTATCGGAATTCGAATGAAACGAGAGCAAGAGCAATTGCAATTGACAGAATCCAAAGGGAGAGTGGGGAGGGGTCGGGTTAAGAGGATACGTTAAGAGAGCGTAAGTGCGAGCTCGAGCAGGGTGACGTTGACGTTGATTCGACAAGGCAAAAGTTGAGTTGAGTTTTGGTGGAGGAGTGGAGTGGAGGGGTTAGTTAATTGCTTTAGTCAAATCGAAAACCTCAACTGCAACTGCAACTGCACCGGCAACTGAACTAGACTGAATGCAATCTAATATAATCCCACCTGCCAGCAAGATCTCTCGCTACTACTCTCCTAGCTGGGACGCCCGCACCACTGGTTGGCTGGCTTGCGAGGGGGCAGCGCTGTCAACGGTAGCTTCTAGAAGGACGGCTCGCACAGGTTACTATCACCGCCATTCAAGTCCAATCCTCGAGCATGCTCTTGCATTTGCATTTACATTTGCAAGATATCTCGAAGATATATCAGACGAAAACCGGCCCAGGCTATTAGGTAACGTAACTCACCTCGTCTCGACGCTAGCCACACGGCGGACCCGACTATAGCTAACTGCTTAACTCCCTTGCCGCTGCACTGGTTATATCATAGAACGCCGGATAAGCACGGGAGAGCTGCTTCTGCGCCTGAATTCGAATTTTTTGGAGGCGGACTGACGTGCAGGAAAACGCAAACTGCACACCCAAATGCAAACTGCACTCTGCACTCTGCAAACTGCTTCTGCTTCTGCTCCTGCTGTGGAGGGGCGATGAGGAATGGGACTCGAAGGCCAATTGCAAAATGTGATATACCAAACTATCTGCTGTTGGAATCGCTTCGAAATCGAGTCACAAGGCGAGATCGAACAGCTGCTGCAGTGGTGTTAGATGAAGCTGACAATAGCAGCCACACCCTCTTCTTTATAAGTATATCTGTCGCAATATACAGGACACCCTGTATCTCTCCCACGTCAATTGCTCAACCCGTTGACACCCCCAAACAGATTATAATTAGGTCCGACTAGCTGAGAGTCGATCAAAGACGCAGGGCAGGCGAGCTCGAAACTTTGGTAGCCGCCCAGCAACCTCTGCTGTCCTGGTTGGCCTATAGCAATGGAAAAAAAATATTGCGGTTGCAGAGCGCAAGGCCAAGGTGGGGAGCTAGCTCAAAGTAGCTATCTGGAAGTGGGGTGATATGACCGTTATCCAACACAGCTTTGGGTTTGGTCGGCTGTGGCTCCACGTTGCTTTGAAAGAGAAATTATGGTATTCGGAAAGGAACTAACTAAAAACTTGAAAAGGCTCGAGGGCGAGGGTGGTAGCTGGATCTAAGCCGATAGGGATGACGAGAAAAGGGCACTGCAGATGCCAATGGCTTGGGTCAACAGATGGCAGGAGCGGGACGACGAAGTCCAAAAAGTGGTCCGACTCCATGGTCCATATATACGAAATTCCCACCTCGACGTCGCCCCATGGTCATGGCAGGTGGAAGTTGCCAGAGTAGGCTCCACGGTTCCGAACTAGCACATCAGACCGTATACCGGAGACAGTAAAGCCAAGATGGAGCTTTTAGACAGAGAGTTCTCGACAAGTGATGGACTAGCGTGCAGAACTGCTTCATCGAATGATGTACCATTTCCGTGCTCGTGCCTGCAACTTTAAAAAGCAGCTGTGGTGACGAGATAGTGCATATTCAAGACACCCTCGAATCCAATCCGGGGGGCCCAATTTGCTAGTGCCCTCCCTCTCGCCTCAACTAAAGTGCCTCCCACCCATGATGTAACTGGGTCTGGCGCCGTTTTTTCCGTATTGGCAGCTTTCCAAGCTAGCACATCTCCGGTAAAGATAATCCTTGGAAAAGAGCTTGAGGTCAAGTTGTTCCGCGATCCGAGAGGCGACCGAGGGCGTCGGAAAGCACTGGCATTGACGACGGACGCCTGAGGTTCTGTGGTGGTGGGTTTTTTTTTGCTCTGTGCTACTCGATTCCTATTCCCTTTTTGGGCGGGTTTCCTTTTCTGATATCAGCTGATTCAATACGGCTTCTTCTTTTCGAGCCCCAAAACTCTAGCTCTAGCTTCTACATGATATCACGAAAGGAACCCACTGTCCTGCTGCGTACGCAGAGCTGTCGTACAGATATTCCTCTCCCTCATGCACGCAATCGTCTACCTCCAACCAGAAAAAAGCCGCAAATCCAATTTACACACTCCGGCTAGCGCGGTAAAATTTTTAATATCCATCTGTCCCAGAGATTGTTGCATCCCGGGTTTTCTCCTTTGGCTCCAGGTTGATGGTTCGAAAAAACAAGAGGCCAATGGTAGGTAGCTTCTACTTTCCCCGCTCGCAGGGGAGAGGAAAAGCAGGATATTGGGTGGATTTGTCTGATTGTACTTCATTCGACACGGACCACTAGCTTTCGTGCATATGTTGGTAGACTCGATAATTAACTTATGCAGGGGACTGCAGGTGATTGTTTCTCACGTAACGGGAATCGGGAAGCGTATCTTAGACAAAGTCCTAATCTGCAGCTCGTAGACGAATTATTTCCGCGAGCGCGGGAGTGCTGTTTTTTCATCAAACAAAAAAATATCCTTATCTTTTGATCGTATTATCGTAGTACAGGGCCAATGGGCCGGTCCGGGGCGCAATCTCATGATTCCGAACTTGCGAGAAATATCAACATTCGAAGAAGCTAAAAAAAAAAAAAGCAGTAGCTTTTCCCATCGAAATACTTCAAATTGTGTCCATAGATCCACCGAAAAACACCAAAAACCTAATGACGTAAAAGCAGCATTTGCACCATAACAGGATACCCAAGTACCAAAAAAACCGTCCGATCTCCAGAGATAAAAACCCAGGCGGTTCCCAAACCACGGCAAAAAAGAGGTCACATTACCTGTGGTGTAACGTTAGTATATGCGAGCCGACGAGAAAGACACATTTGGCCTGCATTATATATCCGATTCTCAACATACCGTACAGTTATCCAGCTGATCAAGATTAATGACAGTACCTCCCGGACCGTTCGCCATTTGGCGTCGATGCAGACTTCTCGCAAGCTGCGCAATCATGGAACTCTAGATACAAGAACACAAGGAAAACAAGAATCAGCATATTCTCCTTATGAAATAGTGTTTCGTAACTAGTTCCCAGTAGCTAATTTGGGAATTTCATATGAATTCGTTTCTTAGGAAAAACAGGTAAATATGGTAGCCCTTCGATCTTCGAAAAAAGAAAACGACACTCTATTCAGAGGAATCGCTATCTCCAGCGCCGAGCAGGTGAACCCATTCTCCAAAACTCAACGCAATGCGGTTTCGGAGGGCTCGCCGAAGGCTTACCGTGATAACTGCGTCGCTGAGTCCGTTCTGTCTGGCAATTTCATTATCGCCAATTATTGTCTCCCTGTCCTTGAATCGCTGACGGCTCGTTAGCGGCTGGCTGTTGTACATGCCAATGCCTTTTCGAGCGCGGTCCTGGAGCTGACGGTCGGGGGAAAATATCTTGATGGTATCGTCGATACCCGAGACCGCAAGCATAGGTTCGGTTGGATGGCCCTGCACCACGTTGACGACGGAGCTATCTCCATGGAGAATCTGCACAAGCTCCGTCGACTCTTTGTCCCCTGTAAGTCACTGAGGTTAGCTCGGAGTCTATCGTAAAAACCCTATTGGCCGCCACTTACAGATGAAGACGTGTCCACAATCGCTGCCACTGACGACATATTCGTCTTGTAGCCCGTAGAAATTCACGTCTTTGACCTGCACAGAACTCGTCGTTAGTGTGTCCACAGGGCCGTTGGATCGGGAGAAGAAAGTAAGTACAGTTTGGACGTTGCAGTGGCCTCGATACAATCGGATATTCTCCTCAAGCGGTGCATGAGCTTGGAGTTTATTCCGGTTGTACCTTGTGACCTTCTTGATGCGTATCGTATTCCGTAGCCTTTCTCGTCGTCGCTCTTCGGGGTCATCAGGGGCCACGTTCACTTCCATGTCTTCGTCTTCGTCTTCGTCTTCGTCTTCATCGTCGTCGTCCTCATCATCTTCATCGTCGTCGTCTTCGTCGTCTTCGTCGTCGTAGTCTCCATCCTCAGAACCATCTTCGTCGTCTTCTCCATCGTCAGTGTTAGGCATATTCATGATCGATTCGAGGATTGCGGAAGTCCTAGCAGCTTCGATCGTTTCCAAGCCATTTTCGTCTTCTGAAGAACTATCAGATTCGATTTCAGACCCATCACCGACCTCAATCTCTTCTTCTATGTCGTCTTCATCCATTACGATGAGGGGATCGTTGTCATTCATGTCTTCGTCACTATCAGAAGTGGCTTGCTCTTCTTCATCTTCTCTAACGACATCCATTATTGTTTGTCGAACAGAGCGTTCGGATTCATTGCTGGGGTTTGACAATGCTTTCTCGATCCTATCCTCGACTTCAAGTTGCTGGTCTGTAAGTCCGCCAAAAGAAGATTCCATATAGGAATAGTCGATTCCTTCGCCAGCCTTCATCAAAATACTGCGTGCATGTACCCACCCCCAGCGACGTTTTGTCTCCCAAGGCACTGTCGTTGATCCGGGCTCTTGTGCTAGAATGTGTGTCATGAGGCTTCGGGTAGCCGCCTTCTCTGTCAAAAACCCGGGGAAGCTAGGATCAATACTGTCAATGAGATCTTCTTCGTCACCAGAGGCAGGCTCTAGTAGCGTCTTCAGCTTTTCGGCGAGGTCGTCATGTGTAGCGACATCCCAATATCGCTCTACGCCAGCGACCCCGTATTTGAGATATTCCACAAGGACAGCAAGGTAATCGTAAGCCCATGATGATGATGCCCCAGATGTGGTACGATCGATACTATCAAACAGAAGGCTAGTTCTCCCGGACAAACTTTCCTCCGGTGGGTCAACTAGGACCTTGGTCAATGTTCCCATTGCCTGAACATAGCGTCGGGCTTCTCGGCGGCGTCTTTTGAGTGACTGCTCGTTACCAGGTACAGGTGTTTCGAGAATGGCCGCGGAAGGCCGAGACCCGGACGATGAAGATGAAGATGCGACTACTTGTTCACCAGTGTCGTGTCCCGTGATATAGTCGTCAATCATATCCAAGCACTTAGTAAACGGGTCAAGTACCGATTCCGGGTGCGAATTAACACTGTCTGTTGCTAGAGTTGGCGTCTTAATCCCATAAAGAAGTCTCCGAACCTCCACAAATGAACAGGCAATCTTGAATGCTGTCCTCTCCAAATTTTCTATCTGGACGTCTTCATCCGAGGGCCGACTCCTCCTTGGGCTCATTGATGCTCGCCAGGCTTTCTCCACCGACCCCATGGACGATGTCCTGCTAGCTGCATTGCGTTTACGCTTCAGCTTTCTCGAGCCTGATCCGGATGCTGAGCTTCCGGCCAGATCAGATGAATCTTTCTTCACTCTAGACCCAACGCCCTCAACAACAGACGATTCTTTCTTTGGTCCCATCTCAAGGGCGTCAGGTGACCTGTGGATATCGAAGCCTCCAATCCCTCCTGCAGACCAGCTAACAACAAGCTCATTTGGACAATAGTCTGATATCTTGCATGCAGTGATGTGACCACCTCGGCTTCCCCTATCAGCCCAAGGTTCGTCCTCTCGAGGTGCAAACCTCTTGACGCAAATTGGTTCATTGTCCCTTTGTCTAAGCATACGTCTGTCGTGAAGAAAACAATACAAATGGCTTCCTCCTAGGGCAAGGTAGTGGGGTTGAGAGGTCGCAACTGAGATTGTGTTAAGATCCAATGGAGATTTGCGATACGAGATCAAAGGCCGCGGCCCATCCATATAATCGTCATCATCGCGAGAGAATCGTCCGAGTCTCGTGCGACTTGGGTCTGAAGGGGCACGGATGTCGAACTGTCGAACGTCACCATCCTCGGAGCAAGTAAGGAACAAGTGGGGCGAGTTTTCCGTGATGATTCGCTTCACTCTGTCACGGTGGGCACGGTAGACGCGGGTATTGGTCTCTCCGTAAGAGAGTCTGGAAGTTTGGCGTACGGAATGGGCGAAGCTGGAGTTCGTGTTATCAATTGAGGATGCCGTGTAGTTGACGTCAAACACTCTAACTTCTCCATCTCCTGCACACGATACTAATGTACGGTCATCGCTATGTGGCATAAACTTTACTGAGAATATGTTCTGCGTATGGCCTTATACATGTCATTATGTAAGCTATCCAAGCTACATTGTGATGGGAGATGGGAGTTGATTTGAAACTCACCAGTAGATATCGAGTGAGTATGGCTAAACGTAGATTCAGAGCTACTCCTCTGGTGAATATTCACATGTGTGTCATCGCTTCCGGAGGCCAATAGGTTGCCGGATTGCGACCAACTATTATAATGAGGGGGAAATATTAGTGATTTGGTGGTTGATATTACGTAGGTCGTCGGGATGCAAACTCACGTAAGGGCATTGACACAACCGGAATGAGCATACAGCTCATTGACAATGTCGAGATTCTTGACAAAGCTTCTACTACCATATATGCCCTGACGGGAAGTCTTTCCGAGGTATGACCCCTCGATTTCCCGAATCAGAAGCCGCTTATCGAGGCGGCTACCGACTGTAGGCATGTTGGTAGATGCTCATTGATACAAATACACTGTTCGGTAAGCTCTGGGCACGGCCAAGTTAGGGTAGAGTTAAGGAAAGGGTGGTCTGAGGGGAGGTTTGGATATCTGGAAAAGCAGAGACTCTTGAAGCAAAAGGAAAGTATTTTGATAAACTGTGGTCGGCAGTTTGGCCGAGAGGTTGAGGCTGGTAATTCTGGTATAGGCTTCCGTCTGAAGTAGAGTACCAAGACCGTTTGCTGAATTGTATGGCGGTATGGTCACGGGTAGCGTAATGTTAGGCTGGGGCAAGCAAGTTAAGAGAGGAAGAGGGAGCAGGGCAGTCCAGTCGAACTAGTCTACCAGAAAGCTGGGGCAGCTATCGGGCTTCAAACATCCAACATCGGCAACACAAATCAGTCGGACATTAACGTGTATTAAGTATACTCTTCTGGTCTCTCAAGGATCGAATCGAGAGGCTGTCATTAGGGGATTGATACTACTAACTCAAGGTAGAAACGCTAAGCGCTAAGTCCATGTCTATGATACATTTAAAAAAAAAAAATAACAGGGGTACGCCGATTCTAGATGCCACGCTATGCAATGCAATGCAATTCTTAATGTCTTCTCTTTGTCGTGTGGTCGTTTCGAACGTTTCTTCGTGATGCGTCTCCGCTAGGGGTGCCCTGGTTGTCGCTAACCAAGATACCCTCCAGGATGTCGTTTTCTCTCTTTAAACCTTCAACATATCCTCGAACTTCCTTGATTCTCTTCTTCAAGGCTTCCTTTCGCTGTCGCCTAGCCTCGTCACGAACCTCGGGGTTTGCCTGTGGACGTCTTGATTGCGAGTGTCCCCGTTGTTCATCGACAATCTCATCTTCACTGTCAACTAATGCACTGGGGCTGCCCTTTGCCACCTCTTCAAAGCCATTGGCTTGTAACAGTGGCGATTTCTTATTGCTTCCTTCCTTCATGACGGCTCTGATAGTTTTTGATGCTACACAATCGCACCATTCTGTGTTCTTCCCATCCTTTGTCGCTCGTTCGGATTGCATATTCCAGTGATGGGAGATCAAGGCTCTGGTAGCCTTGAGCTCGTCGCTATAGCTGGCACTGGTGCGATTTTGCTTCTTTTTCCGTCTTTCCTCCTCGTCGTCTTTGGGTTCCTCGACGATAATTTTCTTTTGGGCCATCTCTGCTTCTAACTCTGCAGTTCGCATTCTAAGATCCCTGTTTTCCTTGTTCACAGCGCGTGCCCTTTGCTCCAACGTCTTGCATCTTTCCCTCCATTCCTCCCTCTCGTCGCCAACTTTTCTCAACGCAGCCTCGGCCGAGTTGAGATTCTTAGTGAGAATGGCGATTTTGGCTTGAAGATCGGCTAGGTTTGCAGAATCTCTATCATCGGCACCGTCGTGCCCTTGTCGTGGTATGCTTGGAATCGACGCAGCATCGTGTAAATTGGGTTGTGGTATCTTTCTACGCAGATTCTTGAGTGGGAATCTTTTTACTGGAGGTGATGTCTGATTTCGGTATTTCTCCAAGAGAAAAGAGTCTGGGGAAGTTGAAGGTGATGGTGGTAGGATATTCGCGCCCTGTAGCAGGACCTGGCCGTGCGGCCTGGATTTAGAAACTGTTGAGGTTGATGTTCGCGACGGCATGGCGAATCCTTGCAAGTTAATCCGGACGTCGTAAGAAGCTTAGTAATTGTGGTAGAGAGATAGACGGGATGATGTGGGTGGATGTAAAGTGGAAAGGGGAAAGAAATGGGTGAGAAAAGGCCCCTCTATAAATTATACAAAGATTAAATTGCACAAAGAGTTATCGTCAAGAAAAATGGAGCGTCACATTGTTCTCAGGCAATATCTTCTGGAACATATTTTGAAGACACGCGCGACGTGGAAAGCGCTGTCCTGTTGGCTATTTAGTCCCATCTAGTCTTAGCGCGGTCTGCACGACCTTGCTGGGTCCACACAGAACATCCCGACGAGGGTCGCCTTATGCATAGCTGCGCTGGAACACCTCAATTTGGTCGATGGAATAATTTAATGCATGCAGAAGTGACTCCTGGTTATATTAGTACGGAAAAAAATAAGGCAACTAGGGCCTGGTTTGCATCGAACTGTCTTCTCTGTAACAGTCGTTAGCCAACAATTGGCGGTTTCATCTGCGAAAGTTCTGAAGCTCGACAGGTTCCGAGGTACTGTTCCTGGGAAAAAGTCTCGGTCATTGTCTGCTACCGTCGGCCCTTGAACCGTTCGGTATATCCTGTGGGGGGTAAAACGGAATAAAAGAAAAAAATGCTATGGTATCTTCATGTCGGAGTCTGCAACAGGTCCGCTGGTCCTGTCCAGTAAGATATCTACAAATCACCCAATAATTCCACATTCCAGCGCACGTCGACCGTTTTTTCCGGTTTGGAGCTTCGTACATATCCACGTCTTTCGCATCTCGGAGTGTCTCATCCAGCTCAGGAGGTCTTCTTCGCAGCGGCGGCAGCCTTCTTAGCCTTCTTCTTCTTTGCAGAATTGATCATAACCACGCTCAAGAAGCTTCCGACAACGGCACTGATGATGAGGAGAAGAATAACGGGTATTCTAATGGCCCAGACACGTGGTGGGAACAGCGATTGTATCGGATGATCTTCATCGATGAATGGCTGTAGAGAAGAGACGGTTATTAGTCAGGTGCCCATTGGTTAAAGGTGCAGGATGCTTCAATTGATGTCCTAGTCGATGTGGATAACATACGGTGAGAAGAGTCCAGACGGTGTAGTAGAGGAAAACGGTAGACGCGATGAGGAGCATGGCTAGGCCAGCGATTTTGTCCAACTGTGATACGCACGAGCCATGTTAGCTTCGCCTGGCGAACGAGTCCAAGGTTCGTATGAACGGGACATTGTAAAGGTTAGATACCATCTTGAATGTAGCTGGTCTGGTACAGGACAGGCGTATCGTGGAACTATGGAAGTGCGAGTGGTGGGAGGTATAGGAGTTATAGTTATATCGAGGGACCAGCACGAGGGGGAGATAAAGTGTTCGCAGCTGCACCGACGCTGGTTTGTTAGGCGACGTTGCGCGTTTGGTTCCGGCCTTTGCTGGTGATGTAATCTACGCTGTAGAGCCCGAATCAGCGCAGTTTGTGGCACTAAACCGCTAACGAAGACGAGCCTCACACCACACGACTTTTTCAATACGTACTGACTCTTCACTTCACCATCCATCATCGGTCATCTCCCCCCAAAGCTCTCATCACCACCACGGTTTGCGGAAAGGAAGAGTCACCCAGATCGCGGAGTATCTGAGTATTGGCACGAGCATCCTACAAACCTTCAAGATGGACGGCGGCCAGGTCATCGTTCACTCTGCCGTTCGCCTCCCTTCACCGCAATCACGAGAGCCGACACCTCCACCAGCGACATCTTCAAAACGTAAACGTACATCCCATTCTCCGACCTCTCCCCCACGCGATGATGGACGGCGGCGCTCCCCACCGCCTCGCCGGATGCGCAATGACTTCGGTCTGCCGGATGTCGACCCCGAACGCGCTGCAGAGCGCATCCGACAGCTTGAGGCGCGTTCTGCAGAGATGAAGGATGAGCCGTCAAAGCCTGCATTCGACCCCAAGGCAGAATATGAGAAGTTGCTCACCATGCGCAGTGGAGGAACTTATATACCTCCAGCACGTCTCCGGGCCCTACAGTCGCAGATCACGGACAAGACGTCGAAAGAGTATCAGCGAATGGCCTGGGAACAACTGAAGAAGTCGATCAATGGTCTAATTAACAAGGTCAATACTTCCAACATCAAGAGTATTGTCCCTGACCTCTTCCAGGAGAATTTAATCCGTGGGAGGGGCCTATACTGTCGGTCGATCATGAAGGCGCAAGCTGCGGCTTTGACGTACACTCCTGTTTATGCCGCCATGACTGCAATTATCAACACGAAGCTACCGCAAGTTGGTGAACTTTTGGTTAAGAGGCTGGTAATTCAGTTCAGGAAAGCATTCAAACGAAACGACAAAGCGGTGTGCCTCTCTTCAACAACATTCATCGCTCATCTGGTCAACCAGCAGGTCGCCCACGAACTTTTGGCTCTGGAAATCCTTATGTTGCTGTTGATGCAAAACCCGACGGACGACTCTGTTGAAATCGCGGTCGGGTTCATGAGGGAAGTTGGCGCGTATCTGGCGGAAATGTCGACAAAGGCGAACGAAGCCATCTACGATGCATTCCGAAGCATTCTTCACGAATCCTCGATCGATAAGCGTGTCCAGTACATGATTGAAGTCTTGTTCCAAGTAAGAAGAGATAAATACAAGGACAACCCGATTGTTCGCGAGGAGTTGGACCTTGTGGAGGAAGAGGACCAAATCACTCACCAAATCAACCTCAGCGACGACTCTATCGAATCGCAAGATACCCTTAACGTCTTCAAATTCGACCCTCATTATGAAGAACACGAGAACCTTTACAAGCGTACGAGGGCAGAAATCCTCGGGGAAGAATCTGGTAGCGAAGGCGAGGACGGATCGGACGATGAAGATGAGGAAGAATCGGACGAGGAGCAGGACGAGAAGGAGAAACAGCTTCTCATCCAAGATCAGAGCAATACGAATCTTGTCAACCTTCGACGTACCATATATCTCACGATAATGTCCTCTATCGACTTCGAAGAATGCTGCCACAAGCTGATGAAGATCACGTTGCCGCCAGGCCAGGAACCGGAGCTGGTGTCTATGATTGTTGAATGTTGTTCGCAGGAGCGCACCTATGCTAAATTCTATGGCAACATCGGCGAGCGGTTTTGCAAGCTCAACCGTCTGTGGCAAGACCTTTTCGAAAAGTCATTCTCAAACTACTACGATACGATCCATCGTTATGAGATCAACCGCCTTCGAAACATTGCTCGATTCTTCGGTCACCAACTTGCGAATGACGCCATCGGCTGGCAGAGCCTGAATGTTATCCACCTCAACGAAGAAGAGACAACCTCCTCGTCCCGTATCTTCATCAAGATTTTGTTTCAAGATTTAGCCGAGCAGATGACGATGAAAAAGGTCGTAGAGCGACTGAACGATCCCTTCCTCGCTGAGAGCTTCGCAGGGTTGTTCCCCCGTGATAACCCAAGAAACACCAGGTTTGCGATCAATTACTTTACTAGCATCGGAATGGGAGCGGTCACAGAAGGGCTTCGCGAGTTCCTCCAAAATATGCCGAAGCAGACTGTACCAGCCTTGCCCGTCCCGAGGCAGGATAGCGACGACGAGAGCGACCGGGGACGCAGTAGGTCACGGAGCTCTAGCTATACCAGAAGTAGCTCTTCCAGAAGCAGGAGTGCTAGGAGCGCCAGAAGCTATAGCTACTCCAGGAGCCGTAGCAGGAGTAGGAGTTACGATAGCAGGAGCTCGGGCAGGGGGCGAAATGCAAGGCGACGCAGCTACAGCAGGAGCAGCAGGAGTTATAGCTCGAGATCTCGAAGCTATTCTAGCTCGAGGTCGAGGTCGAGGTCGAGGGACGCTAAAAAGAATACAAAACCAAGTCGAGACGACAGTGATCGCAAGGCCAGGGGTAGAGACAGGAGCTACGACAGCTACTCGAGCCGTAGTCGAAGTCGATCATACTCTAAGTCGAGATCGCCTCCAAGGAAGACGAATAAGCGAGCAAGCCCGAGTCGCAGCAGGAGTCCACCGCCACCTCGAGGAAATGATAACTATCGCCGACGAAGTCCTAGTTATGATGATCGGTCACCACCTAGACGAGGAGGCGCGAGGGATCGCAGTCCAGAACCAACTAGGCGACCTCGGTATCACAGCCGACAACGGTCGATTTCGCCGCGAAGAGATCGCGGAAGCATGGATATTGACGGGAAGGATTCCGCCAGAGATAGTGGACGTGGAGGAGGAGGCGGTAGAGCAAGGGCATCAGATTTCCTCTAAGCTAGGAAGATGTTGTATTATATCAGAATGGGATTTGCCCACGTCAAGCGATCATTTTGTCAGGCAAGATTGGAAGGTACTCTGCCTTGCAGTCTCGTATTATCATTTAATTACCCAGAACTTTGTATATTATATATTCTACACTGGCGGCATAGCGGATATGAATGGCATCTGATATTGTTTCCTTCCGACTTTCTTTTGGGCAGGGCTGGCCATGTCCTGCCTTAGCGCATCATTTAGCGCCGCATCGGGCCAGCCAATCTTCTGCAGCGACTGGACAGGCCAAATATAGAAGTTATAGGTCAAGCCCAAGGGACCAGTAATGAAGACCTGCAGCTGAGTCTCGAATAATTTGCAGAGGCCGACGCTAAATATTACGGCCGGGGCAATACGCATCGTCCATGTACCTAATATCCGTCGGTGGTAATATCCACTTACATGTATGCACTGGTGGTTGTGAATCATCCTGCATCGAGCTTGGCAAACTGCTTAAAGGGAAGCAGCCGCCCTTTCAACCTCAACCTCGCTCCTCCATCATCACCGCCTTATTCAAACCACATAATCTATTGATCTCGGGGAGACCTTCGACGACGCTTAAACATCCATCGCATTCCCCTCCTCTCATTCCCTTCATCCGGCTTCCCTCCTTTGCTTGCTCGTGTTCTTTTCGCCTCATAGTTCCGGTAGCTACGACTCTTCCTTTGTCCTTCCCCGGCCCGCTCTGATACCCGGTCCTCGAACCACCACTACAACAACAACCGCCACTACCTACGAAGACATCCGTAATCTTCATTCTTAATCAACAATGGAGAAACGACATCCAAGTTCTTTCCAGCAGCTAGAAAAGCTCGGAGAGGGAACATATGCCACCGTACGATGACCCGACAAAGCCCCACCACCGCAGAACCAAAGTCGCAGTCAGCTAATTGTGCTATTCACCACAGGTGTTCAAAGGCCGAAACCGCCAAACTGGCGAGTTAGTAGCTCTAAAGGAAATCCACCTCGACAGCGAAGAAGGAACGCCGTCGACAGCAATCCGTGAGATTTCCCTCATGAAAGAACTCAAACACGAAAACATCGTCTCCCTCCACGACGTCATTCACACCGAGAACAAGTTAATGCTCGTCTTCGAGCACATGGACAAGGATTTGAAAAAGTATATGGACTCTCGCGGTGACCGTGGTGCCTTAGATCCAGCCACAATTCGCAGCTTCATGTACCAGCTACTCTGCGGAATAGCATTCTGCCACGAGAACAGAGTCCTTCACCGAGACTTGAAACCCCAGAACTTGCTCATCAACGCGAAGGGCCAGCTTAAACTTGCGGATTTCGGTCTCGCCAGAGCATTTGGTATTCCCGTTAATACTTTCTCCAATGAAGTCGTGACCCTGTGGTACCGAGCACCCGATGTCCTCCTTGGCTCGAGAACCTACAACACTTCGATCGATATCTGGAGCGCAGGCTGTATCATGGCGGAAATGTACACTGGTCGCCCATTGTTCCCAGGCACTACAAATGAAGATCAGTTGCAGAAGATTTTCAGGTTGATGGGCACACCCTCAGAAAGATCGTGGCCGCAGATTTCGCAGTACCCGGAGTACAGGAATAACTTCCACGTCTACGCCACACAGGATCTCAGGTTAATCCTCAGGCAGATTGACCCTGTCGGTCTTGATTTATTGAGCAGGATGTTGCAATTGAGGCCCGAGATGAGAATTAGCGCGAAGGATGCTCTGAAGCACGCTTGGTTCAGCGACTATAGGAAGAACGCGCCAGCAAATGGAGCAATTCCCGGTGGATTGCCAATACCCGGCCCAGTTGCACCAGGAATCCCAGGAGGAACCTCGCAACTCCCCCCTCAGCAGCCGCAACCACAAGTTATGCAGGGCCAGCCAGTTATGCAGCCTCAGCAGCAATATCAACAGCACCCACAGCACCCGCAGCAGCAGCATCCACAACATCCACAGCAGCACCCGCAACAGCACCCACAGCAATACCAGCCACACTACCCACCCAATCAATCAATGGCACAAGGATATTAGGGCTATCCCCATTCCCATTACATGTATAACCCCCAACAGCAGTATAACCCAAACATATACGGCTACCAAGGTTGGTGGTGGGGCTGAGTGTCGAAACAAGTGAAAAGCCATTTCGGAGGTCTCCATCGATCTTCCTCTTCATCCTACCGGGTATCATGGACTTCTCTGCATCCACGTCGGCCACCCTTGTTGTTGTCTCTCCTTACTTCCCTCTCCGTAAACTTTCCATGACTACATATTTTTAGTCTTCTCCGCTTTTATGTGCATCTAGCTTGGCTTGTTCTTTCCTTGTTAGTGTCTTAACGTTGGTGTTTGCGAGGAAAAGGGTTGGTTGGTTCTTGACGGGTTTTTTTTATAAAATATATATTTTTTTCTCCCTTGATGATACTATCCCTCTCAACGTGAATGATCTATTGGCTATGATTTATAGATTTATTCGATCGAGCTCCCTGATAAGCGTTTTCAACACCCGCTTATGTATTTTGGTGTATAAATCGGTACGTAATAGAGTGGGTGTAGGGATATCTACGACAAAAGATTTGAAGACAACAAAACCATCTTCCAACTAGAGGCACTATATGGATGAGCTTGTCTATGTCTTCCTCGCGGATTCGGTACGACCTTCCCCCGGGCTTGAAGCTTCTCGAACCACCACTCTCGACTATCATGAAATTGACGTGCACCCTCAAGGCCTCAGTACGTTGAGTACATTTACCCTCACCTTTCGACACATAGCTGAGTGCTAGTATATATCGAGACATTAGAACTATCAGCTACTTAAGGAGGGAAATCACAAATGGGCTTCTGGACTGCCTTTTGTTCCGGTATGTATAATTTAGTGCATACCTAGAAAACCATAAGCCATAGATTCAGGAGCTGGTCATACGTCATAGGAATTGTGGTGGGTTTGAGACCTGCTGATATGCGTTGTGTGGCCGTCAACAAGACGTTGCGATA
Organism: Arthrobotrys sinensis; assembly: GCA_036971225.1. Classification (NCBI taxonomy): domain Eukaryota; kingdom Fungi; phylum Ascomycota; class Orbiliomycetes; order Orbiliales; family Orbiliaceae; genus Arthrobotrys; species Arthrobotrys sinensis. Next base: position 3,626,126 of record JAJTTV010000001.1, on the reverse strand, counting down.
GCCATTTCCATCAATTCTATTCATCGTCGCAGCGAGCTCAATACTTAATCAGAGCCCTTAATATTAGGATCAATCGAACGGCCGGATAAAGTTCTTTATTTAGTGAGCCAGGCTGAAATGGTTTGAATTCTGACTTCAAAGATTATCACGTGAATCGGGCTGTAGTCGACGAGCTTGCTGGCGTTGAACAAGTGTTGCCCACGTTGGATATTACATGCTCAGTCGAGGGATTTCGCCTTCGAGACTATCGACTGGACTTCGCTGCGACTCGCCGCCAGCTGATGATGGCCGATGCCATGAGGCTCAAACGAAGCCTTGTATTGTCGGGAATGATATACCCTTTTTCGTCATGTCTTAAGATTCACTTTATATACGACGCAATGCTGTCTTGCGCTGCGGTATTTCTGTTACTTATGTCGTTTACGTAACATCCAGAAGAGTGTATAAAAAAAGGAAGTCCAGAGTGCACATCGAAAATGTCGCCGACCATAGCATGGAAAAAAAATCCGAACGCATATCATACCAGCGTCAAACCACGACCAGATTTCTCAAGGCAGGCACAGCGCAATTCCTTCTTTTCCTCTGATGCAAATGCCAAACGCAGCGTGGGTCATCCGTGGGAGGTAGAAGCGATGTCAAAAAGAAAAGCTTGTTTTCCTTAAAATTGCGTATATATGCAAAGATGCAGTGCGGCCCGGGAAACCACTCGGGAAGCCATGGATCCATTGCAGCCATACCCGCATGCAGTGATCGGCGGTCTCCCTCTGCGTCGCGATGCATCGATGCGTGCAACCCGATATTTCGAACCCCGGTTTTAAATCCTCTTGCGTAGGAGGGGTCGTGGGGTCCTTTATCGCTGAAATATACTGGAAGGGTGGAGATAGGTAGGTATATGATTTTTTCTCCCCTTAGAGAGAGTAACGTTGTACCGGGAAAGACGAAAGAATTTCGCTATAATGCTGCCATGCGCTCTGTTTCATAAGTCGTACAAATACAAACTTGATAAAAGAAAACAGAAGTTCTGTGATACCTACTTCAAGATATACCTTCACCTCCTGCACAGGGAGGAAGACGCACAAGAGCAGATAGAATATAATATGAGAAGAAAGTGGCGATTGAAATACAGTCAAGAATCCTTGTCTCAAGATCTCGAGGCGGGGACCAAGCAGGATCAGGATCTTGTGTCGTAGACGGACGCGGCGTTTTAGCATTCTACATCTCTTCACAGCATCGTGAGACGGTTCGCCAGATCTCGTCTCAAGTGACACGGTGATTTAGGACGTCAACTGTTAAACGCTGCGCTGATAATCCCCGCCCGGATCAGGTCTGTAGCTTCCACAGAGCAGGTGGGTGCTTTTGGCAAGCGCGGATTTTGAGACAGCGGTATTATTTCTTATCGAGCGACTCGCTTCCAGAACCAGGTCTTTTGGTGAGAATTTCGTCGATAAGGCCCATGTTCAAGGCATCTTCAGCTGACATGAAAAGGTCACGTTCCATAATTTTCTCTGGAAACACGCAAACCCTCCCAGTTAGAGATCCGGATGTAAGGACGGGGCGAGATCGGTCGCACAAAGGAAACAACAAAAGGATGAGCGTAAACTTACCAATCTCATCGAGTGTATGTGGTTTTGTGAGGTGTTTTTGGTATATCTTGTTCAACGACTCCCGTACCCGAAGGATCTCCTTTGCATGGATCGCAATGTCACTACCCAAGATGTTAGATAAGGTGCAAACCCGAACCATTTAGCCGTTGCCAGTAGGAATTAGATCCCATACCTTGCTTGACCACTGAAACCGCCACCTGCACAAAGGCTGTTAGCATACGTGTATGGGAGATAAGAGAACCTAGCGAGATCTCATGAGAGTGGAAGAAGAGGGTGGAAGGAGAGAGGGGACACGAACTTGGTTGATGGAGCATAACACTGGAATGAGGGAGGGCGAAACGCCTGCCCTTCTCTCCACCGACTAGCAGCAGCGAACCCATACTTGCCGCCTGCCCAATACAGATCGTCGATACGGGACATTGGATATAATTCATCGTATCATAAATTGCAAGGCCTGAAATACGATAATATCAATCCATGTTATCAGCGACCCATCAATAATTGGAGACCTATATGTAACACAAGTATAGTAGCAAGCTGGGGGGTCTTTCGGACGATGTGGTTTTACCTGCTGTTACACTTCCTCCTGGAGAATTAATGTAAAGATGAATTGGCTTATCTGGGTTATCAGCTTCCAAGAAAAGCAGCTGAGCCACTACGGTTGCGGAAAGGCCATCGTGGACGGGACCATTCAATGTAATGATCCTTTCCTTGAGCAACCGGGAGAAGATGTCATAAGTGTGCCAACCGCCAGCCTAGAGGATTGGTCAGTTCTGCTCAATTGACTTATCTCCGATACTAGGCAGGGAGGTTGTGTGTGTGTTTACAGTTGTTTCGTGAACATATGGCGTCGGAACCCAATCTCGTATACTTGGGCGCGAAGAGAATGGGCGAATGGCCTGGGACAACCGAGTTTTAGGAACAATGATGCGAGGTATACTACGCGAGGTGGACCATGCATATGCAGGTCTCCCAATCGTCAGAGTCTCGAGTAGAGACTTCGGAAGAAGGGAGGGGCGCATGGCTGGGAAGGTGTGATGTCGTTGGCTGGGTCTTGGTTTCTAGCAGCGTGGACGTCGAGACGAGCTGTTGGAAAGTGAAATTTGATTTTGGTGTTGCCATGTCGTTACAAACCATAGGCTTGTAGCCAGCTACTGGCTGTACAGGCAAGCTAACGTAGCTAACCGCAGCACTTCGGACTCGATGATATCAGCTTTTCAAAGTGTTCGCACCCGGAAGTAGACGCATATACTCCAGGGCTTTAGAGGTAATACCGGCCTTATTTTATCCATTGTCTCGGTGTCCACGGTTCTAAACCTCAGGCCACTAGTTGCATTTGTTCAACTTATTGATCAGGCTTAGACGCTCAATTGATCCCAGGCCAATCATCGATGCACTTTATTGAAAGAATTAGGCACCACCATCGGAGAATTACAAGAAATGCCTCGATGAAGCTGCAAGAGTTCGCAGTCGGAGAAATTACAGCTCAACCTGCAGTGTTCGAGATGTGGGGCCTGATGGCTGAGAACCTCAACGGTGAGAGGCTCCTTGTAGGGAGTCATTTGAATATACGGTTCAATAATCTCTCAGCCGCTGGCAGACACGTCGGTTTCCATTGGTTTAGTTCGAAGTTGAGCTCTCCGACTTCGACATGTTACTCTTTAAACGTCTTCTAATGCACTCGGTTCGGGTCAAACTAACAAATCCTGAAATTTACCCCGGACTTGGCACCCAGCCGAAGCTTTCTTGTGTGGCCTTGGTTGCCACAGCTTGATGAAGACTTCGTCCGTCAGTTGGGACCAGTCTTCTGATACCGTATCTGTACAGAAATGCAGAGTCTGCCGTGTCGAAGTCGGGCATAAATTTGCAAACAAAGCCCCTAGGAATAACCGCTTTGCACGTTTCGACAACGTGGTCGAAAGGATGACCTTCGTTCAGCTTCACATGGAAGCCACAGTTTGGCCATTGGCACGTCATTTCGCGACATCTTTGCCCAGACAGATGGTGCCAATAGCAGATTGTGGCCGCCGGGTTGGACCCAGCACCACAGATCCACCGTCGACCTCTGGGCTGGCTGACCTAGCACTTAAGAGGCAAAGTGATCGAACGCGCAAGAGCGGCCGTCGGTGAAAGGGGACGATTTCACCACAAAATGACAAAAGGTTAGGTAATAAGACGCAACCGAACACTGCCCGGTGACCTCCTGCCCCTCATTTCGGGCACCAAAAAATTCAAAACCTTCCAGTTGAATGCTTAAATGTTCCATTGTATTGGGCTAAGGACGTTTCCAAACGCAGCCCAGCAGAAGAGCGCCTCCGCCAGCTGACCCTTTGGATGCGAAAATTTTTGCCTGGTTGGCTCCCAATGCGCCGGCATTATACCTTCCAACCGTCGATAGGTGAAGGTTTAAGTCAGATCTGACATGGAAAAAGGTTCTGGGTCAGGCCAGGTGACGCCTTGTTCCTCGATGTCAACCCCTGTTCACAAAGCTTGATGCCCCGCGTTCTGAACAATTCTGTGCTCGCAAACACTAACATTTTGAAGTTTTTCCTTTCCCCAGACTTTCGCTACTGCAGTATACTGTTGCAGGTGATGACGCTATACGCTATTTTGATCACCCTCATGCAGGCAGGCCGCGTCCTGAAGCCTGATTCTGGCCCTCTCATGTGAAGGAAAGAAGAAAAATTTTCATCCTGAGCATGCAAAGACCCTTTTTGCTTTTGACTAGCCAGCGTCTCGCATGGTTCTCGCGGATGTTCTGTGCGACTTTGAGAGCTCGTCCTTGTTTCCCGAGCCTGTCCCCCTTCCCTTGGGTAGCTGGCACAAGATGAACGACTGCTTCGGCAACAGCTCTTCAAAAAGTAAAATGGAGAGAGTGCGACATTTCTTACGAATTCTTAATTATAATCCGGCGAGCAAGTTCCCATGGTGTCCGTATTTAAAGAAGCTTCATGGACGGGTTATTTTCCAGAGGAATTCGCTTTGACTTCCACCGGGCGGATACTTTGGACGACTCGGAGTTCGAATTCGACTTGGACGACGGAATACCTTATTTTTAGCCAGTATTACCTAGAACAGCCGTAGACACCTCCAATTCGAATATTACATACCTTACGACCTGCAGCTGGCAGCACCCAATTCGACAATAAGGCCGGAGCCAAGAGGTTTATTCGCGCAAGAACAGGCTGCGACCAACTGCAACAGCCCAACGCATTTCCTGTTCGCAGTCGCGAGGTCTAGCTTTTTATCCACCCTGCCCAAGACCCCGGATGATGACCTGAGCAGCAGTAGGAGGAGTCGGTGCATATCCCCTGTCTGGTTCCACGCCAGTTACCAGCCTTTTATGCATGGACCAGGTCAACCGTTCCATTGGTTCCGGTTGTGATTTTATTTTGATATTGTAGAAGGATATAAACTGTTGTTTGAGTTCCTGTGCTGTGGTGGAATTGTGCGGATGCTCTTTAGCCCCTTCTACGTTACGGCTTCATAAGAAGAACAGTCGACGACATACAAATAACGTCACACACCTCTCACCAGATTAAATCCGAACATTCGTTCCTCAGCTTTTCTTTCAAATCTTTTAGCTCTCTTCACCTCATTCTTTTACCAGTCCAATTCAACATCAGCCAAGATGAATTCGACTCCGAACTCGCAGACACTTCTGGAAAAACTTCCATATGATGTAATGACTCTCATTGTTCCTCATCTAGACCTATTCGATATTGCAAGATGTCGTTTAGTCTCTAGAGGCTTCTACCGCCTTTTCACAAATGATTCTGTTTGCAGATTTGCACTTAAACGGTTGTTCAATCTAGCGCCAGAATCTATCAATCCAGAAGCTGGAAACGTCGAGTTAACTCGCCTCATTGCCAGGACGTCTCGATGGATACGAAAGGATCCCTCTCGAGTTGACAAAATCGTCGTGGCGAAAGGCAGCACGGACCCGAGCTACTTAGGCTGGGGAGTCGTTGGCAATGTCCTCGTCTATCAATCACCATCACACATCGACGGAGAACAATCTCAAAGGTCGAAACTTGTTCTTAACTGCCTTAATAAGAGCAGAAGAGAGATTCATATCGACCTTATCGGAATCGACGCTCTGTTCGATTCAGTCCATCCCGACGAAGACAACAAATGGAATATCTTTATTCCAAGAACCGCCGATCGTGGTGACAAGTTCCTCACTGGCCAGAAGCAGCTGCCTTCCTTCATGATGGTCGCTAGTCACCCGAGGACCACAGTCCAGCTACAAGCTAATCCTCGTGGTGTCCCTCAGCGGATTTTGGATTTCCTCAATAGACGTTCTTGGAATCCCCCAACAGCCATTCACCAAGCCCTAGTTATCATCTCACTTGATCCGTCAAACTTCGGACAAGTAGTATGCAACTGGACAATTGACGACGAAGTCCGTTGTTTCGATGCCAATGAGCACTACTTCGCCTATTCGAAGAAGGGATCGAAGCACAAATACAATATCGCCTTCTTCAACCGGATCATTCCAACATGGCCAAAGGTCTACGAGCCCGCGGGTATGGATAAAGTTGCAAATTCACTAGCAACATTTGCCTTCCTCACAAACAAGGAGATCTCAGCCTTGGGGGCCGATGTCGCGGGGCGTCACTTGTTTGTCAGCTTTACCTCCTCAGCACAGATCGTTGACGTCAAAACTGGAGCTTCATTGAAGAAAACCGATCTTTCGATGCCTCCGCTTCGAGACTCTGTTGCTGCTGAGAGTGTCAAACCCCTTTTCACTTTCTTCCAAGCCAACGAGACTGAAAATGCTGAGGGCAAAACGATCACTGTGGACCTGTGCTGCAATCTTCGTTATGACGAAATCTACAATGATCTCGTCCAACACCGACAAGCGACAGCCCTCTGGAAACTTGACGCCAGCATTCTCGCAGACGGCACTGTCGATAGCCTTACCTGGCGCCCAGCCTTCATGGCCACGCCAAAAGTTGCTCGACAGAAAATTCCAATTTCGATGGACTCTATGACACTAGCTTCAAACCGTCTCCACGATTGTCTTGCCGTCTCAACTGTCAGAGTCAACGCCGAACAGATGCGAGCCGGGTACCGAGGATCCCATGCTTACCACCAACAACGGGGACTAACACTCGTTGGGAGTGTACCCAGTATCGTCACGAACCTCTACAACGTATCCATCTTCGAGAACGACGCAAATATCTCATCGCAGGGTGCTAAGAGCGCCAAGTGGTTGCAGCCAACATCGTCGATCCACGTCCTAAGCCCGTCGGATGCGAAGACTACAGAGTCTTCTTTCCGACCCCGAGCATTGAAGGCTAGCCTCAACCGAGCTGAGGCTAGGGTTCCTAACCCGACAGTCGACTGTGCTCCTATTGCAGTTGGTTGCGGATGGGTCGTTTTTGCGAAGGATAGGAGTGACCAATGCTCACCTCTCAATCTTTATGGAAGATTGGGAAACCTTAAAAAAGCGGATGAGTTGATCATTGTCCGATTTGATTGAGACCTATGATATCTTTCTTGTTCTTTGTTAACCGCCATGACGGCAAACGGGTGTTCCGCATTTTCATTTGTTTTGTTTTTGTCCGACCTTGTTTATCTTCACGTTCTAGCGACATCACAAAGGAGTTCTGGGATTTTAGGTTAGCCTTTAACGTTTTAATGCATCACGAGGGAGGTGTTATATGGGATGGGAGAAGGAAAAGTTGTTTTCTTTTAGTCGTTTTAATCCTTCTTCATCGAGGCTCACAGGCAGGGGTCTTTAAGTGTATTTAGTTAATACTGGCTTAATGAGAGCGAGTCGTTATTACAATGCCCGAACTTTATAATTCTATTAACAGTAGTTCCCAAGTATCATGGTAAAGAGACTCTGTCTATATTAGAGAGGTGTCACCCTTCGCCTCCCCTCTCTGCACTCTCCCTTCGGCCTCTGAGTAAGCTTGCGCAACCTCCCCGTAGGCTTCCCAAATTCCCTTCCGATACCCATCCATCATCTTCTCCACTTTACCCTCCTCGTTCCATCTCTTCCCAATCAAATCCTCAAATGATTCTCCGGAATCACCCCTCTCGACCGCCCACAAAGCCTTATACGCCGCCCCCAACGCACAGGCATTGCCCACATCCAACTTAAAAACACCTTCAATCCCACCGAGTACGTCGGCCAAAACCTGTGCGATAGCTTTATTCCTACTTCCGCCTCCTACGAGGTATACTCTTCTTGGTTGTGGGTTCTTTGGGTCTAATAGAGGTGCACTTCGGATTCGCATGCTCAACGCTTGAGATTCAACGATAGCTCTAGCATCAGCCGTGATATCCCAGCCTTCTGACTCTTCCACTTTCTTCGAAGCATCATCCACCTCAAATCTATAAAACCCTGGATTTTGCACGTTCGGTACGATCTCTGGTAATGGAAAGTAGAAACCGACTTTGGCTTTATCCTCCGAAGAAGTTTTCCCTAACACTGGAGTCTCGACTGCGGCTTTGTTAAATTCTGACCAAGAGTGGTCCGTGATACCCTTGGCCCTGTTTATCGCGTCACGGATTTCTTCTCGCGCTAGACCGCCGTTTTTATAGCAGAGCATGAACATGTACAATCCCGGTTGGGTGGGATGGTTGAACATATGGTACGCTGGGGAAGGGTAGTATTTCTCCGTGCTCATCAAGATGGTAGTGCTAGTCCCCAAGCTCACTATAGCATCTTGCGGGTGCAGTGGTAATGCGAGGATGGTGGATGGGTTATCCCCTGTACTGGGGATAATAGCGCAATCTTCAGGAAATCCCCACTTCTCGACGAAGTACGAGGATATAGAGCCAAGGATTTTACCACCATCCGGTTCCGCTTCTCCGAGTTTTTTATAAAGTTCTTTGGTGGCTGCAGGGTCTGGAGTCCCAGATGGAGATGCAGCGAGAGATATGAGTCTGTCGTCCCAGGATTCGGTTTCGATGTTGAAGAGGTTCATGCCGCAGACGTCGGATATGTCCATTGGAGCGATTTTTCCAAGGAATAGTGACGCTAGGAAGGATGATACGAGGGATATCCTGCTTGTGGCAGCGTATTCCTCTGGATGGAGTTGAACAAAGCGAAGAATCTGGGGACCGGTGAAACGGTGGTGGCCGCCTGAGCCTGTGGCTTTGGCGAGTAAATCATCGCCGCCAACACGCTCGTCGAAGGCGGCAACTTGCTCAGAAGTACTGTGGTCTTGCCAGTTCGGGGAGAATTTCCAGCTAAATGCTTTTGGCGATAATTGCTCTAGAAGGGTCTTTTCAGTCGATAGAGACGAAAGAATCGATTCCGCACTGTTAGACCAGTATCTGCATTTTTTGATACATGTTAGTGAGGACAATTCTGCGTTGTTTGGTTTAAAATACAACAAGGTTATCCCGAAACTTACACACTGCCATGCTGCTGGCCGGCTCCACTGATGCCTTTGACTTTGGAAAAGTCAAAACCTCTATTTTTCATACGCTGAAGGAGGAGATCGAGAGCCTCGATCCACATCGCTACTGGCGCGAAGACTTCATCGTCCTTTTCATTGACGAATACCCCTTTTCGGACGCCATAAGACGGTAAGTCTGCGTCGAAGGATACGGCTTCCTCGAAGACGGTTTCTAGGTTTGATTTGACGGCGAGAACTGTAGGATTGTTAGTATGATACTATGGCTTTACGTAGTCTAGTAATTAAAGCGGGCCCGCACGGGATAGTTTAGTATATACCTTTGAGCTGCTGGGTGGAGAGATCCAACCCAAGATATAGCGGACCCGAATCTGCCATGCTTGCGCTGACTGTTTACGAAAAGCTTGAGGTAATCTGGAAGTAGAATATGAAGATGAACGAATAAAAGATGCTGTAAATGCGAATATAATAGATTTATCGAGCAGAGAAAAAAAATTGAATGACATCGAAAGCAATATAAATCCCGGCCGCAAACCGCAGTCTATTTAAGCTTAAGCAGAGCGTTGCAGTATAGCCGGTCCACAGCATCTTGCCTCTGCGGAGAGACCCCGGCAGCGGATGAACCAGGTTGTTTTAGGCTAAATTCGATGCCGGCACTCGCTATTGGTGGTCCCCTGAAGGCCGCCCCCGGCAGTCCAGCCGGGCCTATCGATAAGTTAACAAGCGCGAACAGTGGGTTCGGGAAAGCTGGGCCTTGCATTGCGCTTTGTGTAATTCGATTAATTCGAGATCAATGGACACTTACTAGTGTTGTAAACCAAGCAAGAGAAAGAATATTACATTTGGAAGACTGTCGATGTCGCCGGAAAGCGGCATAATATTAATCGTCTTTTCAATTAGTTCCGATTTAAGCATCTAATTCCAGGAAGTGTTGTTTCTCCTTCAACCTCCCTTCAACTTCACTTCGAACCCTGCACTCACGCACGCTCCTCTGTGCACCTTACCCTCATGACATTTAGTTACCATCCACTTTCCCTCAGTCATCATCATCATCACCAGCATAGACACCTTCAACATCGTTTGCACTTTCGCTCCCTAGATCCTACAACTGCATCTCTCGGTTTCTCATCTCGCTGTGCGCTCGTTCTTGTAGAAGTCACTACCATCATCTAGGATCTTCGAAATAACCAAAAATAGCCCCTGTTCTGCGCTCTGCCTTTGGCCGCCACCATGGCATTGTATCCATCGTTATCTTGGGACGACCCTCCACAGCCCTGTACGCAAGGGGACATGGTCGTCGCTAGCGTTCCTACAATGGACTACAGAGATTCCGAAACTCCTTCTACAGAAGACGATGGAAGCGTCGAATCCGTCTGTCCGCATCGCGGCGCAGAAGTCCTCGGCAATCATCTCATCATCGAACACATCGTCAAATATCTCCCAGATGTTGTCGATATCATCAACCTGCGCCGAACTCGCATGAGCGTTTCGCAAGACGTCAAGCATTACCTAGTCAAACAGGCCGAAAGTTTGGACTTTTCGAATACACCAGCCATCCCTGACTATCAGGTTCGAGAATTCTTACGTAGTGTCTCAAATCTCGATGGTCGATGCAGTGTCTCGATGAGACGCCCTGTTCATCAATGGGATCGGCTTACGCATCTGGACTTGAGCAACACTGGAATCACGGAGCAGTTGGTAATAAACATTATTCTTCAGACTTTCCAGGATGTTGACTGGCATGAGTACCATCGGTCTGGCGCTAGAATTGGTACCGAGGGCTTTCCGGAATGCTTCATCCATCTCAACTACCTCAGAGCACAAGGCTGTGCATCTATGGACGTCGAGCAAGTTCTTGATGTTCTTCAGAAGCTTTTGTTCAAGATGCTCGACAGATACTGGTTGCAATTGGAGCCACCACCGCCCCCTCTAGGTTTACAGGTTTTTCAAGCCATGCAGGGCTTCCCAGTTGCCAGACGACTAGTCAAATCGCCTCTTGGCTCGCAGGTTTGGCGGGGTTTGCCGCCTATGAATGTCGAGGAGCTCGAGAAGGCTGGTCTCATTGGGTACACCCGTTTACAGAAGCTATTCCTTGGAAATAGTGGGAAGATGGTAATTGATCGAGAGAGATGGCAGAGGATGGAGGAACACAGGAACGCTGAGAATTGCCCCTTCCAACATAACGTCGCACGCTGGCTTTGCATCACAGGCGCCCTCGGTATTGAAACCGAGATGATGTTCTGTCACTCATACTGCGATTCCCGCAATGCTTTCTTGTGGGATGGTTGGACCATCGACGAAGTTCCCGATAGCCTGGTAGATGAATACTCCCAAATGCGTCTCCACCACAGTATTCATAAACAACTTTCGGTGCAGGGCACGGGTCGGTTCCCGAAGCTCAAGGATGAGGACCCCATGCCTCGGATGCCCTGGGAGTTTCGTATCGAGCACCCTTCTGGGCGAACCTTCTATTTCCCAGGGACTGGTGGCGACCACAAAGAACAATTGCACATCGATGATATAAACCTCTGCACCAGTCTTGTCTGTACTTCGGCAATTGACAAAGCTGTTTCTAACTTCAGTTCCTACGCACTCAGCGAACAGCGATTCTCACTTCACAAGATGACGGGTAAAAATTGGGCTATACCGGAAGGTTGGACTCAGCCGGACCCGCGGCCTGCCACTGTTGATGAAGGGTGGCTGGCATACCTTTTTCGATACTGTCTCCGAGAACGCAACTTTCAGCTCTACAAATACGCTCTGCCGAATTCACCACGGGAGAACCTTGAGATACTGCCTCCCTACCCTGCCGTCGGCGGTCTTACCATCAAGATGGCTGAGGTAGAATATGTCCTGAAACGCATGCTTCGGTGTCCACTGCCTCGTCGCATTTTCACGCCCAACTTCGCCCCCGCTCAGCAGCCAGAATATAACTGGTGGGATCTCCGCAGTGTCGCTCTGATCGAGTATCCTCGCGGCCTATGCTATCGTTGCGATAGAGAAGTCTGGCTTTGCGAACGTTGCAATCGCAATCTCAAAGCTTTCTGCGGCGAGTGTATGATTAGCATGCAGGAGGCGACTAGCGCTAAGGAGCGGATGTCCGAGTGGCCGGATGATGATGGGACTTAGATTTTCCCATGTTCTTTCCTTTCATTTCTCACAATCCGGACTTCCTCTCATTAATCATATTACGGAACATCCGGTGCTGAAACGCCATACTTATTTCATATTCTCTTTTTTCTCTCTTATTCTCCCCCCCCTTCATTATTCTTTCTCAATCCTTCAAGGCGAAGAACGCTGGTTGCCCAAACAGACATCCTTCGCTCGAGCTTTCGCCGAGATTCTATTGATAGAACATAAAAAACTATGAGGAATTCGAGTGTCAGAATCTGGAGACGGGCCTGGCAGACGCGATACCCGCCTACCCTCCAGGTACTGTATCATATTTGAGACAGCACTGGACAAACATTTTGGGTCGTATTGGAACTCTCTATTACGGGGTTTAAATTTCCATCCGAGCCTCTGATTTCATTTCCTTGATGCCATTTTTAATGCCAAAACAAGCGGCGCATCCTTACACATTACTGTACTTCTATCCTTTCCTCTACGAGTTACTAACGAGCGCATTTTTTCTCTAGCCTGTTTTGTTTCTTCTATACAGTTGGTTTTTTCTTCTCATAGACTGCACTTCGGTTTTTGTTTCCCTTCTCATAGCTCATTTTACGATCATGGCGTTTCCGGAGACGAGGACCTTTTTATTATTGCATGGATTTCATTCTTCATGAGGGATAGGCATCATTGTTTGGAAGTGGGACGGTCTGGCATGGAAGGCATTATAAGGGTTTTAATGTATCATACGATTCGATAATGAAATACGCACACACACGGCTGCCGCTGTATCAATATTAAGGAATACTGCGTCGGCGATATCTACCAAATATATCTTCAATAGTCCCCCTTAAGATCCCTAGCAGATTTACACCTCAACCTCTCAAAACCTCCTCTACAAGTCCCAAAACCTCCCTGCCGAATATCCCATCCTCCACTGCAGCCTTTACAATCCTCCACACCGCCAGCCTCTCCACGCCACCTTTAACTAGTAACCCCTTCAACCCTTCCACATCCCCATCTTCCTCAACCTTTATAACAACCTCTTTAACCCTCGCCTCCTCCACCGCCTCTTTAACCTTCACCCCATCAACAGCACCGATCAAACTACTCCCACTAGCAGCCACAACACCTCTATAATAAACCCCGGCATTCTTCCTAAGCACCCCAACCGCCTTCTCAGCCGCCTCAACGGGTATCTTGGATCTAACCATCTCCAAATTTCCACGAGCCAAGTAAACCCCTGGTTTTTCCTTTTCCGGTGCTAATTTCGTAGCAGAGGAAAGATCTTGAGATGCTAGATTTGCCAGTTTCCATGACTTTTGGGGTTGGAGCGGGAGGATTGTGGTTGAGAGGGTTGTATAGGCTGTTGAACGGTCGCAGAGGGCCATCCAGGATGTTGTTAGGTCTATTGTCCCTTCTTTTCTTTCCTCTGTTACCCCGGCGGCTTCATTGGATGGGGTGTACAGTGTAAACGGATCGAAAGCGGCTTTTACCTCCGCTTCCCATGTTTCAATGGTGTTTAATCCGAGGTAATACTTCGTTTCCGCCAATGATGTTAAAAAGTTCGCGCGGGAGAGGGTAGCTTCCACTTCTCTCTCTGTAGCCTCGTTCGGCTCGAGATTTAAACTGACATCCTCGTGAAGACCACCCGAAATAGGGAGGATGTAGTTATCCAGTATTGTGGCGGCGTGGGTGGTTATTTGTTCCAGATACGGTTGGGAGAATATGGTTGTTGCGGTTGAAGGGGTTGAGAGGTTTAAGATGCTGGTTTGGACTTCTAACATGGCTAGCGTAGTGTCTAGGATTGATAGTTTGGTGGTTGGTTCTACTATTGATGCCCATTGTGTGCCGCTGCCGCCATTGCTGTTGGAGGAGTGGGAGCTTGCGGTTGAGTCTCTTCGTTCTGTGAAAGATGAAGGGAGTTTCACGCCTCCATTGTCGTTGTCTTCGTCGTCGTTCATAACGTATTCGTCGTCTGGTGGATTGGAATCGAATGATTGTGATTGCTCGAGTGTAGATTTATAATCTGATTCTTGGACGGTAAGGCATTGTTGGAGTATACCCCAAGAAGTCTCGAAAGCTTGTTTAGATTGTAGGAGTCTTTCGAGTTCTTTATTTGGCGGCTCCTCTTCTTCCTCTTCTCCTTCATTATAAGATTGTGGCTTGTTGGCGTAGAATTCCCCGAGCGAGCTGAGGGTTTGGCCGTAATTGAAGAGGATGTCGGAACTATTCTTTTCTAGATCGTTGCATTCCTTATGCGCCTCTGCTGCGGCGAGGAGGCGGGATTCTGCGGTTGAAGTTGCGGGGAAGAAGGTGGTGGAGAGGGGTAGCTGGGTTAGAGTGTAGAGAAGGCGGGCGCTGTGATATATTAGTAGATTAGTCTTTAAGAATATATCGTAGAAAAGTGGGAAAGACGAACCGGTTATAACGTGCATCGAAGTTATTCGGATATCGAGCTAGGGTGGTTTCATACGCAGTAATGGCTTGGACGAAGAACCTGCCGGCCTACAATTACAAAATGTTAACTAATAGACCCTTCCAATTAACAATATTAAGCATGAGAGTACCTTGGCGACATCGCCGCTCCTCCATCTTTCACCGCTTTCTTCAAGGTCGACGGCGACTATGTTGTTTGTTTCGCATTAGTTCGATTGGTTTCGAGTGCTATGACGCTATGGTTTTCTGGCTACTAAGTATTCACAACATACCTGCAAGGTACTCATCCGCGGTTTCTGGCGCCTATGATAAGGTATCATCAGTATCATAACGCTCGAATATAGTTATAACCAAGTCAATTGAGATCAGAAGACAAACCTTTGGCGTCTTTTTCCGCCTGGCAGGCGGTGGATGTGGTCGTTTCGGCATTCTTTCAAAGTTGAAATTGGAATCAAAAAAGATTGGAAGGTTTGTTGGATTTTTGTTCGTCACGAAACGCAAATTCAATTAGGACATGATTCACACACGGAAAGAGGGGACAGAGGAGTGGAGAAAAAGGGAATTGTGGAAGGCAGGCGGTTCAAATACGCCCGATTCATTATTCATTAGTATGGACAGTAAAATACTTTTGCATGGAATTTTAAACACCCAGGAAAGTAAAAGAACACCCAGAGATGCAGGCTCCACACGCAAAAAAAAGCATGATAATTCTCACAATTTGCTCAGGAGGCGGTCGAACACTTCGGAGACCTCGGAGCTTCATGAGACGCTGTACTGGTAAATAAAAAAGAAAAAAGAATCAAAAGTGGTAGAAAGATCAGGGAAGGTATGCTCCACCAGTCAGGACAAGGTTCTTTTTGGTGAACATAACGGTGTAGATGGGGGTCTTCTTGGTGTAAAAGACAGCGAGATGGTCATTCCTAAATCACGGTTAGCGGCGTGCACTCTTATCATTGATACAAAGATATTACTTACGTAGCGACGACGTCCTTTTTATCCTTTCGGCCTTTGGCGCCATGAACTCCCAATCCAGCCGGACCACCAGTCCCAACATCAACCTTCGTAGTTGAGTCTCCAGGAAGCCCGCCGATGCCATTGATAACCATCTCTGCTCCAACCGTCCCGGTAGTGTTCGAGGCATTGTTACCCTTATCCTCACCAACGGACCAGATACGGATGGAATTGTCGGCGCCTCCGCTGACCAAAATCTGGCCTTCAACGCTCCAAGAAAGACTCCAAACAGGAACTTTGGCGTGTCCTCGCATAGTCTTGATTCGCTTGCCCATACCAATGTCCCAAATGCTGATAGTTCCGTCATCAGCACCGGATGCCAAGTACTTGCCGTTCGGAGAAACCTGTTGGCAACGGATGGGTGCGGTGTGGCCGTTGAACAAACGAACCGAAGAACCCCGTTGCATGTCCCACATTCTCAAAGTTTTGTCAGCGGAACCGGTGACGACGTAGGCGCTGTTGGGGTGCCAGGAGACATTGGTGACGCTCTCGAGATGACCAACTAGGAGACGGAGTGGTGCGATGTGCTCGGTGGACCAGATTCGTGCGGTTCGATCCCAAGATGCAGACGCGAAGTAGTGATCAAAAGGTCCCCAGCTGACATCCCAGACCGGGTTGGCGTGGCCCTTGTAGGGGACTATGCAGGTGTGGGTATGCAAGCTCCACAAACGGATAGTCTTATCAGCCGAAGCTGATAGAAGCCATTTCCCGTCACGGGAGAACGAAGTCCCGTAGACGGGCCCAGCATGACCGACATATCGTCGGGTGATCGTGACATTTTCGTTCTCGGAACGATTCATCGACCAGAGCTTTTCCCCCTTGAGGGACCAAATCTTGATGTAAGATTCGGCATGGGAGGTGGCGCAGAGGGTTGTGTCTTCCGAGAAGGTAACACGATGCATATTATCGTTCGTGTTATGGAAGGTATAGGTGAGGACACTGGGGAGTGCCCCCGCCATTGGTGGCCCCTCGACCCCCTGCTGGGTCTTGGCCTGGGTGGAGATGTTGGCCAGGGAGAACTTGTCACGGAAGTCCTTGACGGCCTTGATCTCGGCGTCGATATCCGTCTGCTTGTAGGCCGGGAGGGGGATATCGTCCCGCATGGGAGTGTCCTCGGACTCCTCCCTCTTGATGTGCTGCTGGAAGGTGTCCAGCAAGCTGGGGCCGCCGGTGCCCCCCATCTCCTCCCGGCGCTCCCTGTCCCTCGCGTCCTCGACAGCGAGCTCGTACTCGACGTCAGCGATGAGGTCCTTGTCCATGGGCATCAAGCCCAGCTTGAGGGACGGGAGGTCCTTCTGGGAAGGGCCACCCCCGCTGACGTGGCCGGGGATGCCCTCGTTGTCGCCCAGCATGTCGTCCTCGCCGGAAAGGCCGAGGAGCGGTTGACGGTCAACCTTGTACAATTGGCAGTTGGTGTTGAGGATGCTGATTACAACCTCACCAGCACTACCGCCGTGCTCGGTCAAGTACCCCATGAGCAAACCGTGGCTAACGGTTGTCAAGGTGACATGATACTTGTTCTCGGTGTAGACCCTAGCGGTGGGGTTCTCCTCGACGTGAATAGGAGTGGAAAGACCAGCGAGTTGGGTCAGATCATGACCGTGTTTGGAGCGGAAATCAGCACTATAGCTGTCAAAGAACCTCTTGGACTCGACGGTGAGGCCGAGACGCAAGAGGGAGAGGTAGAGGTGAACGAAGACGGGGAAGGCGATTCGCTTCAGTTCGGGTTTGTAGAGGTCGAGAGAGTTCTCGATCCAGGAGAGGAGGCGAGCTAGGATGGAGGTGGTCAGTCGCGTCTTACTTGGATGATACAGCAACGGGTCAATGATGAGGATGATGATGGACCTACCATAGCTCTTATCATACAAGGAGTACTTGTCCTCCTTTGGACGGATTGGATTGCCGGCAGCGTCGATGGAAGCCATCTCTTGTCGTAGCATAGCCTCTGTCTTGTTGTAGCCTTTCTTGTTCAGATACTCGATGACGATGTTATTCAAGTTCTGTTGCGATTGAGCTGGAGCAGAGGATGAGGTTGAAGGAGTTGGAGGAGGAGGAGGGCCATTGGCAGCAGAAGCTCCAGAAGGAGCAGCAGCACCGGTCGACGTCATGTCGCCGGGTTTGTGAACGGACGGATGGGACGGGAAGTTCGAAGCTATTCAATGGAGGGCGAGCGACGGTGGTGGAGTGGTGAAGCTGTCGAGGGCGTCGATGGTGATGGGGAAACGCGGGCAGAACAGAGCGGACAGGAAGTTGAGTTGGGTTGAGTTGAGATGAGGTTGGAGGTGTTGCGGGCAGTTTGTTTGGATCGCAGATCAAAACGCGACCTGACAGAACAGAACAGAGCGAGAGACGGAGTGCAGGGGTCCCTGCCGCATCTCACAGCTACTAAGCCAAAGCTTGAGCTTGCTTGCTTGCTACTCTGTTGCTGCCCCAATGCTATACCATCTATTACATTACATTACATTCATACCTCTCACTTACAACAGTTCCTGTCTATGTCTATGTCTAGTATAGTATGATCTATTTTGAGTCAAGGGAAAAAGAGCATCACGGGACCTCCCAGGTGCACTGCAATACGATCTATACAATACACAGCCAATCAGCCCGGTCAGATCTCAAACGTGAGGCCGCCAACAAGTCATCTGCCTCGGCCCGCCACTGCACTGCGCTGCACTGCGTTACACATACTATAAATCTACTATAGACTGTACACTGTTCTTAGAAATGGATTATGAATGTGAGGATCCAGGCGACCCAGTCATCTTCTCATCTGTTGGGAGTATATATACCTAAGTAGTAGAGTAATATCATATATATGGCTGTGTAGTTCGGGCAAAACCTCGCGCGACGTGGCCCATTTCCTGTTATCTCCAGCTCCAGCTCCAGTTCCAGCTCCAGCTTGGTCAGGTTTAGCTACTTAGGTACTCACATGTACGTTGGCTGCCCGGCCTCATCCTCGCCCAACAAGTTTCAAGTCTCGACCGTGTCAACTTCAACTTCCACATATAACTACTAAGTACTTAAGTAACTATCTCCCGGCTCTACCCTCTGGACTAGCTTACCACCACCGAACACCAAAAAAGGGACGACTTTCGTCCCGTCCTTTTTATCCTCCGACCGTCCCTTTCATTTGCTCTACACCTGCATTCCCGATAGACACTTCTTAGACAGCTACGTCATAGCATCACCATGGCTTCCACGGCTGAGCCCAACCCAAACGACATCGCCGTCGAAAGTGCCTCCAGCTCTCCTCCTCCCTCCTCTCCCATCTCCGAGAAGGGTTCCTTCACATCTCCAACCCTCTCTCGCTCCGGTTCTTTCGTCGGTTCCTCCAAAGATGAGGACTGGGAAGGTGCTGCTCAGGTTGATCGTCTGACCCTCTTCGACCTCCTCGACAACCTCGCCCTCCCTACTCTCGCCTTGAACCAGAGGATCGAAAGATGGAACAGGACCATCCAATCCCAGAGCCAGACTTTTAAGAAACAAGGGAAATATGTTAAGGAGACCTACGACAAGCAGAAGGAGAGGGTTCTTAAGAAGAGAGATGCCGAGATCGACAAGCTGAGGTCCCGCTATGGCAAGAATATCGACCAGTTGATGAAACGATGGCAAGACCAGAAGGTTGTCACTCTGAGAGAGAAGATTTCGTTCGTCGTCGGTGTCAGCAATATCTTCATCAGTGGCTACCTCCTCGGTGGCTATCCGTACGTCCGAGTTCCCCCGCAATTTGATATCTGTAAATGAC
Organism: Arthrobotrys sinensis; assembly: GCA_036971225.1. Lineage (NCBI taxonomy): Eukaryota > Fungi > Ascomycota > Orbiliomycetes > Orbiliales > Orbiliaceae > Arthrobotrys > Arthrobotrys sinensis. Next base: position 3,606,840 of record JAJTTV010000001.1, on the reverse strand, counting down.
AAATATAACTAACCGTATCTGATAGGCACCTGATGCACTGGTGGTACACTCTCCAAATGGCCTACTTCATGCCCATCCGGTTCTACACCTACCACAAGCGTGGCTACCATTACTTCCTCGCCGATCTCTGCTACTTCGTCAACGTCCTCTTGCTCTTGTCGATATGGGTATTCCCCAATTCTCGTCGTCTCTTCATCAGCGCCTACTGTCTCTCCTACGGCAACAACGCTTGGGCAATTGCCATGTGGAGGAACTCGATGGTTTTCCACTCCCTCGACAAGATCACCTCGCTCTTTATCCATCTCATGCCTCCCGTCGTCTTGCACTCGATCGTTCACCAGGATGCCATGCAGGGCAAGATGTTCGCTCTCGAACGTATGAGACAAGAAGGTGGCTTCGGTCTCTTCGAGATGATCGGATGGGCATCGATACCGTACCTCTTCTGGCAGGCTAGCTACCACTTCTTCATAACGATACGGAAAGCGGAAAAGATCGCTGCCGGAAGACCGACATCGTTTACTTGGCTGAGAAAGAGCTACTCCAAGACCTGGATTGGAAAGTTCGTGCTGAGTTTGCCGGAGGCATTGCAGGAGTTTGCGTTCATGGGTATCCAGTACTGTTATGCTGTCCTGACTATGTTGCCGGTGCCGTTGTGGTTCCATTCAAGACCTTTGAGCGCTATCTTTGTATCAGCTTTGGGACTGTGGAGTGTTTATAACGGCGCTACCTATTACAGTAAGTTTAAACCCACTTCCTTCGACAACCATGGTGATATTTCGAGCTAACGGGTGTACAGTCGACGTCTTTGGAAAGCGCTTCGAGAAGGAACTTCTAGCCCTCAAGCGAGATATCGAAAGGTCGCAAAGGTCACCCATGCCACCTACCCCGGGTTCGGACCTATCGAGTAACCCGCTGGGCGTCCCAATCTCCCCTGAATTCAAGAACCCGACCAGCAACGCATCAGCCCAAGATGAAATCCAAGATTCGAGAGATGCCGGGTTGTCGACGTTGGAACAACTACCTCCTTCGGCTCTTGACCCTGGCCTGAGGCATAGGACTATCGGTGGCATAATTCTAGACGGAGATGGGAAGTAAAGACAATAAGGGTTTGTGGTTTTTTTTTTTTTTTTTTGGAGCAACTGATATCAGGATTTTACAAATGGGGTTTACCAAGCTGGAGTTATTCATTCCTTCGCTCTTCTATTCTTCGGTTTTCCTTATGACATGTCATATTTTTTGTTGGAGTTTTAATTCGCGGATTCTCTCCTTCGCTCTCTACGATGAGATACATATTTCTTATGCACTGTTTTCTAAACGGAGTCTTTCATTCGCGATTGTTCTATTGGATTGGTAACTATTCTTCCTTTTTGAACTTTTCAATTGGCGAAACATATGGATTTTCTACATAGTATTATTTGCGCGCTATTGGGTTCTGTGTGTTTGGTTTGGTTTTGGTGAAGTCTGCATTTTTATATACGAGCACGTGAAATCAGTTGGTATTACTTTGCGAGCGACAAGCGGTGTACGAAATTCAACATTTGAATTAGGGATCGATTGGTATGTATTGTATGTAGCCTCTAGCTCGGACCCTTTGGTCACGAGTCTGTCTTTTTTTTTTTTTTTTTTTTAAAGCTAGGATAATCGGGATTATAGAGCGTCTCTCGGAATTGATAGTTATAACTACTCGAGTCATTCACCCTAAGGTTTATGCTATGTAAGCTGGGCAAACGAACCAGTGCGCCAACAAAACCGGTTTGCTTTGGGGGTTTTCTGTTCGGGATGATGGAAGAGGCTTTCGTATTCGCCTATCGGGAACCATGGATCAAGCTTTTTGGGTGGCGCCGTTCTTGCGTCGATGTACCTTTTTTTTATTTTCCCATTCTCACAACCTCTATATGCTTACTACTCCTGTATTGTAATATTTTTCTCCGGCGATATGCGATGAAGTTTTTGGGGTTTATCGTACCGATGTGCTTTTTGAATTGTCGTCGTGCGGGGTATTCAGTCGGTGGTATGATTCAAAGCACACGGTCACAGAGTTTGGACATTGGAAAGATACAGGACTGGTCGAGGTCTACAGGGCATTCCTGGTCGGCGTACATACACTACTTCGAATACCTCAAAGATCTTCACGTTTACAAAATCACGTTTATCGCAGAAAAAGGAGCTCACGATAGCTCAGGAGAGAAGTAATCAAAAATTAAGTATTAAGCGCCCGGTGAATATTAAAGAAAAGCTTCTTGTTTTTTTCCCAAGATAATTGCTATTCATTTGGATCGATGCCGTGATACATACCCATCCCCGTACGAGATTGCGAACGGAATATTCCATCAATATCCGAACTACGGTCTCAAAGCACATGAAAAAAAAAGAACGAAAAGGAGCGGTAGAACCCGCCAAGCGAAAAATGCATCCAGCAAGCGGGGTTTATCAGTCCGCTTGATGCGGAAGCTGCATCCTCTAGAGCAAGGGTCCTTCCTACTCTCCCTCGCTCTTTTTTGCTTCGCGAACGATGTCTTATAGTAGTCTTTCGAAAATCTGCAGGTTTTCGGTTCCCCACTTTACGATGGTTAAATTTTCATGGGGTGTACAATTACTTTCGAACCTCGGGTGAAAGAAGGCAGGTGGAAGAGATCCTTTTCTTCAAGAAAAAGCTTGATAGGGTGGATTTTGCTTACTACTCTGCTAGATAGGTAAGAATTGCGACCAGGGTTCAAACTACCTTGGTGACACAATGCACATTGTTTGGCAGCTGCCCAAGTTTTCCGAGTCTTGATCCATGGAGTCTCTGCTACTAGACGGTAGAGCCGGTTCCCGTTTGAGGTTATCGTGGGATCAAAAATTTGAAGAGCTCTTCTTCTTTCTTTCGTCGCAAAAAAGATTATCGGTTCTTGTTTAAGCTTACTAAACAGAAAATAAATAACGCTCCATGAAAAGATGGCAAGGGCTTGGTTTTTAAGGCGGTCGACTCTTTTGCAGTGCATGGCAATTCCGAACGGAAATTCTCATGCAAGGTTTTTTGTTTTCCTTCAAGGAAAAAAATCCGCACGTGCGTATATCGTTTATCTTGAGAAACCAATTTCGAAGGGATTGCCTTGTCGCCGCCCCACGGATGTGAATATGTACGATGGTGCGTGCGGTTGTTCGGCCGGCTAATTACTTAGGCAGTCTTGGTTTTTACCCTGCCAAACCATGAATGAGTTTATTATATCTCCGAGTGGTGGCAAGCATGATGGTTTCGACGCTTGGGAGGTGTGAACTGAGGATCCAGATGTTTTGAGGATAGTTTCGATTTACTTTGGTTAATGCAGGTCGCAGTATTTTAGTGGTAGCTCCACTAAGTTACTTCCTTGAACTTACAGTGGTACTTGTAAACGGGCCTCGATTCGAGCAAGGGATAGATGGTGCTGCTGCAGGAGTGACTGTTGCTATTTCGTCGACACACTGTACATTTGTGGAGATATCTTGAGCCTCTTGCGTGGACATTCTGCCTAGACGGTGATAGTTTGCATTCCTCATTCCTCAAGTACCTCTTGACGAGAGATCCTGGGGAGTGCAGTGAGAATAAGATATTAATACCTTGTCATCCGCCCCGGTTTCGAAAGGGAGGGAATCCACTCTTCTGCATTTCCTCCGACCAACAGCAGCCCTAATCGTTTCGGCACGGCGAGAGCTTAGCATTCGTATTCCCAAGGTACGTGCTTAGGTACTTTGCTTTATAGTATCTTTCGAGTAGTAGTTTAGTATATTATATTATCGAATCGACGGTGGCATGGCATCCCTTGAAACATCAGCACATCCGCATTTACCCATTACCCACTTCATGCACGGAGCTTCAGCCCAGATACTTTACTTACCTTACCTTACTCACATACATTCAATCACGGCGTGCGGAAGCTGACGAACCCGAGCTGACGGGAGAACCGAGATATCCCTTGGCTTGACTTTTCCACATCGCAATCTCCCATTTCTATTCCATCCTTTTTGTTTCCTCCACGACTTCGAAATCCATCCTGGCTCAAGCATCGGATTATATTGACGGAGGAAGGGGTTGCTTGTCCATGCTTGTCGTTCTTGTCCTTTTGCACCTGACCGAATAAGGCTGCTTGCTGGCTGCAAACGCTTTTTCTTTTTCCTTCCATTTTCATGGTTTTTTTTTCTCGTCCGTTCGATTCTGCCCTAAACTGTTACTTAAACTCATCTCACTCTTGAACTCCCTCCCGCTGCCTCTTTCCACCCCCACTGTCCTTTCCTTTTCTTTCATTCCCTCCATTCGATTCGCCGTCCGACATTCAGGTATCGATATCTGCTGCATGGTGGTGGGATTGATAGGATTGCTTGATTGACTGTTGGCATTGGAGGAGGAATTTAATACAACGAGATCGAACGAACGAATATTAACCACCACCCGTTTAGCCACGAGGTTTCTTCACTACACATTCTCACACCACCCGCCGCCACGGACTTTGACTCCCACGGACTTGCCATCCAACCACCCACCACGAGGACAGGCGGCACCCATCCACCCCCCTCCTCCACAATACATTGTTTTTCCTTTTCTAAAAGCCTGCTGTTGGCTATGCCTCGCGGCTCGACTTCTTCAAACACGAAGCGGTCGAGCAATAACCAGAATTCTTCAGGAAACTCTCAAAATGGCGGTCTAGCTCCTCCGAAACGTCAGCAAGCCCGGTCCAGAGCCTCCAGCAATGCTAACATCCACGTCCCCGGCAACCAATCCAACGGTTCTGCCTCATCTAACGGTCAATCTCATGGTATTACTTCGTCATTGGAGGATAATTACATCAACAACAATAACAACAATAACGGGAAACCATCGACTTTTCAGGATTCTTCTTCGAAGGGACAGCTCGGTGTTAATGGCGTAGGGATGGCGGTGAATAACTCTTCAGGGGATTCTTTGACTTCTTCTTCTATGGCTCGATTGCATTTGGATGGAGAAGGCGGGATGAATGGGACGACGACACCTCATAAGCGGATGATCGATCTCGATCAGGCCGGTGCGAGTGTATCTGCTGGAGACAACCAATACAAGACAATCCTCCCTTCCTGGCCATTGATAGATTCCCTCACGCTTCTCATCATCCTATTACAACTGCCGACTACGCTTCTCACCTTGGTTCACCTCCTGTTTGCCTCTCTGTCATTCGTCCCTCACAATCTCACGCTTCTTGGACCAAACCCTTCATCACCGACAATCAACTATGGAGCCATATCGAATTACATCTTTCAGGGTCAGCAGGGTGGACCGTCAGTGCTCACGATCATCATATCCGATGTAATAATGGCCTTGGTGTCGATGTTATTGTGGCCGAGTGCTAGGATATTTCTTGTCGACCTCGCTCAGGCTGTCGTTGCTTTAACACTTGGTGCAGGTTCTACGGGTTCCGGTAATAGCGGGGCGATGAGAAACGCTGCCGTTTGCGCTTCGGTCGTTGGGATATCACAAATACTTAGAGAACGCTCTCAAATTGCACATCACCTTGGAATACCGGTTTCGCAGAATGCAGGAAATGAATTGAATACGCTTACACCCTCTTCGTCATCTCCTGGTAGCATTAGAAGTGCATTGGCCGTCCATATCGTCGCCCAGGGCATTATGAAAGCTACTAGGAGATGGCTGACATTGAGGGACCCTGCCGAGTATGCTGCTTCTCACCCTACAACATCTTCTTCGTCGAATTCTGCATCTTCAAATACATCATCTGCAACATCAACGGCTAAGGGTGGTTCTGCATCTAGTGTTGTTCCGAATGCGCCGAAAGATCCCGAGGCTGGGTGTCCAACCACCACGACGACTGCGACCACAACCACGACCACCACTGCTAAGAAGAAGGGGAGGTTAGGGATTTGGGTTCGAGGACAACAGCCGTTATGGGCGGCGCTTGCTAGTTCTATTGTTCATTTGAAGGAGGTTGAAAAGTTACATGCAGCGAATGCTAGTGATTCTAAAGTTGCTTTATCAGATACGACATACGGTTCCGATGAACCGAAGGTCTGGATTACGAGGATAGGATCGAATGAGATTGAATTTGGGTCGAATTATCACCCGCCGAACACGTTCAGTGATGATGAAGGGGTTGATAAGAGGTTTCCGTTTATTGTTGAGTTGAATGGGATTAAGTGGCCCCAGACGACGATTTCGATGGCGAGCGGGGGTGGGAGGGTAGTGAATGGGGAGGATAGTACGATTAGTCGGACGAGGGATGAGGAGGAGTGGACTGCGGAGATTTCGGGACTCACGCCGACGACGGTGTATGACATCTCGTTCATTAGGAGAACAACTGGAGAAGTCATATACTCGGCCAGTGTCGGCACGACGTCCAAGCAAGGTGAGACCATACATTCTATACGAATGTACACTATAATTGAAGTATTCATTTCTAACTTGTGCGAATTATGTAGCCGCGAATGTGGATGCACCGAAAGAACCAGTCCCCGCCAAACCTCAACGTCCTCTATCACCCATCACCACTCTCCAAAACAGCCTAAACGCCTCACGCAATAATCTGGAAGAACAAAAACGCCGTATCAAAGTTTCGAAGAAAGGGAACTCCCGACGAATAAGTGGTCTGCGCAGCGAAATCGACTCTCTGAAGTCTCGACTAGGGTCTGGAGACAAGGGAGACGAGCGTGCGCGACGTAGAGCACTGTCTTTGAGAGACTCCGTCCGCCGTGCGGAGGAAGAGACGGAAAATATTCAGATGGAGTTACAGACTCTGAAGGAGCTTCCTGAGGATCAAGAGAAGGAGTGGGAGGAGAAGAAGAAATCGTGGAAGAGTGAGAAGGAGAATTTGAGTGTTTCTGAGAAGGATGCGATTGCCATGCGCGAGCAGGCCGAACGCCGTCTTTTGGAGATCAAGAACGAGATTAGTTCCGCTACTGCCAAGAGAGATAAAGCTGCTCGAAGAGTTTCGAACTTGAGAGCTGACTTGGAGCGGGCGAAGACGGAGACGGCGGCGACTGCGGAGGAACGAGAGAAGGCTAAGCAACGGGAGCAATTGAAGCAGAGAAGACAGGGTATTGAACTGGAATTCTCAGCTTCGATTGCAAAGATGGAGCAAGGCATGATCAGTTTCCGACATAAGTCCCGTGACAATTATGCCAGCATCCGTGCTTTGGAGTCCTCGTTTTTGATGCAACAACAGCAACAACAGCAGGCGGCACAGGTTCAACAGATGGCGATGGGAGGTCTCACGGCTACCGATATGGCATTCCCACTTGCGGCGCAGTTGATTCAGAACATGTCGCCGAGAGCTGGGTTTGGCCAACCAGCAGCCTACAATAACAACCCGTACGGTGGCTTCTACCCTTCGCCTCACACCTCTGGCTCGTTCAGCAGCATCAACCTCCAGCCACAGAACCCAATTGTGAGCCCGTTCCCCAGCGCTTACCCTGGCTATGATCGTGGTCGATCAACGTCCATATTCTCCATGGACAGTGCTCTGACAAACCTATCGGATTACGACAATAACACGCACGCTCGCAAGAAGAGTATCCCAGAAGGTGCTAGTTCTGGGTCTTCTTCCGGCAGCGACAGCCAAGAAGCCGATGGGTATGTCAATCACATTGCTACGTCAGGTGCCGGTGGGCCGTTCGACAACCAGGCGGTTGGATACTTTGGAGTTCCAGCGGAATTGAACAAGTCTTTCGCGGAGAGGTTGAAGAGCGGAGTGGCGTTCCCGCCGCTTCCGCCTCCGTCCACTGCGAATGCTGCTGCCGCTGTGAAGCCAGAGGCTCTTGCTCAGTGAATAGTCAGAAACAAGAAAAAATGTGTGATTCTTTCTCATGATGGTTGACGATTTTTCTTCCCTTTTTCATTCTTCCTTTTTCCTTTTCTCTTCAGATGTGTGTGATATATGTGCGTGTTCGCCAGGTGTGTTCTATCTCAAAAGTAGCTATGAAGGACCTTTAGGATGATAGTGTCTGGTAAATAGCAGCAATTTAAACAATACAAGAGTATATGGCCTTGTGATGCATCTGTGAGAGTATAGTAATATTTTTATCAATGTCGTCGTGATTAGTGAACCTGGGTTGTGTCTCGAAGGAGTGAGCCGATTCGGAGTTTATTCCCGTCGGCTGGCCATTCATCAAAACCTCGCAATCCACAACCTAAACCTCAATCAAATTGATATCTGGTAGTATCTTCTAGCTTATCTAAATAGCCATCCCCTGGTCGTCGTAACGTAACAGCTTAGGTGGCTTCTGACCCAGCCGCATCATTCAGCATCGCCTGCACATGTCCTTTTTCAGATATCCGGCCGCACGAAACCAACCAACCAGGATTCAGCTGATTTCGAGCTGCAAACTGCACTGCCTGCCGCCCCGCCGCCGGGTTATTTTCTCTAACATACCCCAGAATTTTAATTATCTTCAAGTTGAAGCTACAGTGTCCTTGGTGGTCGCGTGTGTGCCGCTACCCCCCGATTAAGACCCTCCCTTGCAGATAAACAGGAAAAAACGCCACTACCAATTGGCTGGCTATTACCATTTATATGCTGTACGCTCAAAATGCCTGTCGTCTCCCCGTCTCCCCGTCGTCCTCCTCTCCTTGCTTCCACCACACTCTTTCGCGGCTTACATTGTCGTCGTCGACGTCTCGTATCAATCGGGCGGTGAGACGGTTGGGCGCTGTTAATACCGTTCACAGTCGCACGGAGATCTTTGTTCGACGTTGGCGCCACGTTTCATTTACCAGTTACACTACTTTTAGTTCAGCTGCTACTACTACCACTACTTCGTCTTCCGCAGCGTTGAAGAGTCGGACTGGGAAGCAATTGCTGTTGACGAAATTGAAGAGACCGACGACAACGACGAGGGTGGTGTATCCGGTGAGAATTGGAATTGCAAAGATGGCGTCAAAGCATTCGCATGATCATGACCATGATCATGACCACGACCACCACGATCACGATCACGATCATGGGCACGGACATTCACATTCGCACGGCCATTCGCATGGGTTATTTAGTCATCACCATCACCATAGTCCTGCCGATAATGTATTCCTTACCAGTAAAAACAAGAGTGATGCCGGTGTTAGGATTACTAGGATAGGTATGGTACCTCCACCACGAATATCTGAAAGAATACATTTCTAATACAATTGTTTGCAGGACTATTCGTAAACGTCCTCATGGCCATCTCCAAGGGATTCGGAGGCTGGTACTTCCACTCCCAAGCATTGATCGCAGATGCAATGCACGCCCTTACAGATCTAGTATCAGACTTTATGACCCTAGCAACCGTAAGCTGGGCTCTAAAACCACCTACGAAGATGTTCCCCAACGGATTTGGAAAAGTTGAGAGTTTGGGAAGTTTGGGAGTTAGTAGTTTGTTACTGTTTGGGGGGTTAGCGATGGGGTTGAACAGTGTGGAGATATTGTATACGCAGTTTACGGGGGAGAGTTTACCAAGCTTTTTGCAAGGGTTGGGGCATAGTCATAGTCATATTGGGATGGATCATGGACATGGACATGGACATGATCATGGGCATCATCATCACGGGCACGGACATGATCATGGACACGATCATGGGCATGGGCATGCGGAGATTGGACCGAATATTCATGCGGCTTGGTTGGCTGGTGGGAGTATTTTGGTAAAGGAGTGGTTATACCGTGCTAGTATGTTTGCATACCCACCTTTTGGAGTAAAATGTGCGATGCTAACATGGGGTTATGAATAGCTATGAAAATCGCCAAAGAACGCAAGTCGTCGGTTCT